>CM058237.1:33235839-33799134 GCA_030180135.1 Orychophragmus violaceus
TGTCTTTCTAGTCAAAGTACGATCCGGTTTTTCCTATTGGTTATTTTTCATTATGTAAAAATTTGTGATGTCTTTCTAGTCAATTTTGGCCATCCTTTTAGTCAATATTCTACATATATAAACACAATATCCTACTGCTTTAATGGGTCACAAGTCTGTAGACCGTGGACTGCATCAATGTTTTGATGTTGGAAAAAACAGCAACACTTTCGATTATTGGGCTCAAAAAGCTTATTAAATAGGGGATCTTAGCTAAAATTAGGGCTTATTGTTTCTTTCTCTTTCACATCCAGAGAAATAAGGTTATTGGGTCTCTTCTCTTCTTAATCGCCAAAAAGGTAAATCGATTCAAGGTTTATTGTTTCTTTCTCTCCAATAGTTTAATCGATTCAGCTTTGTTGTTAAATATGTTTGATTTAGGATAAGTGTTCGCTTGATGGGTCGCTATAGTTATACTCAGCCGTCGATGTCATCCTCGAGTGATACCAGGAGAAACCGTTATGCTGCAGAATTTTTCGTTGCGGAAGAAGGAATGCCAACAATGTGTTATTGCGGCCGTAAGGCTATAATTGATACATCTCGTTCTCAAATGGATCCTGGGAGAAGATACTACACTTGTGCCGGTTATGAAGATGGAGAATGCCATGTATGGAAGTGGTGGGATGAGGCAGTAACAGAAGATTTAGTTTTGCTTAAGAATGATTTTGCCGAGCTTTCTCTTAAAGTACAGAGATTGGTAACTAATGAAAAAGTGAGTGAAGAGATTCGTAAAGCAAATGAGGAACTCAATTTGGTGAAGAAGATGTTGGAAGAGAATGAGAAGCGCTTGGCAACGTTTGAGAAAATCCTTCAAATGAAGAAGCCTGTTGTATTTGGTCTTGAGTTGAAACTTGTTGTGGCAGCCGTTTGCTTTGTTCTTGTTGTAATGGGGTTGTCGTATGGTCTAGCTAAGTATTTGGTATGGTAGTCTTACTATCTTATGGGGATGTTATGAAGATCTTATGAATCAGTTTATTCCATCTTTCATATATTTTTCACTTGTGTTAATCTATTCATTCCATCTTTCAAATCTTCATTTTCGGTTTCTACTTCCAAAGAAACCTGCAGTGATTTGTTCTCTATTTTGCTCTCATATGGTTTTTAAAATAAAACACAGTAATAATCCTACATAACACTGTCATAGAAACCGAAAAAGATGAGAACCAACGATGGAGGAACTGCAAAAACTAAAATTAAAATAAAATCAATGGACTAGATTGGTACGTCACAAGTTGCCCTGTTGTGACCTTGTTTTCCACACCGGCTGTATTTGATTTTCTTAGACCTTTGTGATCCTTCGCCTACCAGCAGCTCTCCGGGTTTCAGGCTGTAGAACTCGGGCGTTTTGGACATCATGTGGTACATGCCAATCATCTTCAGGAACACCAATTGGATTAATGCTCTCCTCATAAGCTGTCTTCCATGACACAGTTGTATACATTCCATCTGTGAGCAAGTGTGCTTCCTTTCCCACAGAGAACCCAGCTTTGATAGCGTGTCTGCAGGGAATTTTTAACAAATCATATTTTCGACACGTACATGTTCTTCTTTCCAAGTCAACAAGGCAGTCATTCTGATCCCCTCTAACAAGAAATCTTTCCCCGATGATTGGGTGAACGCTGAAAGTTTTACCCTTCTCTATCCTTCTGTCGATCTTTTTCTCCACATCAATGGTTAAAGGATGCACACGCTTGGAGCTTAACAATCTTCGATCGTGAAACCAACGAGTAACCATTTCTCTTATGCTGTCCAACAAAGGAATAACAGGAAACTCTCTAGGTGATCCCAATGCAGCATTCATCGACTCTGCCGGATTATTAGTCCTCACATCGTACCTGAAACCAGGAAAATCACATCGAGCCCATTTTGTAACATCAACGTCCACTAGATATTTGCCAATGCTGGGACTTATATTGCATATATCAGCAAACCTCCTTTCGAAGTCTGCAAACCTATATGCTTTTGAAGCCTTCGCAATCAAGCCAAGTAGACCCTTTCCTTTGAAATGTTTTACCACATTATTCAACAGATGATGAATACAAATTCCATGCTTAGCTTGTGGATACACTGTCCTAAGACCTCTGATGATCGACTCGTTTCTGTCCGTCACAAAAGCCAAACCATCTTCGTCCGCGATAACAACTTTAAGCTGGCTAAAAAACCACTCCCATGAACTGTGGTTTTCCGAGTCAACTACTCCAAATGCAAGTGGATACAAATTAGAATTCCCGTCTACAGCTGTAGCAACCAGTAGAACTCCTTTGTATTTACTCTTCAAAAACGTACCATCAACGACGATGACCCTCCGAATGGCATTGTAGAACCCTCTGACAGACTGACCAAAAGCAATAAATAGATATTTGAATCTACCAAGACAATCAGTTTCATAGCTCGAATGTGTACCCGGATTTGCTTCCTTAAGCATGTGCAAGTATTTAGGTATTTTACCATAGCTTTCCTCGGGTATACCTCTAACAGCGTTGACTGCATACTCACGAGAATCCCATGCTAACGAATAACTGATCTCACATCCATGCTCAGTACGCATCATCTGAATGATATCATTCGGTTTAGGCCCTTCCTTGATACCATCATATTTATGCATAAACAAAGTCCCAATTGTCTTCGCTGAAGGGGTCCGTCCAAAATTGCTTTTGCTAGAAGGAGCACATATATGTTCAGCGACATGCTTCTTGATAACGAAATATCTTGACCCTTCCAAACACTGAGCCCGAAAACTCCAGTTGCATAGATTATCCGCGCACCTTACAGACCAAATCTTCGTATCAGATTTTACCACCTTAAAATCAAAATTATACTTCATTGCACAAATCTCCAGTTTTGCCTTCAACACGTTCTTGCTTATAAAATGTTGATGTTTCTTTACATCCCCCAAAGAAAAACGAATTTCATTCTTGATGTCTTCCTTTTTAGCAGACCGTTCTTCATCAATAGCTTCAAAAGTAGCAGGAGAACTGTGAAGATTGTGTTGCAAGACTTCTTTTTTTTTTTTTTCGTTTGGTGAATTAAATGGCCCGTTGTTTTCGATTCCCATCATATCTTTGAAAGTCACACGCAGCTGTGTCGATGTAGACTTCTTCATGTATCCAACAAAATTTGTCAACTGACGATCATTGGCGATAATAACCGGTGGAAAGTTCGTATTGTTCAAATCGTTAGGTAAATAACTGAACTCGATATCACCGATGCTTTGTTCGATTTCATAGTCTTCAGAAACCATGTTCTTCAGCTCATCAAGGGATGTGTTGCAATCCACAGCGAACATCCTGCCTCCTTTATGTTCATCAATAATGAATCTCCACCCTTTGCTAGCACACGAAATCCAAACACCACAAGTAGCATAGATATGGAACATTGTGATCAATCGAAAAAGAGCAAAACGAATTGACAAAGGGATTTGAAGAGGATGAGCAAAAAATTACAGAGATTTTCAAAAATATCAACCAAGTTTCGAAAATAGAAGTATAAACATGATCAAAGATATTCAAATATATGCAAATATTTTCTTAGATTTTTTGTAACAACCTAGGCAAAATGTACATTCCACCACATGCAGACTACAGTGGAAGTGGTAGATTGTATATTCTGCAGACGGCAGAATGTAGAAGAATTAGTAGAATACATATTCTAACAAATGTGACGGTTAGCAGAAGGAAGAGAAAATCGTAGACTATGTTTTCTACGGTTGGTAGATCAAAGTATAACTGGAAGATTAAAAATTCCACCAAAGGTAGATTATATTGGAAATCGTAGAATAATGCAGAATGTGTATTCTGCAAATCGTAGATCAACTATTTATCTTTTTTTCCTAACACGAATTTTCACCCCAAAAAAACATATTAATTTTTCATTGGTGTTTATATACTTTTATCTTATTTTTAATATTTTTCGTGTTTTATAAATATTAAATTTATATACTTATCAAAAATATATAAGGGTACTTAAGTCAAAAATGAGTAAATATGGAAAAAATACTAAAGGGACAAATGTCTTTTTTTTTGACCCAATTTGGCAAATTTCCCAATAAAACATAACTTTTGTTAATTAAATCCTTACTCTCTTTCTTTGATCTTAAAATAAAACATAAATAAAATATCATAATTTGATTAACTTAACTCAACTTAATTCGATATTGAAAGCAAATTAAATATTCTCCCTACCTATCTTCATGGATATTCGTTTCGAAAACAATAAAATATCATAATTTGATTAACTTAACTCAACTTAATTCGATATTGAAAGCAAATTAAATATTCTCCCTACCTATCTTCATGGATATTCGTTTCGAAAACAGTTATCACAAATATATTTTCTATATTTATATCTCTTCTTATATAGTATCTTTCAATTTCTCATAGATATGTAAAAGATATCAAAGCCCAAATATCAAGCATATTGTTAGTTGTTTGTTACAAAAATTGAATAAAAAACATTTATTAGATTAGTATATATGGTAATTGTCAAGTCAAATCAGTAAACATCATGATTACAAATATTGAAAAGTGAACCAAGACTAATGTGTAACATTTCTTATTAAATGAATTTTGCACGCTCAAGATAAAGAAAAGTAAATTACGAAACTTTCACTTTTTGTTAATGTTTCAAATTTAGATTATATTCCGTATAATTCATTTAGATTTTTTATGGAAATTTCTTAATTTGTTATTCTTTGTCCTGGATAATATTCTTTAACTAAAACAACCCATAACAAACTTTGAAAGCAATTTAACACATAACCATTTTTGGACAACATAAGTTTTTGACAAAACTAAACAAAAGATAGATTTTTAAAGAGTTAGACGACATCAGACATTATTGGAGGAGAGGATCAAGACTGGAGTATTAAAAATTTTCCAGAAAAGCTGAAGAGAGATACTTTGTTTGGCCTTGATATTATTTGCTTTCAGAAATTCTTTTAAGCCGCTAGCTAAACGAACACGTCTCCTATCCGTATCCGAGTAGAACACAAGCTCAACAGTCCAATTCTGTCCATCATCATTGACCATCAAAATGGATTTGCCAGCAATAGTCCACAAGTCGTTTGCATCAACAAAGGACTTAGGAAGATACTACAAAACAAACAAATATGGTTCATGTAACAATACTTAAAACACATCAAAATACGAAGAAATGACTGACCATTCTGCTTCGCTTTATGCAGTCAGTTGTGACGTTCAAGGTGACAAACTTATCCACAGCTTCTTCAAAAATCAACTCCATTATTACTGAAAACATTATAAACCACCAAATATTGTCCAGAAAATAAGTGGAATCAAACAACTTACTTGTGCTACCTTCTCCAGTCTCCATAGGAACGGCTGTATCTTCTTAAAATTTTTTTTGATTATTAGTCAAAATATTATACATCATTAGAAATTGTTTGAAAAATTAGTGGAAAAAATAATTAATCGTGATACCTTCTCCAGTCTCCTTCGGAGGTGCTAAAATGAGAATAAAAATCATCTCGATTATTAGTCAAAAAATTAGAAATCATAATTAAATCTCCAAGGTAAAGACACTTACTCGTTAAACCTTCTCCAGTCTCCAATAGTTCTGCCGTTTTTTGGTATGTGATCTCACAACCGTTTGATTGAAACTGGTGTACCATATGGAAGTCAGCACCTCCACTATACTCAAAAATTAGAACATCTAACTCTTTTAATGCATGAGCTCTGAAGAACCGTTTCCAACCATCTCTAATCCTATTACCATCTAGTTTGATAGGAAATTCTCCAACTCTTAAATCAGATGTGAGTACACCGTCAATAACATTTGTTTTTCCAAGTATAAAGCTATCAAAGAACTTGTCCGGTAAAACCTGTAACACAAGTTGAAACAATTACTGCCAGAAGAAAAATCAGGTTTGAAAAACTCGCCTTAATAACATAGCCACACAATGATTACATACCAAACTCCTTGTACACCTCTGTGGAAGCATAGGCACGAAAAACCGTGGGTGTTTCATGCTTCTTATCATTGTCTGCAAGTTTTTATAAGCAAGTCTAAATCAAAACAAATACATGCATGGATCAATACAAAAATATGAATTAAACGTTTATATTTGAATAGAGAACTCTTTTTTAAGCATCATGTCCAAGTTGCAGAACATATGATTTATAGAAAACGCAACCATCGGTTTATATCACTACAAATCTGAAATGCATAAAAGACAAACCCTAATTCTTTACAACTGCATCTACTTCCAAATTTAGGGTTACCTTGTTGGATGAGTTTTTGAGAAATCAAGATTCTCTTACTACCACTCTCTAGACTGCAGCGCCAAGATTGGAAAACAGTTATTTCAATCCCCTCTGCACTTTTCTGTTTTTTTGCTAATTTCAGACTGAAAAAAACTTATAAATCGTTTCAACTTCATGGTTAAATATGGGCCATAATTATTTTGGGCTTTAGTTAATGACTAATTTATTAATAAATTAGCCCAAATTACCATTAATTAATTTTGTACAATCAAGAATTCTTTATTTATGCTAATTTCTAATAAATATTGATATAAGGCAAATTTAGAATGAGTAAAAAAATAAACGAAATGTATATAATTATTTTACAATTTCGTATATTTTATATTAAAACATTTTGAAGATGTTTTTATCATGATGTCTAATTAATTATATTTCCAAAACTGAACATGAATTTTTGATAGTCTTGTTATTAGATGATCTATTGGATAAAAAATTTTTTGTCTAAATAAACGTAAATAACTTTCGATTATAAACATCAAAACAACCCTCTTTTTTAAAAATACATATTTTAAACAGCAGTCTAAAATAAGAAATGGTAACTATCTGTCAGGGACATCTCTCTCATTAGCAAAGGAAGCTTCAAAGGGATCAAACTCATCCAGCATTTCTTCAACTTCAGGTAGAGGAGGGTTGAGTAGAATATCAGACAATCCATCTTGTGTCTCTACTTCAACATCTGAAGTATCACCTGGAAAAAACTAATGTTTAGTAAAAATCTAACCAAATAAATAACATAATCACGTTTTAGAAGACAAAAAATGATACATGTAAAACGATGAATATTACCTCCAAAACGGTTTATCTTCCAGAATCTCAAAACACAAATAACATTATCACGTTTAGAAGCATCTAATCTCTCTGTGAAATCATGGGCGTGAGTACCTAGAGCTATACATCTTAACTTGTTACCCCTTCAAAATGTAAGCAAAAACAACTATCAAATATTATTTGCATGTTATACAAAGAAAAATTACTGATCTATAACCAAATACTTGATATTACCATGAGTCTTTGATATGAAATATTCTTCTTGATGCTGCAGGGTTATCAACCTCTACAACCATGGGTCCTGAACTGAACATCAAACCCATTACATCTGCAAAATAAATGAATATGTTAGAACAGTAAATAATAAAATAAAAAAGTTATACACCCAAAAATCTGACATGCATACCAACAGAAACATTAGTAGGAGCTGAGTAATCTTGGACTTCTTTGATGGTTAAGAAATCAAAGAAATGTTTATCATTAATGGCAACTGTTATTCTCCGAATGGTAGATCTAGAACTTATACAGAGAATGTATTCAGACTTCGTTGCCCGAAATCTGGAACAATCATAAGCAACCTTGACACATCGTATGTCAATCCACTTCCCTTCTTCTCCCTCTAAACCTATATAGTCGGAAGAATATTCTGGAGGAAGAACCAATTCCATCTTTGTACCCTAAACCAGCAATGATTCAAATTAGTTTATATATATATATATATATATATCGAAATGCCTTACAGATATCAAAAGTTAATATAAACTGCTTATAATTTTTTAGGAAACAAAGCTTATGTTTCCACTTACCATTTTATAAGCGATAACAAAATTACGGTATAACCCTTGCCCGTGAACGTGATACTCATATACCTTGAGCATTTTAACCTTAAAATGCCAATCTTCTGTTGATCGACTAACCTCTGAAAGAAGATTGTATCTCTCCATAGATTTCGTTTGTTAAATTTGTAATTTTTTGAAAACGGTTTTGGATATTTAGAAGAAGAGAAATGAGTTTTTTCAATGAATATAGGAAATTCAAGAGACTGTTTATATCTTTAAAGACGCTTCTTTTAAACAAACCGCCTAGAAGACTGACTGACTTATAAATCGTGTCAACTTCATGGTTAAATATGGGCCATAATTAATTTGGGCTTTAATTCATGACTAACTTATTAATAAATTAGCCCAATTGAAATAATTGATTTTGTACAATCATGAATTCTTTATTTATGCTAATTTCTAATAAATATTGATATAAGGCAATTTAGAATGAGTAAAAATATAAACGAAATGTATATTAAAAAAAACCATAACTAAACCAAAGCATTGTTTAAAAAAACACCAAAATGATCCGATAATGAATAGAATAATCTGAAAAAGAGTTCTAAGTAAAAGGACTAATCATCGATCTTCTCGATCTTGATAGTCTTCAAGCTTTTCTCTTTAGTAGCTGAGTTGATATCAGCCAAATCTCCTAGCGTTTTGGGCTTGGACAATGGAGTCAAACATGCATCTGTATTTTCTTGACTGTTAATATCAATCTTTGAAACCTACGAAATAACATAATATGATTTTAATAGAATAATCCTTTCAATGTCACACTATAATCATGCATTTGCATAATAAATAGTTTGTATATATCAAATTACTTGATTATAGGATAAACTTACTTGCTCACTGGAAATAGCTGAATCCATTGGGTTGAGAGGCTCTGCTCCCTCCTCGATCTTGAGAACTTCGTCGATAGACCAAGTTTTTCCAACCTTATAGATTTCTGATCCCCAAAAAACGTTGTCTTTGTTTACCAACACTCCAAATTGAAAAGCTTTTCCAACCAAATCCTTTATAGGATCAGGCAATATGGTTGGATCTTCCATCTGTAATATAAAAACATTTATTCAATATGAACGTTTAAATGAGGTTGAGTGCATAGAAAATATGTATAATAACCTCATCCAACGATCCATCTAGCAGTGTATCGGCTGATATCCCAATAAGTTTCTCAGTAACTGAATCAAGTAGCATGAACTTTATCTATGCTGTTTCATCTTTCACCATAAGATGCAACTTGAACCTGCGTAGAATAAATAGTGAAATATAGGATTCAAAACATAAAAACATTTTTCAAGAAAAAGCTTGGTTAAAAAGAACATACTTGGATGAAACGTCTGTGATATTTTCCTTGCATTCGTCACAACGGAACAAATTTTTTTGGACGGCTGATTTTATTTTGATGACCCTTTTATTGCATTTTGCATGGTTAAAGTAATATCATGCATAATCCGTATCATTGGCATATATGGTGCCTTTAACCCTGACTTTTCCTTCTGTCAACCATTACAATACACATAATATAAACATAAGTAAATTACCAATAGAATGCAACTAAATAAACTACTATATGGGTACCTCGGTAGCCATAAGTATTTATGATACACAAAGCTCAGGAAACTCTGCCCACTGCTCTGGTTTGTTTTTTTTCCTATTGACCAAAGCCTCTCCTTGTTCATACACACCGAGAGCAAGGCCATCATCGGGTAGCCTTAAACAATTAGAATTAGTAAACCTCAATATATAAGCAAAACATTATAATTGATTAGAAAAATAACCTTCATAAACTTATATTGTCAGAAATTCTTCAGCTTCCGGGCAAGTTGGGTTCATAATGACTTTAGAAGCGTCAAATGCATTTGTGATTTGAAGTTCTCCTAAATGTCAGACAATCATTGGTCATATCGGACATTGGTAAAACATTGATAGAGCAGTATGATTTTATGAATTGTTTAATCAAGAAGCATTGATTCTTTGAATCGTTTAATCATGAATGACTGTCCATGGTTACAAACCTTTGTATGTGTTGATTTTTGCAAATCAGATCAAACAAATCAATGTGTTACCATTGGCTTCTTGACATGCACTAAAAACTTGTTCAGCAAAATTCCCCCAAAGACAACATGCCAATCTTTGATCACTATAAAAAAATTGCATTAATACATTCATTTTGTAATCATAAAACTAAATCCAGTAACCATCGAAACTTACTCAGTATTTCTCAAAGTAAACTCAATTTTCTTCCTCTCTTTACCCATTACTTGAACAGGATCCATGCCGTCAACGTCCATAACTTGGCCAATAACATCTAATCGCAACAATAAAAAAAGTAAAACAAATAATTAATACCATAAAGAGATTTTAAAATGATAGAAACATTGGGGTTTAGTTCTTAAACTTACCAACCAAATGATGTGTTTTTAGACTCCCATTGGAAATGGATTCAAAACTTGCCAATGACAAAAAACTATCATCAAGCTTGAGTTCAGATCGAGTAATACCCGTATTACTCAAGAAAGACATTTTGTAGACATGGTCGGTTGGTCTATATTGATCAGATGCAGGTGTTACTGAAAAATTCTCAATAACCCTCCATTCTCCAATGGGTAGATGTTTTTGAACTCGTACCAAATATTTTTTTTTTGCATGAGGCATGAATTTTGACACCCTACAATGAAATAATTAAGAATTCATGACAAAACCATTAAAGTTAAATGTTTAACAAAATAACATAATAAATTCCCTTACCGTTTTGTCAGCCAACACGAGTTCCAATGATTCTCCACTAAGAGCAGTAAACTGCTTCCAAGAGTGAAGGACTTTCACTTGAACTCGCCATGTGGTTTTGAATGGTTTCACATCTTTGAGATATGAGAAATTTTTATTAGAACTCATTTTGTCGGCTGGTAGAGAGGAAAATAGTAACAAAATGCGTTAAGAGAGACTGAAGACTTTGCTGATAGATGTTCGTATATATAGTTTTTTTAGGTCAAGATTTTCGGTAGAATATCATTGGCATATTCGAATGAAATATTAAATTCTAAATATCTTTGATTGATATCGAATGTTATGGTAACTGAATTTAGAAACATTTTGAATTTGAATGCACTATCGAGACTTGCGTCATAAGCTTAATATAATTAGATTCCTAATCTGTTTACGAAAGATATCGACATATTTAATTCCAAAAAAAAAATTTTTAATGGGCGGGAAAGATTGAAACATTACGAATGGGCGGAGAATATGTTTAGAATATTATTCGCATATTCGAATGAAAAATTAAATCCTAAATATTATTAACTGATATCGAATATATTATCGTAACTGATTTTAAAAACATTTTGAATTTGAATGTATTAGCTCGATTTGGGCGATAAGATAAATATATTTAGATTCCTAATCTGTTATGCAAGATATCAAATGGTTTAATGCGAAATAAATGTTTACAACTTGGACGGTTAGATTCGAATGCTTAAAATGAACATCCTAGATCCGAAAATGGGTTCCGGACTATATCGATTTAATATCATCTAGATGGGACGGCCAAATTCAAACGTTAATAATGAACGGGGGAGATTTAAAAACAGGATCCGCGCTATATCCGATTAGGATCCGCGCTAAACCCGATTAGGATCCGTGTGCCAAAATGATTTTTGAGCAATATTCAACGGATGGTCGGATTAGAACACACGCGAATAGACGGACTCGATTAGAAAGAAGGATCCGGAAACAAAAAAAAACCCGGCCCGGATCCGCGCGCTCGCGTGACAAAATATCCAAAAATTCCAGGTTTTACCCTTAATGAAAAATACACTTCTAACGACTCCAAGGACAAATATCATAAATACAACCTTTTTGTACCAAAGACGTTTTCCTCTTTTTATAGTATAGATATCGAATTTGTATCCAAATTATGAATTGATTCGACAAATCTCTCGCTGCATACTTTTTTTTTTGGTGTTTGGTCATTAAAGTAAATACTATTTAAACATAAGAGAAACATCTACGTGAACATGTCCAAGCTCTTGTGGTCAAGTGGTTGGGGACGGGCCTTGGACGCTAACACGTTCCGGGTTCGATCCTCCTTCCATGCGAAACTAAGTCACATTTGTTTAAGGACACCCACATGGATATGGGCCTTGTTTTAGGGGCCCATTTGAATACCCGGAAAGAGGGTCTATCCATGGGCTGCACCTTCCCTTGAGGATTAGTCTGAGCCCTTCCATAGGCTCGGGATACCCCCAGGTTAATCAAAAAAAAAAAAAAAAAAAACATCTACGTGAACGGTACCGCGAGAAAAAAAATTGATTAATAAAACATTAAAACAACAAGTTTACAGCAAAACTTTATCATACAAAAACTGTTTTATTTTAATATAAAATAAGCTCGTACAAGAAAAGTATATTACAGTAACAAAAAAAAATACACTCTTCCATCAAAATTAAGTGTTACATAACTAATATTACGTTGAAAGAAATCTATAATAAAAAAAAAAACTCTCATCGGAAATGGATAGGGCAACAATCTCGGCCGGTACTAGATGATTCATTTTTGTTATTGTTCAAGATGATTAAAAGTACACATTATTTAGCTTAAGAGAAAAGTCTACGTGAATGAAACCGAGAGAAAAAAAATTTAACTTAATGATTGAAACTAAAAGGGTTAATACAAGCGTATACATCGTAATTTCATCATATATAAATTTAGTATACAAGAAATGTATATTACAGTAACCCAAAAATAAACTCTTCCATAGACCATAACTAACGTTATTTGAAAGAAATCTATAAAAACTACACAATAACACAACTATTTGGTTCATCCACCGCAACTCTAGAAGTATGGTTGATAGTAGGTATTTGGGTAGGAAGAATGATATTGGTACGGGTAGTTGAAATGCGTAACCGGAAATGCAACAATTTCAGCCGGTTTAGGCTTTTTCTCCGGTTCAGGCTTTTTCTCAGGTGGTTTAACAGCTTCAACCGAAACGATATCAGCATTACAAATCTTCCTTAGCTTCTTCACGATATTCGGTACATCAACTTCTCCAACTATTGTCATTTTCCCGGTTTTGTCATCCATTGTTATCGAAGTAACCCCTACATTTTTTTAAACAAAATATGTTAATTTTCTAACTTATTAAAAGTAATGATCATATTGTGTGTTTTGAAATTTATAAAAGATACCTGAAAATCGAGAAACGGTCGCCCACACTTTCTTCCTGATTCTTTCCTCGTGAACACTCAGTTGCAACACAGATTTCTATCATTGAAACCAGAGATCAGTACTGCTAATTGCGTATTTTAATTCTTTAAAAAACATAAGTATGGTTGATTAGTTTCTATATATATATCGATCAATCAACCATCAGTCAATGATATTTTAATTATTTCAAGAGATAAAAATAGATGAAAGAAAGGGTGTACCTGGGCAGTCATGGTTCAAGGAAACTATAGAAAAGCTTCAGAAATTTCCGATATATTTTCAAAGAGAGTAGAGATAGTTTGAGATGTCGAAGCTTCTGGATGACAATTGCAAGTCGAAAGATATCTGTTATATAGATATTTCATAGGAATTTTCGAGGAATTTAATATAAGACCCACGAAAAGTTTTACTATTTTTTAATAACAAAAGCATTGCCAAGGACCACAAAAAAATGAGTAAACGAGTCAATTACTTTTAACTTATTAAGCAACCGGTCACTGTTCATTACTAGGCCGCGTATACGACCTGGACAACGTTGATTTTTTGACCCTATTGACCTATTCGGTCACGTAAGAACTTATCATGATTTATTGAAATCCATCGCATAGATAATTTGTAATCAATATTATAATTTATCAATTACATCTCTTGTAATCCTTTCTCCTAACTCTAGATTGATTCTCTCTTGTTCCAATATAAAACACTTGTAGTCAAGCAATGTCTTTAGAGTTTGGTCATGGACAAGTTGTACAACACATCAAAACGAAAACTGAAATAGAAATTAAACTGAGATTGATCAAGTCCCAGCGGTTCCCTTTTAGATATTTATGTTGGATTTTTTTTGTCCTTAGATTGCTTTTTAATCATAGGAAAACATAGATCCGAAAAAAACTACTGCATTTAAATTCTTGTTTCATAATATATTATTTAAAAAATCTGTTAGTTTAAACTGATTACAATAATTTTTTTGTTTAAGAAAGACAATCATTTATAAATAGAATGTTTTGTTGGAGACCCATTGCAATTTGCAACGACCTAAACCGGAAATAAATTATAGGTGAGTTCGCTGATCTGGTTCCTTTTATGTCATGTTGGACTATTTATCTTTCTTTTTTTGGGTCAACAGTTGGTCTATTTATCTAAAATCTTTGGTTTCGACTTAGTCATTGATATGAAAAAATCGTTGTTTTTAATTTGGCTCTGTTGAAATCTGTTTCTTCTAGTCATCTAACTGGCTCGGAATAGTTGACTGGAAAATTTTATTTGAGAAATGTAGTCGTCCATGAATTGAGTTTTCTTAAGGAAACACTAGAAATATCAGTTTGTAACACAAGTAAGAAAAGGATGAAAGTACATTATGGAACGTGAATTTTCATTGTGATTGTATTGGCTAAGGGATCAACAAATGCAGTGGACGAGAATAAACTGATTCGTTAACCAAATGAGAAAACGAGCGTTGGATATGGGTTTAGCACCTATCCAAATCCCATTGGAAATCTTACTAATCAATCACATCTCATATCGGCCCAAGAAGACAAGCCTGCTAAGGAGTCAACAGCCCAAAGAGGAGTCAGCACACAAGCACTATAAATAGGACTCTTCACTCTTCATTTTAGATACATTGTAACTTGCGAGAGGCCGAGCTACTTCTATAAAGCTCCCTCCTCAAGCATTGTTTAGTGAGCACGTCATTAGACGGACTCACACCTCGTACCTTCCAGTTCATAGCTCAGCTTCGGCGTTAAAATCAATAAAAAACAGTTCCAACCTCACTTTATATTTATATTTCACCTCGTAGTTCGGACATTTCAGATCGTAACCCGTAATATTGACTTGGTCGAATTTCCGTAACAACAACTGGCGCCGTCTGTGGGGACGTGTTAACTTCTTTACGCTCTAAGACGAAGCTGAGATGACAGGACCCTTCTCGAACCAATACGAGCAAGCTCCGATCCCTCCTTCTCGAAACCCGCTCATCCAAAACACGAACTCACTAAACTCGTCAGACGAGGTCAGCTGTCAGCCCTACCCAACGATCCTCATGGTAATGGCACCACGACATCCTACACCCCTCATAACTACGAGCTAGGAAACGGAGCTCTCAATGTCCAAGGCCGAGGTCCTTCTCCTCTCACCGAAACCCTAGAAGATCCGGTCGACAAACTGACCAGAAACAACAACAGCTGCCCGGACCAACCCCACGAAGAAGAGCAAAGCACGCTGTTTACAGTAAGAATAACAAGCACACCGGTCGGGCACCTCGAAGGAATCAAACTGCCAACCTACGAAGGAACTTCAAATCCGCACCGGTACCTGACGGCTTTTAACACCGCGCTAGTGCGAACGCGACTCCCCCCAAAAGAACGCGACGCCGGTTACTGCCGACTCTTCGTCGAAAAGCTGGGTGGCGCATCACTCGACTGGTTCTTATCTCTGAAAACACATTCCATCAACAGTTATCACCAACTAACGACCGCCTTTCTCGAACATCACTCTGCATTTGACCAAGAAGAAGCTCCTAAAAACGATCTCTGGACCATAAACCAAGGACCGAAGGAATCTCTTAGATCATATATCAACAGGTTCGAAGCCACCGCTTCCAAAGTCCCAACTGCAAATGAAGAGGGGCTCTCAGCACTGCGATACATGCTTTGGCACGAGTCGCCCCTCTGCTACGAGCTAATCACAAACAAAGCACGAACCCTCGAAGATGCCCTCCACCGAGCGTCAGCCTTTGCCGCAACCGAAGAAAAAAGGAACTCGCTGATGAAAAAGTTCTCCTCGACTGATAGCACAAAGGGAATCACACAAGGGCACCTCAGTGAAAAAAGGAAGATACCAGGGACCTACCGCATCGTCATCCAACGACACCAGGCACAAAGCAAGCCCACACGAACCGACAACCATGACCGGCTTTTCTGTACCTTCCACCAGCGATCCAGACACGACACCACCAAATGTCGGCACCTACGAAGTCTCCTATTCAGCAAATATCAGAGCGAAGCAACGGCTCCAGCCGATCAAAGCACGCCAACGACCTCTCCCGAAAGACAAGAATTGAAAAGGCCGCCCATATGTGAAGAAGGGCAATCAGAGCGGCCTGATCATCGGTGGGAGAAACATGAAACGACTGTTGAAATACAGCCTAAACGAGTTCGTCGCAAAGACCGCGACAAAACCGACACAACAGGCGAACAAGCTCACACAACCAATTGAGGATCGTCAACTCCAAATAGCTTGGAACAGTCAACACAAGAACGCACCCATGACGTCAGCACGCGAAGACGAGCAGATAGGACTTTCGCGACGAAATTGGGAAACGGCGAGGAAATTACTCCTGTCACGGAAAACCGAGCAAATTTCGGAACCTGCCATAATGACTCGCTTACCATCGAGTTCGGCTCCGGCGGTCAGAGGGCCGTCAAAATCACGCTAGAACTAAACATCTCACTTAACCTTGCCTTCTAAAGAACCCCGCGAGCATCAGGACCGCGAGAGCTCTCTGTCAATCGCAACGGCTATATAACCAAGATATCCGAGCTTCCCGGACATATCGAATATACAATCGCAACGAACAAAGCCAGGAAAAACCTTACGATAAACTGAGAAAACGCATCGATCAGCTCGGAACATTCTAGCACTCTATGAGAAGTGGCATTGCCAGACCACAACCACCCAATGTAAAAGCAGGTTTCCTTTCATATTATTGTAACAACCAAAAATAAATACGCTCGACTTGATCTCTCAGAGGGTATGTAGGCAACCGTATGGGGCGCATTCACCTTCATATTTTTAATACCAAAAATATTTGTGCACTTTCGTACTACTTAACCCCCTAACAACTAACTATCGACATTCTAGCCAAATGATCTATTAAATAAACACGTGTCCCATGCACAATGGCATATTGCGTCACATTTTTGTAAGCCGGGCCTAGACCCCGCACGAACCTCTAGGAAAAGTTTCGTAAGCCGAACCTCCTTCGCACAACTATGTCCAGGGACTCCGCAGGATAAGCCGAGCACATACTCGCCCTAGGTAACTTGACAGATGACGAGATAAGCTAAGCCTAAGGTCACACTCACAAACATCTGTGTCTACTTGGGCGAGCATTGTTTATATTAGAGAAAATCAAAGACAGGATAAGCCGGGCACGTACTCGCACCTAAAATTTGATCTCTCCCAAAGCCTAGAAATGAATCGCAAACAACATAAAAGTAATACGAGGAAGACAACAACGAATCTCATTTTCCTTCAATACTATTCTTGTCAAAATTACAAGGAAACAAACGAAAGAAAAACGCAAAACAAAAGAGTCCAATTTCTTGAAAGACGGTCTCGTCCGAACAAGGATTCACATCCCCCACTACAAGGAAAACCATAAATAAAACAGTGACGACGAACAAACGAAAAATCGCACAACAGCGCCGCATCAAACGTTTGTTCCCTGCAAAGCCGCCCTCAGAAAAGCAGAGGATCCGAGCAAAGGCAACTGACTATAGCAGTCCAATCTGGGGTAAACACCGGCCCCACTACACCAACCAGGCCCCAAGAATAGACCCCATGGATCTCCTGGACAGTCTGACAACGACCACGCCCCCTCACCAAAAAAGAAGGAGAGCCAGCCCGACCCCGGCTCATTACTAAAATCAGAAACACATCGAAATCACCCTCAAACCTACAAAGATAATGAATAAGAAAGGCTCCTAGAATACGCCCAAGCATCAAGACTATTCGGCAGGGACGTCGACTGACAGCCTCACAGCCAAGGTCAACCCAAACGCAGTAGTGTACAAGCCAAAACATGGATCCAATCGACAAAACAAAAGGAAAGGGGGAGCATTTATAATCAAACAAGGAACGGTTTTCAAAGCAGCACAACGGTTACCAACGCAACCTTCAATGCAAAGACAAGTTTTGAAGAGCAATAACGGCGAACGACGAAACCTCGGAAACCAAAGGAAAAATCCCCGAAGTGAATTAAGACATTCTTCGAAGCAGTAAAGCTAGATCACAATGCAGTAAACAATCACAGGATAAGTGTTTACACACCGTAACCAACCAAAAAAGTCCACTACAAAAAAAGGGGGGGAGAGAAGGCCGAGAGCTCGGCACTCCCATAACAAAACAAGACCGCTTTAACTAAAAACGCGTAATCAATCTAAAGATCCCGGTTCGTCAGGAATAGCCACAACCTCAACAGACGGAGTGATCACCTTGCCAATGCCCGCCACTCCGCCAATAACAGCACTATCGATGGAAAAAGGCAAAGCAAGCGAGTCACGAGGGTCAAGAGCAACATGCTTCAATGCACTAACTTCTTGACGAAGCAAAGGCTCATCCAGCTCCAACTGAGCGATCAACGCGGGAGGAACAGGGATCCCCTCTCGAACTAGCAATCAGTATGAACCAAGAACAACAACCACTTGATTAAGAACAAGAAGCTTCCCAACATAACGCTCTTCCCGCTCCCTCTCCGACCTCAACTTCACAAGATGGTCGGCGAGTATTTCATAACGAGCTCTCTGCTCAACCAAAAGTTGCTCGTCAAAGGAAGCTCGCAGCTCGTCGCATCGAGAAGCCAGATGGATAGCTTTCGATCTCAGACGTTCGACCTCGCGACGCTCATCACCATTCGCACCTTCGAGGTCTACAACTCTCTTCTCGAGATCCGCAACACCCCGCTTCGCAAGCACTAGGGCAGCGCAAACATCTCAACTTCCTTAAGCAGTCCGCGAGCAGCCTCCAACTCACGAACTGAACCACACAACCCGTCGACCTGTTCTCTGAGAACGCCGCCCGTCAGCCCGGAATGTCTCATGTCAATCTCATAGCAATCCCTAAGCCGGTTAAAAGCAGCAGCCGACTACAAAAAGGAAACACACAAAAGAGGGAGAAGAGAAAGAAAGAGGAACGGTCAGCCAAACACGTGGCCAACAACAAGAAGAACAACAAACTTACATTAACAACACGATGACTGAAGTCTTCCTGGAGATCGGGCCTGAGCATCTCGTCAATGGAAATCAACTTCTGAGGAGGCTTCACTGCGATTAGCTGAAGAAGGTTGGCCCATGACCGTTTATCATTTAAAAAGGGAGTCGCTCCCGTATGATGATACAACCAAGAAAAATCCATCGGATCAGGCTCCCGACCACCCAATTCTCTCCCCGCATGATCCTCCTCAGCCACCCCAGAGTGCAAAGCGTCGGGAGCCCCAAAACTAACATGTTCCCCCTCAGGAAGCGAGGGCCCCGTTCCCAGAGCACCAAAATCAGGAACATACACTTGAAGAGGCTCGACCTCCCGGTCCCGCCCGAGGTCAAGATCAACCCCGCCACTCTGGTCTCCCCACCTACAAACGACCGCGTGACAACCCGCTCCGCAACAACATGACTCGTCTCTAGGTCAATAACAGGCGGACCCCCTGCAAACGAAGCAAACTCCCCAGAGGAACAACTCGCGACAGGGCAATCACGGTCCTCACTCAAAACCTTATGACGTTTCCTATGAAGACGAGGAGACAACGATACATTGGCCGGACGGCCAGAAGACACCGACCCCAAAAATTCTGACAAGACAATCAAAAGCTGAGAAGATGGACGCCACGCCGCAAAAAAATAAAAAAGGGAAGGGGTGGGGGGGGGGGGGAAGGATCCATACCTGTATCAATTTTCTGAAAACAAGCCCGAACCTTCAAATCAAAACGAGCTTTTCCCTCTTTATCCTTCCTTGAAGGCTAGGGTACCGGAAGATGAGCCTTCATCTTCGTCAAATTCTCAGAAAAATCCGCGGTCCAGAAACCAGAAAAGGAGCAGTCTGCAGAACAAACAAACAAAGACGAAGACAAGCCACGTAAACAACAGCAAACACCCAAATAGAAAAGAAAAACGAAAGAGAAAGATAACTACTAGGACCAGTATTCCAAGCTGAAAAGAAGATCCTATTCACATCGAACGTCAACGCATTTTTAATTCGCGCAAAGAAATAGCCATCCTGCCAACGGTCCGTTTTATTCGGAGGATCAAACACAATCTTCAGACAATGCCTGGGCAAAAGCTTCGTATAAAAGTCCCGGCGGTCCCTCGATTAACTACTATCGACGTCAACCTACAAAAGAAACCGGTGGACATCTCAAAGCCATCATCAGACGCCATGATCAAAGCGCCCACCATGTTATGAATGGCGCCCGGCAAAGCTGAGAGATAGCTATCTTCCTCGCAGTATTCAACCAAGAGCTTCGGAAGGGGAAATAACATATGACACTCAGAGAATAAACTCTCATTCAAATAGACCCACCCGGGAGGAGCATTCCAGGGCCTCTCTTCCGGGGACGGCAGGCGATAATCAAAAACCAGGAATACATATACGTTCTCGCAAAAGGGTATCCAGGGAATCTTGCTTGCAGATGGAAGAAGGAATCAGCCGAGAAACCAACTTCCTTCGAGAATCTCTCGCCAGTTATAACCTCTTTCTTCTTCGGCTTTTTCTTCTTTCCTGCCTTTGGAACCGCCGATTGAGAACGACTGGCAGAAGCAGAAGCACTAGCCTCCGAAGTATCGTCTCCGGGCTCCACCCAACCATCGCCATCACACTCGCATCCCGACATATCTGCACCAATACCTGAATAGCGTTCACTCCCTTCGCCTCGCTCAACATCGACGGGCGAACCCGATTTTTCTCTCTCTGAAAGCGGAGGAAGAGAAAAATCAGAAAACGGCTGACACGCAATGGTTTTCTTCATCACCTCATTGCCCCAGAACGGACAAAGTATCCAGCCACCGCGAGAAGTAAAAAACTCTTCGTCGTCACGAGAAAGCCTAAATCGCACAATATCCTCACCCTGAGAACTGGAAGAATCCGAATCACTGCTGCTGGAAGATAAGTAAAAAGTTTCCCATACTCGCATGCTAACTCAGGAGATCTAAAGAAGAATCGATAAACACTAGTAACAGAGAGAGAAAGCGTGAGATTGCAGGAGAGAAAGCGCGGAAGTCGAGGAGAGAAAAATAATAATAATTAACAAATATCGCGACGATTCAAAGTCGCATATCCATGAAGACACGATGCTCCGCTAAAAGCGCGATCCAAACCAATGCAAAAGCGACCTAGCAAGATTTCCGCCTGACTTAAATGCACGAAGAAATTCGCCGAACTCAGCATCATAGCTCGACGAACTGGGGGGGGGGGGACTAATTGTTGGATATGAGTTTAGCACCCATCCAAAGCCCTTTGGAAATCTTACTAATCAATCACATATCATATCGGCCCAAGAAGACCGTTAAAGAGTCAACGGCCCAAAGAGGAGTCAGCGCACAAGCACTATAAATAGGACTCTTCACTCTTCATTTAGACGTATTGTAACTTGCGAGAGGCGGAGATACTTCTATAAAGCTCCGACCTTAAGCATTGTCTAGTGAGCACGTCGTTAGACGGACTCATACCTCGTACCTTCCTGTTCATAGCTCGGCTTCTGCCTTAAGATCAATACAGAACAGTTCCGGCCTCACTTTATATTTATATTTCACCTCGTAGTTCGGACATTTCAGATTGTAGCCCGTAATATTGACTAGGTCGAATTTCCGTAACAACAACGAGGTGAAATACGGCCAACTTTTAATTACATAAAGGACTTTACTGCCTTATTTTCTTGGCACAACTTAGGGTTAGAGGTGTATTGCACCCATTGTATATTTTTATCTTTTCCTTCCAATTTTGTATCTTTTAAAATATTTGTGTAATTTTGTATCTTTTGCTTATGATTTATGTGTTAAAAAGACTAATTCATCCTTTACAAACATAGGAAAAGAAGAAAAGGGATCGGTTGTTTTTTTATGGATAGGTGACACACGCTATAAAACTATCCATTCCTTTTTTTATTTTGTTATTCGTTTTTTTTCCTCTACTTTCTCTTTTTTACTTTACTTTTTTTCACCCCTCATTTTTTGACGGTGGATAGGATGACATAGCTGAGGATTCCGACCATGTAGACCTCCGGAATGGAGAAAAAACTGGTTGATGTTCTGGAATTCAAAAAAAAATTCAGACTTAATACGGAAGTTTCGAATGGACAATCTAGATTAGGTATCCACAATATCGGCTATTCGTGGACACTACCACGATCACATCACATACAAGACGCTTACCATGGATAAGAAGTAGCCAATCGAAATGTTGTTTTTTGATGGATAGTGGTCCACACATACTTTGTGTCTACAGATTCACAATCATTTGAACTCTTAACCACCTTCTGTTCACCAGAAGCGTCTAGCATGTGATATAATCGTGGTAGTGTCCACGAATGGTCGATACATAGTAGAACTCTTGACCACCTTCTGTTCATCGGAAGCGTCTAGCATGTGTTTTAAATACTTTTGATCGTACTCTTGACCACCTTACTTATGACTCTCTCTAGACACGCAAGGAACAGTCCATATATCATAATGAACAAGATAAAAAAAATTTCATTGATGGTTGAAGACTTAGGAAAAACAGACTTGCAATGTTTACCAAGTATGCAAGCTTCACAATCATCATTTGTAAATGAAACATTAGGCAATAACAAGCTTAAAGCTCTTGAATGAGGATGTCCTAGTCTAGCATGCCACACAACATTATCATCAGTAGCAAGGAATGAGTTAAGAGTACCAGGACATAAACCCAGATGATGATCTAATGTTATCCATAACATAAAAATCATATTTACTTACTCCTTTCCTAAGTACTTTTGTGTCCACGGATTCACAATCATGTGAACTCTTGATCATCTTCTGTCCACGAATAGTTGATACATAGTAAAGACAATTTTAAATATTTTTGATTGGCTACTTCCTATCCATGGTAAGCGTCTTGTATGTGATGCGATCGTGGTAGTGTTCACGAATAGCCGAAATTGTGGACACCTAGTGTAGACTTTCCATTCTAAACTTCCGTATTAAGTCCAATTTTTTTTTTTTTTTGAATTTCGGTACATCAACCAATTTTATCTCCATTCCGGCGGTCTATATGGCCGTAAACTCACCTCCGACATCCTATCAACCGTCAAAGAAATGAAGGGTGAATAAAGGTAAAGTAAGTAAGAGAATGTAGTGGAAAAGAAAAGAATAAAAAAATTTAATAATAAAGAGAGAATGGATAGGAGGAATGCCGTGATCATTAACTATCCGAGGAGTTACTTTTGTCTGTCGGGCTAAAATGGTCTTTTTAACGCACTGAAACAGGTTTTTGAAAGATATAACTTTGCTATTACTTTCTAAAAAAGATACACTGGGTGCAATTAACTCTATAACTTAGTAAGAATCCATAGATGGATTAAGATTTTAAAGAGTAAATTTTGAGGGAAACAATTGCAAGGAACCACATTGAATTTTAGCCAAAGAATAATGAAAATTCATAATCACCAGAAGCCACTATTTATATTTATACCTTATAACACTGTTGCTACCGGTGTATATATCTCTATTCTCTAATGAAAATCAGTTGAGACGAAAAAATTGATTACATTATAAATCTCGAAAATTACCTATTATGCAGTATTCACATTTCATTAAAGAATATAGGGTTCGATTGGTGACCAAAAGCGAAACGGTTATATTATCGGTCAGTAGAAGTGGTAAGCGGTTGATTAGTTCAAAACTGTAAGTGAAAGCGGTTAGTGAAAGTTATTAGCGAAAGCTGTAACAAAAAGCTGAGAGTAACCGTTTTTATTTTAATTTTGATAATATTTTTGTAACACCCGTTTTTCCGGCGAACCGGAAACACGGCGTTAGGACACCCGTCAAACCGTAATGGTCCAGCTGGGCTGCCTTCTCAATCGGTCCCAGGAACCCGCACGCTTCCTTCATATTCAAATCCACCAATAGCATCTATCGATCGGTCAATCCTGCGTCTGGACCTGCAAGGGAAAAAGGATGGAAAGGAAAGAGGCATGAGTAATTGTTTCAAAACACAATTACCTAGTGAGGACGGATTCAAGGAACCCGCGATCTCGGCTTACGCCACCCAACTATGAGAACGATTTCTAGGCTAATATCACCTTGCAATCAATGCCCGAGGGCTTCACCACAGTATTCTAACGTCCACTCGTGCTACCAGGCCACAACTCTCACACTCCTGAACCCTACCTCAGCCCGAAGGCTCATACAACCAGCCCAAAGCCAAAATAACCGGCCCAAAGCCAACAACCGGCCCTAAGCCAAACTGGAGGGATCGCCAAAACCCCCTTCCAACGATACAAAGGACGCGCACAAATTTCGCTACGCGTGCTTCACACAACACCCTTACGGGGGCCCTACCATACATCTATTTCACACATATCCATCACGCACAATCAACATTTTCAGTTTAAGTGATAACCTAGCAGTTCTACGTTCCTTCAATCATATCACCGGTATTACTAACCTAGACTACCTAGGAAGACGATATTAACAAAGAAATCACACCCGGAATTGAAATAGAGTAGGCATGGATCACGACCGGTCCTCACCTTAGCCAAGGAAGTGCGAATCTTAATTTAGGAATTCCAGTTTCCCGAACGGACTTAAGATCTGGAAAGAGGACGGAAAATAGTGGATTAGGCTTTTGTTTCGTTCAAATCGGATTAGGGATGAGCAATTTATTGCTACTTAAAGATTGGTTGACTAAAAGTCAACGGTCATGTCAAAGTCAACCCAGACTCAGACCCAAACCCAAACTGAACCAAACCCAATCTATAACCGGCCTAAATAACTCTAACCGATCCTAAACAAACCAAACATAAAATTAGATTGGACCAGTCTAAACCGGAAATTGATTTAGGTAAACCAGAATTAGGAATTGAAATTGGAAAAACCGGTCAAACCAAACTAAACCGTTGTGACCAAGTTGACTCGGCGGAGGTCCGGTGGTGGTTCCGTCGGTGACTCCCGGTGGCGGACGGCGGCACCGGTGACCGGCGACAACATATCTCTGGCGGCAGGCAGCGGCTCCGGTCAGCGGCAGACGGCGGCTCTGACTACGGCACGGCGGCGGCGCATGGAATCTACGGCTCGTCGTGGCTCCTAAAGAGGTGCGGTCAGTGGCTACCGCTTTGTCTCGTCGAGAGGAATGCGATGGTGGTCTCGGATTTCCCAGATTCATCACGTATAAAAATATACGAGGCTTTTAGTGTTCGGGTTGAAAAAAAACATATCTGAAAATGGCTTTCGGGATTACCTTCAACTTTACATGATGGAGTAGCACTAGATCTAGGCATGGAGGGCGGTGGCTACGACGGAATAGGAGCAGAGCTTCGCCGAAGATCTCTTCTTCACATTTTCCAAGAGGTGGAGACTCCTATTTATAGGGAGCAAACCTAGGGTTTTTGGAAAGGAAGATGGGCTTCGGGCTGGGCCTTTCTTCTTCTTTTTATAAAAATTTAAACTATGGTGGATTTGGGCAATTACAATTCTCCCCCCCCCCCCTTTAAAAAGAATTCGTCTTGAATTCTGTGGCGAGAGCCCTCCACTGCAACCACTTACCAACATCAACTCTGAAACTTCCCTGAACCGGAACAGAACTTGATCGCTTACTCGCTTAAATAGGACTAGTCATTGAATCCAGAAGACTGCTTCTCCCCTCCTTATTTCAAACCACACTCTGAGGTATCCTTCTCCTTGGTACCAATACAACAACATCTTCCAAAATGCAACACAAACGCCGTACGTTACCACCCATGTCCGTTAGGGTCGCTTGCCACTTGATGAGATGGTTTACAATTCAAGCTTCCATTGCTAATAAGAACTCCACTAGCATATTCCATTTACCGCGTGAGTCAAACGAATTCCAACTGTCCTTGAGACTGTTCAATACGCTTAGCAATATGACAAAGGGAACGACCAGTGTCATAGCCAATGCTTCCAACTTTTAGAAACAACACTCATCCTTCGAGTGGTTCTAAGACTTGAATGATATGCTTCGCTTCCAATCCAATTCTCCTCAATGGTTTCCATTCCCGTGCCACAGTGTATCATCCACTTCCAAATGGATTCTCTATGACGGTTCTCCATTACCGTGCATTATGGCATTAACTGTCGCACAAGCAGAAATCCTTGCTTATCCTTGGTGAACGATGAGGCTAACCACGTCCATTGTGGCTACCTGACATGTGGGGGAACAACCCACCTAACTCCTGATATGCTTGTTGGGAATGTCCTGAAATCTATTGTACTTTCTCTAAGTGAAAGTCGTATAGTCGAGATGAGACAATCACATAACACTAGGTAGTCATAACGCTTTGCTAGAGCCACTTATGATCAATGAGTTGAGAACTCATTGCTAGTGTTATATGATCCTACAGGGTCACACACCTAAGCAAACTGGGCGTTAAAGACGAGGTTGATCATTAATGTAATGATCCAGTGAATGCATATGTGATATGCATTCGACATCAATGTTCTGGGACAGCATCGATCGTTGCAGATAGTGCATCGATCGATGCACTCGCGGATTAATCAGATAAATTCGGTTTAATCGTTGGTTAATTCCGTTGTGGTTTAAGCCGACATATATAAGATATATGGTCGACCTAAACTCGTCCCTAACCTAATTCACAGCCACAAGAACATAGACAGAAACCTCTCTGGAGATTAGATCTCTGTAAGGCACTAGCATCCTTGCGGTCCAGTTTGTGTGCGTGTGGATACCAGTAGAGGCGCAGCATTTGAGGCGCTTCGTGATCTTGACTACTTGCAATACTTCCGCTGCATATTCACCAGGTAATCTCGAGATCTGATAGATTCAATTACATGAACCTTAGATCCTAGGCTCGGAATTCAGACTAGGGTTGCTAATCCTGATTAGAACTGCTAGAAATTCCTTCAGTGGTATCAGAGCTTTAGGGTTCCATTGAATCTGTAGCATGTTGATTAGATTGGTTGAATCTGAATCTGTGTATAGTTGATACAAACTTGCTAAAATTCGTTTTCCTGAAAACCTAGTTTAGGGTTCTGTTCGAAAACGTTTAAGGGTTTTCTCGCATGGTGTCGATCGATGCCAATCCGGCATTGATCGATGCAGGGCGAAAGCCCGAATAAAATTTAGGGTTTTTCGCATGGTGTCGATCGTTGCCAATCCGGCATCGATCGACACAGGGCGAAAACCCGAATAAAACTCAGTTTTCGCCTAGTGTCGATTGACACAAATGTTGTGTCGGTCGACACAAACCTCGCGAGATTGATGAATCGGTTCAATTGGATTGGACCGGTTATCGAGCTTGGTTAAAGATGGTCGAACACTGTGAATGGTTTGATGGTGATTGGTTTGATTAGGTTGGCATCGACCGATGCTAACGTAGCATCGATCGATGCTTACCGGTATTCAAAACCGGATCAATTGGATTGATCAGTTATCGCGGATTGCTTTTGGTTATCCTGCATCGATCGACACTATAGTAGTGTCGGTCGACACCAGGTTGGATGATTGGGTTATTGAACCTGAAATCACAGAACCGAAGCAAGACAAATCAATTAATTATAAGAATTAAAACATAATAAAACTGAACGTTTTAAATGGTTCCGTTCCTCAACCAAATATCAAGTGATACTTGATGTCTTTCCAATCTTGTCAACTGTCAAGACTCATTTCATTGTACGATAGGCTTGCAGTGCAAGGTATCAACAATTACATGAGTAAGGCAGGAAGTAATCGTGTTAATGGGCTTGCAGTGCAAGGCATCAACAATTACATGACTGAAGAGATTGGTTTGCTTGACTGGGCTATCAGAATCGTTTTGGGCCCAGAGACATCAGGTGGATTGGACATGAGATGTCGATCCACAACCAAGAGTTATATTGGATATAACTAGCAAAGTCGTTGCTTACCTAGATAGCTAAATTTGGGTGATAGCCAGTGGCTCACTCAAGTTTAGTGAAGTATGGATCTTGGATCATTATATTCATCTGAGGAAACATTGTTTTGAATATAATGCGAGTTTTCTTAAAAGTTAAGATTTCTCATTTCTTGAACATCATAACTAAACCTTTTCCTTTCTTTGTTCTCAGCTATGACTAACACTCATAATAACTCTTTCTCCCTGCGATCCGTCCTTGAGAAGGACAAGTTAAATGGATCGAATTTTCTCGAATGGTATCGGAACTTGAGAATTGTTCTCAAGCAGGAGAAAAGGGACTATGTCCTGGAAACTGTTCTCCCTGAAAAACCGAGATCCAATGCTGCACATGCAAAAATGAGTGCTTGGGATAAGCATTCCAATGATGTGGTCGATGTGAATTGTCTCATGTTGGCTACCATGAACTCGGACTTGCAGAAGCAATACGAGAACATGGAGTCGCCAGTGGAGATGATTACTAGCCTGAAAAGCATGTTTCAGGAGCAAGCACGAACTGAGAGATACCAGACGGTTAAATCTCTCATTGAATGCAAGCTACCAAAGGACAGTCCGGTCAGTCCTCATATCATTAAGATGATGGGTTATATTGATAACCTGGGGAGACTGGATTGTCCCATTAGCCAAGAGTTGGCTACTGACATCATTCTGCAGTCACTGCCGTCAAGTTATGATCAGTTTGTTATGAACTATAACATGAACAACTTGACGAAGACGTTGACTGAACTGCATGGCATGCTCAAGACAGCTGAGCCTAATATCAAGAAGGGCACTCCTAATGTACTTATGGTACAAGGGGGTAAGAAGTTTAAGAAACTTGGCAAAGGCAAGGGAAAGGGCAAGGCAGTCCAGGTTGAGAACCAGGACACGCCTGCGCCAGCCCCGAAGCCCAAGCCGGGCCCATCTGAGACTGATAAGTGCCATTACTGTAAAGAGCCTGGGCATTGGAAGAGAAATTGCAACAAATTCTTGGAAGAGAAGAAGAAGAAGAAGACTTTCGAGACTTCATCTTCAGGTATTTATGTTATAGAAGTAAATGTTACTACTTCTGGTTCTACTTCTTGGGTATTGGATACCGGCTGTGGTGCTCATATTTGTACAAATATGCAGGGCCTAAGCAACAGTAGGACGTTGGAAAGGGGACAAGTGAACCTGCGCGTGGGAAATGGAGCAAGAGTTGCTGCATTAGCCGTAGGAACATATAACTTGTCTTTACCTTCTGGTTTGGTGTTAAAACTTAATAATTGCTACTATGTACCTGCGATAAGCAGAAATATTATTTCTATTCCTATTTTGGATGTGGAAGGATATCAGTTTTCAATAAAGAATAAATGTTGTTCTTTTGATTACAATGATATATTTTATGGTAGCAGCCCATTAGAGAATGGGCTTTATGTTTTAAACCAAAGTACACCAATCTATAACATTAACACCAAGAGATTCAAATCAAATGACACGAATCAGACTTTTCTATGGCATTGTCGTTTGGGACACATAAACGAGAAACGGATTCAAAAGCTCCATAGTGATGGGCTTTTGGGCTCATTTGATTATGAATCATGTGAGAAATGTGAATCTTGTTTACTAGGCAAAATGGCGAAGGCCCCTTTCAACAAACAAAATGAAAGGGCCAGTGACCTATTGGGCCTTATACATACGGATGTATGCGGCCCAATGAGCACAAGTGCCAGAGGAAATTTTCGATACTTCATTACCTTCACTGATGATTTCAGCAGGTATGGCTATGTCTATTTAATGAGACACAAGTCGGAATCCTTTGAAAAGTTCAAAGAGTTCCAAAATGAAGTACATAATCAACTTGGAAAAAGTATTAAGGCTCTTCGATCAGATCGTGGAGGAGAATACTTAAGCCAAGAATTCAGTGATCATTTGAGAGATTGTGGAATTGTTTCACAACTCACTCCTCCTGGAACACCACAATGGAATGGCGTGTCTGAGAGGAGAAATCAGACTTTATTAGATATGGTTCGATCAATGATGAGTCTCTCAACTCTTCCATTATCCTTTTGGGGATACGCTCTAGAAACGTCTGCGTTTACACTAAATAGGGTTCCGTCAAAATCAGTTGCAAAGACACCACATGAGATGTGGACTGGAAATGTTCCGAATGTGTCTTTCCTAAAGATTTGGGGTTGTGAAGCTTATGTTAAGAGATTAATTACAGATAAGCTCGAACCCAAATCTGATAAATGCTACTTCGTTGGTTATTCTAAGGAAACCAAGGCATACTACTTTTACAACCAATCCGAGAACAAAGTGTTTGTTGCTCGGAACTGCGTTTTTCTTGAGAGAGAATTTCTTTCCAAGAGAAACAGTGGGAGTAAAGTACAACTCGAAGAAGTTCGAGAACCGCAGGAAAATGCTCAACCCGTAGAGGAAGAGCAACAGTTGGATCTACAAAGAGTTGTAGAGACGGCGCCTGTGGAGCCTGAAATTCGCCGATCCGAAAGGATCCGTCACGAACCCGAGAGATATGGATTTCTCGTAACCAATTGTCATGATTTGTTGATCATTGACAGTGACGAGCCAGCGAATTTTGAAGAAGCGATGATGAGCCCTGACTCCGAAAAGTGGCTGAAAGCCGCTGTATCCGAAATGGGATCCATGTCACAGAACCAAGTATGAACTTTGGTTGATTTACCCGATGGTGCAAGACCCATTGAGTGTAAATGGATTTTCAAGAAGAAAATTGATGTGGATGGAAATATTCAGATATATAAAGCAAGGCTAGTGGCGAAAGGTTTCAAACAAATTCATGGTATTGACTATGAAGAAACCTATTCACCTGTCGCCATGCTTAAATCCATTCGGATTCTCCTAGCAACAACTGCTCATTATGATTATGAGATCTGGCAGATGGACGTGAAAACAGCTTTCCTTAATGGAATTCTGGAAGAGGATGTGTACATGACACAACCCGAAGGTTTCATCGATCCAAATGCAGCTAGGAAAGTATGCAAACTTCATCGATCCATTTATGGATTGAAGCAAGCATCTCGGAGTTGGAATCTTCGTTTTGATGAAGCAGTCAAAAAGTTTGATTTCATCAGAAGCGAAGAAGAACCATGTGTTTACAAGAAGACTAGTGGGAGCGCAGTTGCATTTCTCGTGTTGTATGTAGATGACATACTTCTTCTCGAAAATGACGTTCCGTTGTTACAGTCTGTTAAGACTTGGCTCGGAAGTTGTTTTTCAATGAAAGACATGGGAGAAGCCGCGTATATTCTTGGAATAAGAATCTATAGAGATAGATTAAACAAGTTGATTGGACTGTGTCAAGACACTTATATCGATAAAGTCTTACACAGGTTCAGAATGCAAGATTCCAAGAAGGGCTTCATACCAATGTCTTATGGCATAAGTCTCAGCAAGAAGCAGTGTCCTGAGACACCTGCTGAGCGAGATCGCATGAGTCGGATTCCCTATGCCTCGGTGTTGGGATCCATCATGTATGCCATGCTCTGTACTCGTCCAGATGTTGCTTGTGCTTTAAGCATGACGAGTAGATACCAATCGGATCCAGGTGAAAGTCACTGGACAGCAGTCAAGAATATTCTGAAGTATTTGAGAAATACTAAGGATAAATTCTTGGTGTATGGAGGAAGTAATGAGCTGGTAGTAAGTGGTTACACAGACGCAAGTTTTCAGACAGACAAAGATGATTTCCGATCACAATCTGGTTACATCTTCTGCCTGAATGGCGGTGCAGTCAGCTGGAAGAGTTCCAAGCAGGACACTGTAGCAGATTCCACAACTGAAGCTGAGTACCTCGCTGCTTCTGAAGCGGCAAAGGAGGCTGTTTGGATCAAGAAGTTCATCACTGAACTTGGTGTGATTCCTAGCATTTCTGAGCCAGTGGCTTTGTATTGTGACAACAATGGAGCCATTGCGCAAGCAAAGGAACCTAGATCACACCAGAAATCCAAACACATAGAAAGGCGATATCACCTTATCCGTGATATTGTGAATAGAGGAGATGTGAAGATCAGCAGAGTCCCGACTGATGAGAACGTAGCTGATCCGCTGACCAAGCCCCTCCCAAGGCCTAAGCATGAGTTTCACACTGCTGCTATAGGCATTAGATTTCTTAAGATATGATCTTGTTTTCAGTGGGAGCTATATTTGGTTTTTAGTTATGACTTGATGTTCGAAAAACATAATTTAGTTATGTTATATTAATGAAATTGTTTCAGCATTATTTAATTGTGGATAATTAAATATATATTGTCCCAAAGTAATTTATGACATTTTATAGGTCATCGAGTATGTGACTTGATCATGAAACCCTATAAGAAACAAATGACATAAATTATAAATGGTCCCTAGTCGAGGTTGTTAAAATGGGACCCTAACAACCACGTGAGACTAGTATGTGAGGTGACTGATGACTATGTTTCATGGAGTCATTTAATAAGTGTATTAAACTCAATCACATAGATATGTGTTAGAGAACACATGATCGGACTTGACCCGTTAATGAGAACTCTACAAGATGTTATATGAGTGTCATAAGAGTTTCTCATTACGACTAAAGAGAGTAGTCCTTAGACCTGAGTTCATCATGTCCTCTCTTATATGGATTGGTTCGTCTTGACTTTGTCAAACGTCAGCCGTAACTGGTGATCATAAAGACACTGATTAGGCGGATCATGAGATATAAAAGAGACATGGATGGAACAAGATGGGATTTGTACCTCCTATATAACAGGAGTTAAATATCTCTGGGCCTATCGAAGATTTGATACTGGAAATGCGTGGCCGCGCTCAAACGAGGTGATTGTCAGTCGTTTGTCTTATCAGTACAAATCGGGATTCGATAAACGTGATCTGGCTTAATAAGGATGACACAGTTCTTGCCTTATGCTAGATTGAGATATAGCTACAAAGGGATTAAAGGAATAGATGATTCCAGTACAAGTGGGAGATTGTTGGGAATGTCCTGAAATCTATTGTACTTGCTCTAAGTGAAAGTCGTATAGTCGAGATGAGACAATCACATAACACTAGGTAGTCATAACGCTTTGCTAGAAGCCACTTATGATCAATGAGTTGAGAACTCATTGCTAGTGTTTTATGATCCTACATGGTCACACACCTAAGCAAACTGGGCGTTAAAGACGAGGTTGATCATTAATGTAATGATCCAGTGAATGCATATGTGATATGCATTCGACATCAATGTTCTGGGACAGCATCGATCGATCGATCGTTGCAGATAGTGCATCGATCGATGCACTCGCGGATTAATCAGATAAATTCAGTTTAATCGTTGGTTAATTCCGTTGTGGTTTAAGCCGACATATATAAGATATATGGTCGACCTAAACTCGTCCCTAACCTAATTCACAGCCACAAGAACATAGACAGAAACCTCTCTGGAGATTAGATCTCTGTAAGGCACTAGCATCCCTGCGGTCCAGTTTGTGTGCGTGTGGATACCAGTAGAGGCGCAGCATTTGAGGCGCTTCGTGATCTTGACTACTTGCAATACTTCCGCTGCATATTCACCAGGTAATCTCGAGATCTGATAGATTCAATTACATGAACCTTAGATCCTAGGCTCGGAATTCAGAATAGGGTTGCTAATCCTGATTAGAACTGCTAGAAATTCCTTCAATGCTCCCATGCCACGCTTCCTCTGCGCACTCTGATTTCCAAACCGATTTACGATCTAGGTTTCCTACTTGGTGATCTAGCTGTGGTGCTTTCCAAACACCATTCTTTGGGTTTCCTTCCCCATTTAAACTTTCCCTCCTTTGCTCTTCCTTACAGCTTCTCGCCAATCTCCATAGTGTTTTCCTAACACTCTTTCGTTGGATTTCCATTTCCAATAACCTGCTTTGTCCTCTTTTCCTTGCAACAAACAAGAGCCCGACTTGCTAGGCAATTACCAATGCCCAGCTCCACCTTCCCAAAAGCTTTTGTGATCTCCTTTCCCTCTTTAAGAGCTCCATTAGGTGCTCCAATAATCCACAAAAAAATCCAAGGCAGACCGTTTCCTTTCCAGTTCCACCGTTGAATCTTGAGCCACCATGCCAGGAAGATCTCCTCCAACTTCCAGCTTGATAAATCTTCCAACGAGCCGTCCATAACTCATTGAAGTTGATGTCACAAATCTGATTCTAAGATTCCATACTTAGAATAGATTTGGACGGTCTCCTATTGCTCCTTGTGCCCCAAACACCACGAACAACTCTTGCCGCTTACTACAATTCAAACTCCGCCGCTTCCTATGGCTTCCTTGCAATCCAGTCTTTCCATCGACCTCTTGCAGCTCCTGCAGTACTCCTTGCAGTTTCCACAACGCCTCTTGCAACTCCTTCAACACTTCCTGTACACTTGCCGCTCTCTGCTACACTCCCTCGGTAGCCTCTCCGGTGAACGTCTCTACATCATGATCGCCTTAGCACGCTTGGTTGGACAATAATCCGAACAGACGATGACCACAACACACACTTCAATAGTACCAGCTACCCTGTAGGCGCACACTGCAACATACATCCAACCATACACCTCAACGGCACACATCACGCCATACATCCCAGCACACATCTTATGGGCATAAGCACCACTGAGGTTTAAGGACACTGACCCCAACCTGCAAGGAAAAATCTATCTAGACTAGGACCAATGCGGAGATGTATCGAATTTATAATTGGCGCTTGACAAAGCATTTCACAATGTAACCATTTTATAAACTTTCACAAACACTTTTGAAATCGGAATTAGGTTTTAAGATAAACAACAGAAGCTGATCCCCCATGACAGCACTGGGGGACCCTAACCCAGGCTCTGATACCAAATTGTAACACTCGTTTCCCGGCAAACCGGAAACACAGCGTTAGGGCACCCGTCGAACTGGAACGGTCCAGCAGGTCTGCCTTCTCAATCGGTCCCAGGAACCCGCGCGCTTCCTTCATATTCAAATCCACCAATAGCATCTATCGATTGGTCAATCCTGCATCCGGACCCGTGAGGGAAAAATGATTGAAAGGAAATAGATTTGAGTAATTGTTTTAAGCACACAATTAACCAGTGAGGGCGGATTCAAGGAACCCGCGATCTCGACTTACGCCACCCAACTACGAGAACGAGTTCTAGGCTAATATCAACTTGCTATCAATGCCCGAGGGCTTCACCACACAATTCTAATGTCCACTCTTGCTACCAGGCCACAGCCCTCACACTCCTGAGCCCTACCTCAGCCCGAAGGCTCACACAACCGGCCCAAATCCAAAATAACCGGCCCAAAGCCAACAACCGGCCCAAAGCCAAACTGGGGGGCTCGCCAAAACCCCCTTCCGACAATACGAAGGACGCGCACAAATTTCGCAACGCGTGCTGCACAAAACACCCTTACGGGGGCCCTACCATACATCTACTTCATACATCCATCACGCACAATCAACATTTTCAGTTTAAGCGATAACCTAGCAGTTCTGCGTTCTTTCAATCACATCACCGGTATTAATAACCTAGACTACCTAGGAAGACTATATTAACGAAGGACTCACGCCCGGAATTGTAATAGAGTAGGTAGGGATCATGACCAGTCCTCACCTTAGCCAAGGAAGGAAATCATAATTTAGGGATTCCAATTGACCGAATGGACTTCAGATCTGTAAAGATGACGGAAAAATAAGTGGATTAGGCTTTCATTTCGTTCGAATCGGATTAGGGATGAGCAAGTTATGACTACTTAAAGATTAGTTGACTAAAAGTCAACGGTCAGGTCAAAGTCAACCGGTCAACCCAGACCAAGACCCAAACCCAAACCAGGCCCAATCCATAATCGGCCCAATTAACTATAACCGATCCTAACCAAACCAAACCAGAAATTGGATTGGACAGGACTAAACTAGAAATTGATTTAGGTAAACCGGAATAAGGAATTGAAATTGGACCAAACCGGCCAAACCAGACTAAACCGGTCTGACCGAGTTAACCCAGCCGGACCGAGTTGACTCGGCAGCGGTCCGGCGGTGATTCCCGGCGGCGGAGGGTGACTTCGGTGACCGGTGATGGCGGATCTCCGGCGGCGGCTGGGGCACTGGTCGTCGGCGGATGGTGGCTCTGGCGAACGGCTCCGGTGACGGCACTACGGCGCGTGGCATCTTCGGCGTATGTGGATCTCACTCTCCATTTTTCCAGGGGCGCGTTCGGGCTCATCGTGGCTCCTACGGAGGAACGGTTGTTGGCTACGGCTTCGTTTCGTCAAGAGGAACGCGATGGTGGTCTCGAATTTTCCAGATTCATCACGGATAAAAATATACGAGGCTTTTAGTGTTCGGGTTGAAAGAAAACAGATCTGAAAAATGGCGTTCATGATTACCTTCAACTTTACACGACGTAGGAGCATTAGATCTAGGCTTGGAGGGCGGTGCTTACGACATAATAGGAGTAAAGCTTCGCCGGAGATCTCTTCTTCACATTTTCCAAGAGGTGGAAGCTCCTATTTATAGGAAGGAGACCTAGGGTTTTTGGAAAGAAAAATGGGCTTCTGACGGGATTTTTCTTTTTTTTAAAGAAAAATTTAAACTATGGTAGATTTGGACCATTACAGTTTTTGTGATTGGTAACAAAGTAAACGGTATGGTTCTAACGTTTTTATTATAATGTCACCAATCGAGCCATAAATGATCTCATTTGGTTGAGATTTGAAATAGTAAAGATTACAAGTGGTACATGTGCATATGATACAGGTTGTCGGTTGGTCATGAGGAAAATGTGATCAATCTATACTATTAAAACATGAAGGTTTTTTGAAACTAACATTTCCTCAACGTGTTATTTATAGGGCATGCTATTAAAATTTGGGTAATTTTGTCTTTATACATAAATGTCAGATGGGTCAGACCTGGTTTTAATTCAGATAAACACGCGGATCCTATGGATCAAATTCCTGCGCATTGGTGAAATTCAAAATATCTTTATTGTCAATTTTTATATTTAATTGGATCTTTACATTAAATGTCTGAGAAAAAACATATTTTTAGGAAACTAAATATACAATCATACCTTATCTAAAAATTCCTGTTATTATGTATTACTTATCCTATTCAATAATTTCAAAGTATTAATATCAGATTTCAACAAGATCTATAAATTAGGAAACAAACTATTAAAATCATTAATTTTTGGAAAATTCATATATATTTCCAGTTATGATCATCACATATAAATTTGAAATCTTTATATCATATATAACCAAAATATATTTATAAAGTTTAAAATGTTAGTTATCAAAATATATTCATAATATTTTTTATTTTTGTTTTAAATATTAATATATATTTTTATATTATAGCCAAATCTTATAATTTTTTTTTATTTTCGTTGATTTCTTAAGAAAATAATTATTAAATTAAAATTTATTAATAAAATTTATTATAAAATTATTTAAACTACTACAAAAATGGGTTGAACAATAAATATTAGCCAATTTTCAATTATAGAACTTTTTTTTTAAAAATTACACGAGTTTAAAATATATATTAACTATTTTCAACTGATATATATTAATTTAATAAAATAATAGAATTAATCTATTTTTTTATATTATTCAAATTTATGATGCGTCAAATTATAGTTGATTTTTTATTATAAATATAGTATTTAACGGATTGTTCCATCAAAATTGTAAATTATTTATACCCTTATGTTTGGGCCCGATTTCACTCCCAAGTATCAGCTGGATAAGGCCTCATTCAGCTTCGGCAGCCAAGCCCAATTCGACAGAAGAAGCTCCGACCTCGCAGTATAGCTCGGTGGACGACATCTGCACCGTTAGTAACCAACCAGTTAAGAAGGAGGAGACGAGCCGTGCACACGATCCCGGGAATCTCGTAAGTTGTTGAAGCTAACTCCGGAAATCAGGGAAGATGGTTGTGAAGATCGTGGCTATAAAAGGAGGCTTCGGCGAGTAGAGAGGGCATCCGATTTCGAACTCGTCACTAGACCTAGCATTAAGGCTTTGTAACCGCTTCACAGCTCGAATTCTTAGTGTTCATATATACAACTTAATAAAAATCCATTTTTCCATTATTGTTAGCTCGTTCTGATCAAGTTCATTCAAGAGTCTAGCCCACCCTTTCACAAATCAGCTCATCTAACACACCAAAATTCGAGTGTGGGTTTTAGGATCCACATTTTGGCGCCGACTGTGGGGAATATTAATAGATTTTCTTTACACGCGAACCCGATCAACAACCTACTAGCGTGATCGCCAAGATCGCAAGATCTCGACCAAACGAACGTAACCGTTCAAGCCAGGAATTCCGGATCAGAGCCGGTTGTAACTCAAGCAGGATCTGGAGCAGTGGACCGTGTCCCTGTTTCCCAGCCTTCAGGAGTCGCGCCGCCAGGCTCGACTTCGCAGACAGTTGAGAGAACGAACTCTCGAACCTGGATCCGATCTGAGGATCGCCCCCAAGGGGACGTGCAAATTCTTCGGGTCAATCCGCAAACATGACCTGACTCGCCGTGCCTAACCAGATCCGTAACCGATGGCATGGTGGAGCTCCGCAAAATGCTAGCAGTCCTAATTGACAGATCGCACGATCAAGAAGTCACACAACGGACTGTGTTAGCCCGGCTAGATATGCACGACAAGAGTCTGCTGAATTTCGGAAACAGGCCGCGACCCGTCACGGGGTCAACGGCGGACGCTCCCACGAGGAGCCCGTTACCTCGCATGCGCCTGGACTTTGAGGAGGAATATGTAACTCCCGAAGCTCCGAGACAGACATCCGTGCCTGGAAACGGTGGCTACCCGGTATTTAGCCCGGCTTCGGGACCCACGCATCCTGGCACGAATACCGTGGCCTCGACCTCAACGGGCATTACAGCTCCCGAAGGAGCACGGCTGCCGACACCCCCACCCATGCCTACAAGCTACGAACCAAATAGGCATCGGGTACTGGGAGCATCAGCCTTCGCCTCCAGCTCACGCCCTTTGATAACGGAACCTGGGACTAACACCGCTCGGCCTCCCCTGAGCGAGGTAGCCCAGCAAGCCGGGATCTGGGGACCAAGCAATACACGTCCGCGGAGAACACAGCTCCCCATGTTCGAACATCGAACCGACGCAGATGACGAAGGCATATACGCCAGGCTCCAGCGTCTGCAGGCTGCAGTCCACTCAGCAACCAGTGCCGCTCCAGACATCGATCGAGTTGAAGGAATTTCTAGCAGTTCCTAATCCAATTAGGCAACCCTAGGTATAAATTCCAAGCCTAGGATCTAGGGTTCATGTAATTGAATCAATGGGATCTCAGAATTACCTGGTGATTAGCAGCGGAAGATTTGCAGATAATCGAGATCTAGAGCGCCTCAAATGCTGCGCCTCTACTGGTATCCACACGCACACAAACTGGACAGGAGGGATGCTAGTGCCTATAGAGATCTAATCTCTTCCGGGGTTTCTATTCAAGTTCTGGTGGCTGTGAATTAGGTTGGATATCAGTTTAGGTCGACCATATATCTTATATATGTCGACTTAAACCAATTAACCAACGATTAAACCGAATTAATCTGATTAATCCGCGAGTTGCATCGATCGATGCACTATCTGCATCGATCGACACTGCCCCATAATATTGATATCGAATGCATATCAAATATGCATTCACTGAATCATTACATTAATGATCAACCTCGTCTTTAACGCCCAGTTTGCTTAGGTGTGTGACCCTGTAGGATCATTGATATATCATGGTTTTTACTAGTTTTAGACCATGATATAAGTGTGTTTTAGTGTCTTTTTGTGTTCTTTTAGAGTCTTTTACAGGTATAATCAGGGTTGGAGCATACTTGGTGATTATGGCACTTTTTGGAGATTTTTGGAGTGTTTGGCCGAGAGATAGAGTTCACTGTCCGAAACAGAGGAATGAGTCGATCGTTGCACTCTAGCATCGATCGTTGCACCAGCGAGATGGGCCAAAACTCGGCGGTTTATGAAGAGTCAAGATATTGCACTCTGATCCAGAAGTTCCTGATATTTACAAAGAAGCCCCTGGCCGAGATTAGACCTATATAATTAAGTTTTTGGTGTTTTATTTACTTACGCTTTCATACTTAGAGCTAAGAGATTTTTAGAGCTTTTGGGGCTGATCTGAACCTTTACTTCATCTGTATTTGGAGAAGATTTCGAACCCCTTTTATTCTTTATCTTCTATGCAATTTATTCATCATATGATTATGTCTTCATTATCTATGTCTGAGTAGATTCCTTGTTAGGTTTAGGGTTTCTCACATAGGATTTCATGACTTGCTAGACTTGTTCAATTCAGTTAAGGATTCATAACTATATCTGTTCTTCAATCTAATTGTGCTTAAAGCTAGTTCTAACCTGATCAATTAGAATCTAGATCTTAGGTTGCTAAATACGTCACGGAAGTGGGGTTTAGGAATCTGAATTAATTAGGTTGAGCAATTAAACTTCTCGCAAACGAAAGTTTGGTTTAGGATAATTGTGAACATATCAAACTTGGGATTAATGCTAGTTTAATCTGTTAGTTCTCGCAAACGAAAGTTTGGTTTGCTGCACTTAGACTTAGAGAATTATCGCAAAGGAATTTGGTTAATTCTATATCTGTGTTTTGAGTTCTAGGATTGTGCTTAATTAGATCCTTGCTGAATGAACTGTCTGCTTGTCTGATTTCCTGAGAACGCCCTAGACTTAGCGCTTTTAATAACTTGCTTTCACAACCAACAATCTCTGCTTTTTGTTTACTTTCTCGCATTGCTTTTAATTCAATCACATTGCTTTCTTCCTAGTTTAAATTCCTGTTCTTGAGCTATTGAATACGGAGTCCCTGTGGATTCGATACCTATATACTACGAATACTGAACTGTGCACTTGCAGTTAGAAATAGGATAAAACCAGACACCTATCAAGTTTTTGGCGCCGTTTCCGGGGACTCTTTGAGTCTTCGATAGCTTAGAACTTAGGGTTTTACTAGGATTTTTCGTTTTCTTTTCGTTTTTATTTTTGTTTTTTTTTGTTACTGATTTTCTCTGTTTTTCTCTCTGTCGCAGGTACCAATATCGCACTGCGTCGATCGTTGCACCCTTAGCATCGATCGTCACTAGGCGATTCAGAGATTGAAACGATCGTTGCACTGATAGCATCGATCGTTGCTGGACGATTACAGACAGTTTATGCCAACGCAGAAAACTTGAAGTAATCCGAACTCGAGCTTAGTTAATCTCGGACTAGAGGAACTTGGACGTCTAGAAAGGACTATCAGAAGAGAAAAGAGAGAGAGAGAATGGTACGAGAACGTCTGATCTTGATACCAGATGCTGACGGTACCCTGAGGGACCGAGATAACAACCCGTACAATGCTGCTGGGCATCGGGTTGATGCTGAAGGGAATGTCATCCCTGATCCTCCTGAGCAACAGCAACAGGAGCAGAACCAGGGTCAAGGACAGGCCCAAGGTAGACAGATGGTTGTCCATGAGAGGACTTTAGCTGACTACAACAGACCGGATGAGTTTCATAGAAACCGGCCAGCTTTAGTGCTTCCTGCTTTTGAGAGGAATGATTTTGAGATCAAAACCATCTACTACTCGCTGATGAGACAGAATGCGTTTCATGGTTACCCAACGGAGCAGCCTATGGATCACATTGATGGGTTTGAGGACATAGTCACTGGCATGAAGTATGATGGAGTGTGCCCGGACTATCTGTTCCTTAAGCTCTTTCCGCACAGTCTTGCTGGAGACGCTGGTGCATGGCTGAAACAGTTAGCGCTTGCTCAGTATACTACTTGGGCAGCTTTAAAGAGTGAGTTCCTGCGTCACTTCTATGATGATGCGCGCTCAGACCAGTCCAGACAGGACATACTCACCTTTTCACAAGGAGCTGTGGAGCCTTTAAAGACTGCCTGGATGAGATTTAAGCAGTATCAGCGTGACTGCCCACACCATGGATTCACTGAGGTTCAGTTGATTGGCATCTTCTTCAGAGGCATAGATCTTCCATATCAGTCTGCGCTGGACAATTCCAGTAATGCTAACTTCAACACCCGGACTCCTACACAAGCTAAGCAGTTGATTGAGAATCTAATAGGCAGCAACAGCTGCAAGACTCTGGATGAGAGGAGGAAGAAATCTGGTGGAAGTGTAGAGAACTCTGACATAGCTGATATTAGATCTAGGCTGGACACAGTTTGCAATCTCCTAGCAGGTAAGAAAGCTGTCCACTTTGCCCAAGATGTAGAGGTAATTCAAACTGAGGAGGACACTCAGCAGGAGGATGTGAATTACATAGGAGGTTCTGGATTCCAAGGTAATAGATTTGGTAATCAACAGGGAAACAGATTCTTCAATGGAGGACAGAAAAGTGCTTTCAACAGCAACTCATCTAATTCTGGACAGACTAGTGGTTTTCAGAAGACCTTTGGACAAGGTACTCAGAGAACCTATGGGTCTTCATCTTATCAGACTCCTCCTGCACCTACAGCTCATGAGAGTAGAATGGAAGCTATGATGGAACAACTAATGGAGAGTCAGACCAAGATTTCTGTGGACTGCAACAAGAAGTTAGATGCTGTCTATGAAGACCTCAATGGGAAGTTTGAGTCCCTGAACACTCACATGAAGCAGTTGGATACTCAGGTAAACCAGATTTCCAGCTCAATAAAGGGAAAAGGGCTAGCAGACACTCATATTAAGGCCTGGTCTGTGTACGTTAATGATGGATCTCACCTAGGTGAAAAATTTGAGCTAAGTACAACGGAATTGGTGAAGGAAGGAGAAATCCCGGATTTTGGTGAAAAAATCTCGGGTGGAAATTGCAGAGCTGCAACGATCGACACACACCTAGTGTCGATCGATGCACGTCGGGAACAGATAGATTCACTGAGTGATGATGGTATTGATGCAGACTTGGAGCTTGATAGCTTATTCCCTGGAGTCTCTGAGATCTCTCAACAGGAGATTTATGCGCAGATTGTTAGACAACACTCCTCAGTGTCTGAAGTGATTAGGCAGGAAATTGAAGAGCTTAAGAAGCTAGAGGAGATTGGTGAAGAATTGGAAGAAATTCCAACTTCTGATGATCCACCTTATCATCCATGTGTGCAGAGGTATTTGAACAAGATGCTGCCTCTAGATGAAGAGCTGAGAGACTGGGTGGTTATAGTTCCTCAGCATATTGGTGATGTTCTGTTAAACAAGATCCCAAATAAGCTGCCTGACTCTGGAGTCTTTGTGCTTAACTGCTCCATCTTCGAGGACAGTTTTAAACGCTCTCTTTGTGATCTAGGAGCTGCTGGAAGTATGATGCCTTATTCTGTGGCAGAGAAGCTGGGGATGCTGGATTTTTCTCCCACTAGGACCTCTCTTGTCCTAGCTGATCAGTCTATACGAGTTCCGGAAGGACTCTTAAAGGACATTGCAGTGAGAGTTGGAAACTACTTAATTCCGACAGACTTCCTTGTGATGAAGTATGACTGCGATCCTGATGAAGCATTGCTGCTTGGAAGACCATTCTTGGCTACAGCAGGAGCTGTGATTGATGTTAGACAGAGTCTAATAGACCTCCACTTGGGAGATGAGCCGCTGCGATATGAGATGGAGAAGCTGCGAAAGCCACTGATAGATGGGCAGACATTCACAATCATGGATGCAGATGATGAGCAGCCGGGTGACACTGTGATTCTAGATCCTGGAGCACATTTTACTCCATCTTTTCTTGGACATGAGCATTCTGCAACAGCCTACTCGCCACCTTGGATGAGGAGACTTGGACAGAGACAGAAAAAGTCTCTGTTGGGATCACCTGATGCCTGAAAATTCTTGTGCGTCCGGTCAAGCTATTGACCTTAAACAAGCGCTGGGTGGGAGGCAACCCACCATTAGGTACTGGTGTTTTTCTACTTAATTTTTGGTGTTTTTGTTAGGATTTTACGTTTGTTTTTGTTTCTGGTGAGTTTCTGGTTGCAGGTCTCGGACAGATTCGCAGTGCGTCGATCGACGCACTTCTGTGTCGATCGTCACAACACGATCGTAATCGTCACAACCTCGTCTTTAACGCCCAGTTTGCTTAGGTGTGTGACCCTGTAGGATCATATATCACTAGCAATGAGTTCTAAACTCATTGATCATAAGTGGCTTCTAGCAAAGCATTATGACTACCTAGTATTATATGATTGTCTCATCTCGACAATACAACTATCACTTAGAGAAAGTACAATAGATTTCAGGACATTCCCAACACAAGTCCTCGAGGAGACCCGCCGAACTCCGTTCACGGATCGAATCGCTAGCGCGAGCATCCAGAATACCGGGAAAATCAAAATCCCAGAATACGCGTGGACTACAGACCCGAAAGCCCACGTCAGAGCTTCCAGGCTCGCAGTCTCCCGAGCCCATCTCACTGATGAGGAAAAGGAAGCAGGCTACTGCAGAATCTTCGCTGAGAACCTCACGGGTACCGTACTAGAATGGTTCGCCAGCCTAGAAGGAAATTCAATCGATAATTTCACACAGCTCTTATCGATATTCCTGAGACAATACTCGATCTTCATCGAGGAGAAAACCTCGGAAGCCGACCTATGGGATCTGAAACAAGGATCAGACGAGACTCTTAGAGCTTACATCGCTAGGTTCCGAGAAGTTAAATCGCGCATAGCAGATCCAAACGAAACCATAGCGATCGCAGCTCTGGAGAACGGACTCCAATACACATGGGAGTTCCGAAAGGAGCTCGCAGTCTGACCTTGCACGTCCTTAGACGATGCGCTGCATAAAGCTACGTACTATGCGAAGTACGGAGAAACAATAGCCGCAGCAAAAGAAGAGTCAAGCCAGAAGAAGACCAACAAAAAGGAGTCTTCTGGCAAAGGGCAGCACGTCCTCGCCCTACAACGAGAACAAGTATTGCAAATACCATGACAAAAATGAACATTCCTCCGAGGAGTGCAGGTCCAAGGACCGCCTATTTGTTGGAATTGTGTCCAGTAATCTCGGTACTGTCTCTAGAAAGTAAGAGCATGTCAATGATCAGACATAAGTCATATAATACTGGGGGTCATGATGGCTTGCTAGAGTCCGCTCATGATCTATAAGTCTTGGACTTATTGCCTTTATTATATGATCCCATATGGGTCACACGCCTAAGCTAACAGGAAAAATGTGTAGGAACGGTTTAGCAGAAGTACAGTAAAAGTGCTAGGCATTTACTGTACTTAGAGAGAATAAAAGGTTTAGCCACTGTGCATCGATCGATGCATAAGGTGCAACGATCGATGCAGTGCGCAAACACCGACGAGTTAATTGGTATTTGGGCCAAATGGCCCAAACGGAACAGGACGAGTTTTGTGTCATAAAAACTCGAGTTTCAGACTGATTAACCCTAAGACTTGAGCCGTAAACTCTCTCTCTCTGCGCCGAGTTCCCCTTGTGGTCTAGCAGCTGTTTCCTGCGAAAGCGTGTGTGAACCTTTGGAGGATTCATCCCTCGGTGTTTCTCTGATCTCAGACATACCATCCATTTCCGCTGCAATAACAGGTATAAGGTGAGATCATCATTTGTTTCTATTCTGAGAAGAACCTAGATCGCATGTTTAGGATAATCTGAATCTGGAATTGAATCAGGATTCATCTAAACGTTCCAACAGTGGTATCAGAGCTTTAGGTTCTGGTTTTTCTTGTTTAGATTCATGTTTAGGATTGTTTAAAGAGGTGTTTTTGAATCAATCTACTGATAAGATTAAAACACTTAAGAAACAAGAATTGAATCCTAAACAAACTGTTTAAAAAATCGCATGACCAAACTATATTGATTTGGTATGTGATCTAAACTGATTTTGCATCGACTGAGATCGCATTGCATCGATCGATGCAATGCAAGGATCGATCGTTGCAGTCGCGAGAGATTGACCGCGATCGCATGGATCGTTCAAACGATCGCATGGATCTCACGAGAATCTCTCGGCCAAACCTGATAACCGTTCGTGCACACGTGAGAGCATCGATCGATGCAGGATCGATGAACGATCGTTGCAGGATCGATGCTGTGAGCATCGATCGATGCGGTTAGGGTTTTGGCTCGGTTTAATTTAATTAAAATTAAACGTCTCGGTTTAATAAACAGATTTAATAATTTTATTAAGTCTGGTTAAACCGGGAAAAGAAATCCAATGTCGAAAGAAATATTGGATTTAATGCCTAAACCAGGAATTTCTAATTTGATTTGGTTGGACCAAATAAATTGAGAAATTCCGGTTTAGTAAATAACCGGTTGACAATTGTGGTCATCGTAGTAATTAAAACTTGGTTAGACCAGTTTTAATGAAACAGACCGGTTATGTCAAATAATTGGACAATTGGGTCATATCTTGGACATGGACCAATTCTTGGGCCTCGGGCCAAGAAGTTAAAACAATTGGGCCAATTATTTGAGTCTTTCTTCAGATCAATTTAAAATTTATTTTATAAAATTATAAAGTCGATTTTAAATTAAAGTTTCCGAGATTTTGAAATTAGAAAGTTTCTTAAAATAGAAATTTCTGAATTTGCGGGTTTTGGATTTTAAGAAATTTCTAAAGTTAGAAAGTTTCCGTTTTTAGAAAGTTTCCAATTTTAGAAAGTTTCCAAAAATAGTAGGTTTCCAAAAATGGAAAGTTTCCCGAAATAGTAATCTTCTATTTTGGGAATGAATTTTAATAAACCTACGAACCTCAAATAATATCAAGCGTTGGATGTCTTGTCCAGGCTATGTCAGCTGTCAAAGCCCATTCAATTGCATTCATGGCCTTACAGTGTGAGGATGTCTGCTTTTGCGTGGGTAAGACAGTTTGTGATTCATAAATGTCATTGGGAGTCCCAGACATTAATGGTTACATGACTGTATAGTCTGGTTTTCTTGACTAGGCCATCGGGAGTCCCGGGCCTTGAGACATCAGAGTGGATTGGGCCTCGGGCCCAGATTCACAACCAAGAGTTATATCACGGATATAATTAGCCGAGACAGGGCTTACCGATATAAGCTAAGGTTGGGTGACGGCCAGTGGCCCACTTTAATCTTAGTTATATGTGGATCTTGGAATCATTATATTCTATTGAGGGTAACTTATGTTATTGAATATAATGCGTGATTAATCATATTAAATTTAATACGGGATTAATCATATTGAACATATTAACTAAAATCCTTTTATCTTAATTTTCAGTTATGACTAGCACAAACAATCAAAACACTTTCTCGATCCGGTCTGTCCTTAAGATGGACAAGCTGAACGGATCAAATTTCTTGACTTGGTCGCGGAACCTGAGGCTAGTCCTCAGACAGGAGAGAAAGGACTATGTTCTTGAGAGAGCTCTCCCCGTGAGGATCGGGTCCAATGCTTCTCATGCAGTATATGATGCTTGGAATAAGCATTATAATGATGCGGTAGATGTGCGTGGTCTGATATTGGCTACCATGGACTCAGACTTGCGGAAGCAATATGAGAACATGGAGTCGCCAATAGAGATGATCAGCAGCCTGAAATTAAAATTTCAGGAGCAGATAAGAGTGGAGAGATACAAGTTGGTTAAATCTCTCACTAGCTGCAAGCTACCAAATGATCATCCAGTAAGTCCTCATGTCAGTAAAATGATGGGTTACATTGATAACCTGAGGAAACTGGATTATCCAGTTAGCCAAGAGATGGCAACTGAAATCATTCTGCAGTCACTGCCGTCAAGCTATGATAAGTTCAGAAAGAACTATATCAAGAAAGGCTTAACGAAGACGCTGACTGAACTGCATGATATGCTCAAGACAGTTGAGCCAAACGTGAAGAGTACCCTGTACAATCTCATGAATGAGAAGGGTAGGTTTACTAAACCTAATGCTGACAAGGGTGAAGACAAAGTTGTCCAGATTTTGAATCATGGCAAGCGTGTGTCTTCTGAGCCCGAGTCAGATACCTCTTACGTTGGTAAGTGCTGCTACTGTAAGGAGACAGGGCATTGGAAGAGAGATTGCATTAAATTCATGGAAGATGATGAGGAGTTAAAGTCGATGTATGCGACTACTTCCTAAGGTATTCATGTTATTACTTCAAGTTCTACCTTAAAGGTATTGGATACTGGTTGTGGCACTGATATTTGTGATAATATGCAGAGCTTAAGCAACAGTAGAACGTTGAAGGAAGGGCAAGTGAAACTACATGTCTGGAAGGAGCTTGGGATGCTGCCTCAGTCGTAGGGTTTTTCACTTATAGATCCCTTTGAGGCTTGGTTTTGTATTAAGTAATTGCTACAATGTACCTGCTTTAAGCAGAGTTGTCTTTCATTTTCTTGTAAGGATTTGAATGTTTTTCATTTTGATAAAAGACAAGTTTTGTTCTTTTGATCTTAATGAAATATTAATTGTAGCACCCTATTCATGGAATGGGTTTTATATCTTAAACCAAAGAGTGCCTAAATGTAACATAAATACCGAATTGGTTTAAATCTGATGAATTAAACCTGATTTTTCTTGGCATAAAGTTTTGGTCACATGGAGTAAGTCGGATTCAGAAATCCCATAGTCATGGACGTTTGGGCTCATTTGATAAAATATCTTATGAGACTTGAATTCTGTTTACTAGACCAAAAGGTAAAGGGCCTATCTTAGCCGAGCTAGAGAAAAGCCCGAAGGCTTATTGGACCTGGAACATACTCATGTATGTGGCCCAATGAGCAGTAATGCCAGAGAAAATCTCCTGTACTTCATTGTCTCTACTAATTACTTCAGTGAGTGTGACTGTGTTCATTTGATGAGACACAAGTCGGAATTCTTTGACATGGTCAAAAGAGTTCCAGAATGAAGTATAGGATCTGAATGACAAAAGTATTAAGACTCTGGATTAAATCACGAGTGAGAATACTTAAGTCATTGATTGTGTGATCATCTTAATGAGTGTGAAATCGTTTCACAGCTCATTTCTCCTGAAAACCTGAAGGTGTTTCTGTGAGAAAGAATCAGATCTTATTAGAAATGATTAAAGATGAGTCACACGAATCTTCCATGATATTATTTAAGAATAACGCTCTAAAATATCTAAGTTTACACTGAAATAGTTCCACAAATATCAGTTGAAAGACACCACGTTAATGTGGATTGGAATCGATCCAAATTTGTCTTTACTGAGTATTTGTAGTTTTGCTACTTCGCTGGTTGTCCTAGAGAAACTAAGGCTTGTTATTTTTACGTCCAATCTGTTTTCTAAGAAGGGAAGTTATTTTCCAAGAAGAACAGTGGGAGTAAAAGTATAACTCGAAGTTTTCTTAGGGAAACCAAGGCTCGGTACTTTTACAACCATTCTGTTTTCTAAGAAGGGAAATTACTTTCCAAGAAGAACAGTGGGAGTAAAAAGTAATTTTACGACCATTCTGTTTTCTAAGAAGGGAAGTTACTTTCCAAGAAGAACAGTGGGAGTAAAAGTACAACTCGAAGAAATTCGAGAGATACAGGAGGCTGCTTAACCTATTGAGGGAGAGCAGCGGAAGGATTTACAGAATTCTGTAGAATCTACACCTGTGGAGCCTGAAATTCGCAGATATGAAAGAATCAGTCACTAATCCGAGAGTGAATTCTCGTCATTAGTTCAGCCTGATGATCATTGAATGTTCGCATGATCTGATGATCATTGAAAGCGACGGATCTGCGAAATCCTAGGAAGCGAAAGTGAGCCCAGACTCCGAAGAATTACATTTTGTGTAAGTTGGCTTCATCGATCCATTAATGGATGGAAGCTAACATATCGGAGTTGGAATCTTCGTTCTGTTGAAGTAGTCAAGGTTTTGACTTGAACAGGAACGAAGCGGAACTGTGTGTTTACTAATAGATTAGTAGGAGCGATATTGCATTTCTCAAAGTGTATGTCGATGACATACTGATTCTCGGATATAACGTCCCAACGCTGTAGTCGGTAAAGGACTAGCTTGGGAGTTGGTTTAATGATTGACATGGGTAAAGCCACGTAGTTCTTGGATTTTGGATCTAAAGATAGAGATCCAAAAGAGCTGGTAGGACAAAGTCAGGATTCTTAAATTGACAAAGTCCTACACATTTTGAGCAATCCAAAAGGGTTTTATGCCAATGTCACATGGCATTAAGTTAAGCAAGATACAGTATCCTACGATAACTGCTGAGCTTAAATGCATGGATAAGATTCCATATGCGTCGGCAATTGGATCTATCATGTATGCCATGAAACGTACTTGTTTGATGTTGCTTTAATGTTAAGCAAGACAAGTAAAGACCAGTCAAATCCAGCAAAGAAACACTGGATTGCCGTAAAGAATATCCTAAAGTATTTGAGGAATACTAAGGATAAATTCTTGAGTTACGGAGAAAGTGAGGTGCTACGAGTCGATAGAGTCTGAAAGGCAAGTTTCCAATAGACAAAGATGATTTCCGATCACAGTCCGGTTATATCTTGTGTCTATCTGGCGGTGCAAGGCACTGTTGCTGACTCCATGACTTAAGCTGAACATTTCGCTACTTGGGAAGTGGCGAAAGAGGTTGTTTGGAAAGAAGAGTTCGTCACTGAACTTGATGTGATTTGCAGCATAGATGAGACTAGCTGCACATCAGAGATCCAAACACCTTGAGGATAGGTATAACCCATTCCGTGAGATAAATGACAGAGATGTTAAGTAGATCAGCAAGTTTTAACGAATGAGAACGTTGCTAATCTATTAACGAAGCCACTCCTTAGGCCTAAGCACGAGTCGCGGACTGTTGCTGTAGGATAAGTGAAATTAAGATGTAGTCTTAATTTCAGTGGGAGTTATTAAAGGGCTTTATTTAGTTATTGGATACGTTCTTGAAATAACATTTAAGATGTTTAATGAAATTATTATTTCAAGATTATTTTAACTGTGATGAAATAATCGTTCCAAAGTGATATAAACCATTTTATAGGTCATCGAAGTAAGTGACTTGATCTTGAGTCATCAAAGTCATTTAGCTTGATCATGAGACCCTATATTTGATAAATGGATTATATCATCCTGTCCCTAGTCGAAGGTTGTTGAAATTGGAACACCAACAACCGTGTGAGACTGGATTGGTACGTGACTTATGACAAAGTCTCAGTGTGTCATAGATGCGCGGCATCAAAGTCAGTACATAGGTGTATGTTGGGGAACATACGACCGGACAAGACCCGATTATGAGAACTCTTCAGGATATTTATATCTGTGTCATAAGAGATTCTCACTATGACTATAGAGTATAGTCCTTAGACCTGAGTTCGCATGCATGTGACTGCACATGGACTAATGCACTTTGATCATTGTCTAACGCTATCGTTCTGCGATAGTTATAAGGACCTTGTTTGGGTACATTATGAAATGAGTAGTTTACAGTGATGGAACAAGACGGAATTTGTCCCTCCAATATAAATGGAGTGAATATCTCTAGGCCAATCGGAGATTTGAATACTGGAAAATGCATGGCCATGCTCAAACGGACTGTCCCGAGTCGTTTGGATTGTCAGTATCAAATCAGAGTCCGATGAACAAGATTAGGTTTTATAAGGATGACACTAATCTTGCCTTATGACTAATCGAGATATTGAGACAAAAGGATTATGAATACAGAGATTCCAGTACAAGTGGGAGATTGTTGGAATTGTGTCCAGTAATCTCGGTACTGTCTCTAGAAAGTAAGAGCATGTCAATGATCAGACATAAGTCATATAATACTGGGGGTCATGATGGCTTGCTAGAGTCCGCTCATGATCTATAAGTCTTGGACTTATTGCCTTTATTATATGATCCCATATGGGTCACACGCCTAAGCTAACAGGAAAAATGTGTAGGAACGGTTTAGCAGAAGTACAGTAAAAGTGCTAGGCATTTACTGTACTTAGAGAGAATAAAAGGTTTAGCCACTGTGCATCGATCGATGCATAAGGTGCAACGATCGATGCAGTGCGCAAACACCGACGAGTTAATTGGTATTTGGGCCAAATGGCCCAAACGGAACAGGACGAGTTTTGTGTCATAAAAACTCGAGTTTCAGACTGATTAACCCTAAGACTTGAGCCGTAAACTCTCTCTCTCTGCGCCGAGTTCCCCTTGTGGTCTAGCAGCTGTTTCCTGCGAAAGCGTGTGTGAACCTTTGGAGGATTCATCCCTCGGTGTTTCTCTGATCTCAGACATACCATCCATTTCCGCTGCAATAACAGGTATAAGGTGAGATCATCATTTGTTTCTATTCTGAGAAGAACCTAGATCGCATGTTTAGGATAATCTGAATCTGGAATTGAATCAGGATTCATCTAAACGTTCCAACACTATTAGCAGCCAAGAACGCTAGCGCCGAAACGGAAACTCCGAAACCGGAGGAAAAAGATCAAGAAAAGAAAAACAAGGGAAAGAGCAAGTCGAAAGGCAGAAAAACTCGCAAAATAAGCGTGAGAGAACTCCGAAGAAGGAAGAATCAGCCTCTCCACCTCCCTCTCGCAAACGCATAGACGCGATTTTCAACTTAGCTCGATGCGGGGGATCGATGAAGTCAGTCGTCACACCACCCCAGCTCCTAAGAAACCAGCCAACCAGTGCTTGCCCAAGCTCGGATTGTGCGGTTCGAATCTCCCCAAAACGATAAATTTCATATCGGGAGGTTCAAAATTGTGCCGTAATTCGGTTAACTCAATCAAAGCTCACCAAAGGCGAGTCGCGACCGAAATCAGAGAAATGGTCCCAATCGAAGGACCAGACACACACATAACTTTCTCTGAAAGCGAAACCTACAAACTCGATAAACCTCACGATGAAGCTCTAGTAATCCGGCTCGACGTAGCAGGGTTTGAGCTGTCGAGGGTAATGATCGACACCGGGAGCTCGGTGGATCTCCTATTCTACGACACCTTCAAGAAAATGGGCTTCAAAGATTCAATGTTGACCGGCGGGAAGACTCCCCTAACCGGGTTCGACGGCGAAACTACCTATTCGATGGGAACTATAAAGCTCCCGTCTTGCACCGGGGGGCAGCAGGAGATCCTGGAGTTCGTAGTAGTAAACAAACCAGCCCCGTACAACGTGATACTGGGCATACCGTGGATCTACACTATGAAGGCGGTGCCTTCCACCTACCACCAATGTGTGAAGTTCCCAACCCCTACGGGAATAAAAACAATCCATGGGACCAAGTGGACGCAAGGTCGTGCTACCTGACTTTCTTCAAACAACTAGAAGCTCTGCAGGTATAGCAATTACAGAAAGAGGAAGAGCTCGAGGCCCGGACAACGAAGCGCAACAACGATCCGACAGTCCGAGGCCCCCGCAAGGATTTACTCGTCCCAGTCTGCATTGACAACGCTAACCCCGAAAGATGTGTAAACATCAGCTCAGAGCTCCCGAGTTCCACGCGGAATGAGCTCATCAGCTTTCGCAAAGAAAACATAGACACTTTCGCGTGGTCCACCCACAACATGAAAGGGATCAACATCGACGTCACCTCGCCCGAGTTAAACGTAGACCCCATGTTTAAACCAATAAAACAGAAACGACGTAAGCTCGGGCCAGACTGAGCTAAGGCAGTAAACGACGAAGTCGATAGGCTGCTAAAGGTCGGATAAATCAGGGAGGTGAAATACCCCGACTGGTTGGCTAACCCGGTCGTCGCCCAAAAGAAAAACGGGAAGTGGAGAGTCTGCATAGACTTCACGGACCTAAATAAGGCATGTCCAAAGGACAGCTTTCCACTGCCGCACATAGACCGTCTAGTGGAAGCCACCGCCGGACACGAACTATTGTCCTTCATGGACGCGTTCTCTGGGTATAGCCAAATCCTCATGAACCCAGAGGACCAAGAAAAAACAGCCTTCATAACCGATCGCGGAACCTACTGCTATAAGGTGATGCCTTTCGGGCTAAAAAACGCCGGAGCAACTTACCAGAGGTTGGTGAACAAAATATTCGACAATCAGCTTGGGAAGTCGATGGAAGTCTACATTTACGATATGCTAGTAAAGTCCTCTAAAGAGAGCGATCATATAGCACAGCTCCGGGAATGCTTTAAAATCTTGAACCAGTATGGGATGAAACTCAACCCAGCCAAATGCTCTTTCGGAGTACCGTCGGGAGAATTCCTCGGGTATTTAGTGACAAAGCGAGGAATCGAAGCAAACCCAAAATAGATAGCGACCTTCCTGGAAATGCCCTCCCCGAAGAACACGAGGGAAGTACAAAGGCTAATAGGGCGGATATCAGCTCTGAACCGGTTCATCTCTCGATCCACAGACATGTGCCTGCCATTCTACAACCTCCTCAAGGGAAACCGAAAGTTCAAATGGGACGAGGACTGTGAAAAGGCCCTAAACGAGCTCAAAAAGTACCTTAGCGAACCTCCGATACTGGCTAAACCCGTGGAGGGCGAGCCATTATACCTCTACATCGCGACTTCACCCGCCGCGGTAAGCGCAGTCCTGGTTCGCGAGGAACAAAATGAGGAAAAGCCCATATACTATGTGAGCAAGACGCTCATAGACGCAGAAACAAGATATCCAGCAATGGAGAAGCCCGCGCTCGCAGTAGTAATGGCGGCCAGAAAACTACGGCCATACTTTCAATCGCACGCCATAGTAGTAATGACGTCACAGCTCATAAGAACCATACTCCACAGCCCGAGTCAATACGGTAGGCTAGCCAAATGGGCAATCGAGTTAAGCGAATACGACATCGAGTATCGCACCAGAACAAGCGCCAAGGCACAAGTCCTTGCAGATTTCATAATCGAGCTCCCACCTACAACTCCAGAGGGGGAAAATCAGAACCAGTATTGGACCCTCTACGTGGACGGAGCCTCATCCAAACTTGGCTCCGGAGTAGGAATAAAGCTCAAAACTCCCACGGGAGAAGTAATGGAACAATCCTCCAGACTCGGCTTCAGTGCCTCCAACAATGAAGCCGAGTACGAAGCCCTCATCGCCGGACTCCGACTCGCGATCGGGATTGGAGCACGTGAAGCCACGCCTACAGCGACTCACAGCTAGTTCTGAGCCAGTACCACGGCGAGTACGAGACTAAATATGAACGCATGGAAGCGCAGTTAAGGTAGCTCACGAGTTGGCAAGCCAGCTGAACGACTTCACACTCGAGAGAATACCTCGGGGGGAAAACTCCTCTGCTGACGCCCTGGCAGCATTAGCCTCGACGTCCGACCCTAAGATCAAAAGAATAATACCCGTAGAAGGGATAGATAAACCAAGCATAGAAGTAGCACTGAAAGCACATGCTACAGACAAAACCACGACATCCCAGGTAGGCACAAGCAAAAATCCGCCTGAAGTAATGAACTCCGAAGCCCCCTCGGACGCGGTGTTGACATGCTCTGAAGTCTACGACATCGGTCTCTGAAGCAGTCGACAGATTCCAGAGCCTCCGGTCGAAGAAGAATCTGAACCAGAGGCCGAAGAACCGGACACAGAGTTCCTAAGCAGGCCAGATTGGCGGGAACCGATCCTGGACTACATCCGACTCGGCCTGGTCCCCGACGACAAGTGGCAGGCCATGAAGCTAAAAGCGCGAAGCGCTCGGTATTGCGTGATCAACGATCATCTGTTCAAACGCAGCACCGCAGAACCTTACTTACGATGCGTACATGCTCAAGACGCCCTCGCCGTAATGGGAAATACCCACGAAGGCACTTGCGGTAATCACTCCGGAGGGCGAGCCCTAGCCATCCGCATTAAAAGACAAAGGTTTTTTCTGGCCAACCATGATCGCTGACTGCGAAAACTACACCAGACAATGCGACACATGCCAAAGGCACGCCCCCATCATCCATCAGCCCGCAGAAAAACTGTCCTCGATCTCTGTGCCTTACCCCTTCATGAGGTGGTCAATGGACATAGTAGGTCCACTCGTGTCGTCAGGGCCGAAGCAGCTGAAATACCTGCTACTCCTAACTGACTATTTCACTAAGTGGATAGAGGCTAAAGTCTACCAGCAAACCACAGAAATTGAAGTACGACACTTCATCTGAGAACACATATGATGTCGACACGGGCTCCCCTACGAAATAGTAACGGATAACAGTACGCAGTTCATCTCTAGAGCTTTCAAAAACATCTGCAAAACTTGGAAGATACGCCTGACCACCTCCACCCCAAGGAAACAGTCAGGCAGAAGCTGCGAACAAGACACTGCTGTGTAGCCTCAAGAAAAGACTCGACTCTAAGAAGTTTACATGGTCTGAAGAGCTACTGGGAGTCCTATGGGCCTCCCGCACTACAACTCACAGCGCGAATGGCGAGACTCCGTTTTCGTTGGCATACGGAATGGAGGCGGTGGTCCCTGCAGAGGTATCGGTTACGACTATCAGGAGGGCCCTGAGCCCGAGACATGAGGAACTAAACAAACAAATGCTCCGAGATCGTCTAGACATCATCGAGCAACAACGCGACCAAGCGCTGATACGAATGCAAAACTACCAGCAAGCAACCTCCAGGTACTACAACTCCAGAGTCTGACTCCGGAAGTTTAGTGTGGGAGACTTAGTTTTGCACAAATTCTACTCAAATACCAGAGAGCCAGGCGCCGGAAAGCTCGGGACCAACTGGGAAGGCCCTTATCAAGTCACCGAGATAGTCCGAGACGGCGTCTACAAGCTCACAAAGCATAAAAACGGAGTACCCGTGAAGAGGCCGTGGAATGCCACAAACCTCAGACTATACCATCCGTGAGTACTCACAACAATCGAACTACGTTAGGCTTGATCCCTTGGCAGGATACGTAGGCAGCTCGAACCTCGAGTACAGCCACTCCATCCAAAAACTTAAAATTTTCCATCCATTCTTTTCGTTTTTCGGGGGGGGGGGGGAGTACAGGGTTACCACCCAATACAAACTCTGGAGTATACGTCAATACAAACTCTGGAGTATATGTTGATACAAACTCTGGAGTATACGTTGACGAAACTTCAGAGTTAGAACAGGCTATCACAAATATGCTAAGTCTTAAAACATTAGTAATTGTAAACATCAGCAATTGTAAACTCCAAAGTATATATTAATAAAGTACTACCTTATACGTTTTAAGATCTACTTTACGCAGTACTTCGAATCTTTGTTGAATTTCTCTCAGCCGATGCAGGCTACAAACGAGCATAAACCGCCAAAACGCTAAGTCCTAAAACCTTAGCAACCGCAGAACACAACTCTAGAGGAACCAAACTTGGAAGTAAAACCTAAGCGACTTTGCACGAGTCAAAAAAGTATTCAAAACTAAAGCGAACTAAAGGTTCTAAGTCATCGAAACGAACTCTAAAAACCAAAGAACGTCTGGCCAGACTAAGCAACTAACAAAGGGTTCCGTTCGTATGACCTTAAGGTTTAACATGCTAGCTATCAACGCATAGGCAGACCTCGATATTTTGCTAAAACAAAATCCAAACTCCAAACAAAATCTAAACATAAAAACCGTGCATTCAATAGGCTCACCCGAGCCTAAAAGAGTTATGGATTAAAACCCTCCCGGGCAATAACAGAGAGCGAAATAAAAAGATTCAACTTTAGCCCAAAATTGGGCTTTAGGGAATTCCAAAAAAAAAAGCAAATTAAAATTTTTTCAAAGGAACAGTCGTCAGCCCTGCTCCTCACCTCCAGCTCCTGCCTCCTTAACTCCTTGCTCCATCGTCCCTTGGACTCCGATCTCAGCTGTCTGGTTCACCCTGGCGCCCGCACCTCCTGCCATCATCTCGGCGTTTGACCCAAACTCGTTGAAGCCTGTAGAGCGAGCTCCAGGCATCACCAAATCAACTAAGATCTGAGGAATGGCACGCAGCTCGGCACTCGGGGAGAAGTCGGAGACTTGCGCATCCTCGAACTCCTTCGCGAAAGTTTCCCTCTTCTCCAACAGCCTGGGAATCTCCTCCTCGATGGTCGTAACTCCGTTTTGCAGAAGGTTGATCAACTCAATGTTGGCTTCGACCTCCTGGACATTGATCTCACAGCTCGTCTCCTCCTTCTTCCTCTCGAACTTGTCTTTGTGCGCCTCGAACATGTCAAAGTAATGGCCATCCCTTATCCTCATCCCGTCATGCCTGGCCGAGCGGATCGCAGTCTCTGCCTTCTCAAGGAGCTCCTTGGTTTGCTTCTCCAGAGTGACCGTCCTTTCCACAGAAACCGAGCGCTCGGACTTCACGACGTTAAGTTGGGCCTCTCAACGCTTCATCTCCTCTTGGCAACTTTTGAGGTGTTGGATCTCCTAGGATCTAAGGGTTTGATATATTGAATCACCAACCTCGTTCTTACCTTGTTACTGGCAGTGGAATGAATGGTGAACGAGATCAGTAGCGACACAGGTGCCTCGCCTCTACCAGATACACACGCACACAAGCTGGAAACGGGATGCTAGTGCCGGATCTATGGGATCTGAGAGTTTCTGGTGTTTCTGCTCTTTCTCTCAAGAAAAAGTCGACGGCTCACGTTTTAGGTCGAGACTATCAAGTTTTATTCGACCTGAAACACACTTAACGGGCCAGACTTGATTAAGTCATAATTTCGAAAATCCCTTTCGAAACCCGAACTGTGTCGACCGACACACAAGCTGTGTCGATCGACACAACACCATTTTCTCGATAATAATGTGTATCCAATACACATTAATATGATCATTACCATAATGATCATTCCCATGTCTTAGCTTCCAGTTTGCTTAGGTGTGTGAGCCTATAGGATCATATAATACTGGCAGTAAGTATACAACTTTCAGATTGCAAGAGGCTTCAAGCAAAACATTGCAACCGCCCAGTATTATACGAATGTCTGATCTCGACACACAACTATCATCAGGAGTGAGTACAAGTGTGATTTCAGGACACTATCCCAAAAATCTCCCACTTGTACTGGAATCAACAATTCCTATAATCCTTTTGTCTCTATATCTCGATTTGGCATAAGGCAAGATTAGTGTCATACTTATTAAGCCAACATCGTGTTTATCGAACTCCTGATCTCATACTGAACATTACAAACAACTGAACTACAGTTCGTTTGAGTGCGGCCACACATTTTCTAAGTATTAAATCTTCGATAGGCCCTGAGATATTTATCTCCCGTTAATCAGTAGAGATAAATCCCATCTTGTTCCATCCCTATTTCAACGCACACTTCATGATATACTTGAACAGTGCCGTTATAGTCGCCAGTTACGGGTCTACGTTTGACAAAGTCAAAGTGTACCAATTCATATGCAAGAAAGCATGATGAACTTAGGTCTGAGGACTATACTCTATAGTCGTAATGAGAACCTCTTATGACACAGATATAACTATCTTGTAGACTTCTCATCAGCGGGTCATGTCCGATCATATGTTCACCAACATATATCTATGTGACTGACTGCGATAATCATATCATTGGCTCCATGAAACTTAGCCAACAGTCACCTCACAATCTAGTCTCTCGCGGTTGCCATTGTCCCACTTTGACAACCTCGACTAGGGACAAAACATAATTTTATATCATCTATGACTTATAGGGTTTCATGATCAAGTCCTCAACTTGATGACCTATAATATGACATAAACTTATTTTGGGACCATTATTTAGATCACAATAAATAATGCTGAAATCAAATTTCATTAAACACTTCTAAAAGAATGTTTACAAGAGCATCTTATTATAACTAAAATAAAACTAAAACTCCCACTAGAATCAAGATTACATCTTAAGATCTCTAATGCTTACAGCAATCGTATGACTCTCATGCTTAGGCCTTGGGAGTGACTTAGTCAGAGGATCAGCGACATTCTCTTCCGTCGGAACTCGGCTGATCTTCACATCACCTCTATTGACGATATCACGAATCAGGTGATATCTCCTCTCTACGTGTTTGGACTTCTGGTGTGACCTGGGTTCTTTCGCCTGAGCAATGGCTCCGTTGTTATCACAAAACAAAGCCACTGGCTCCAAGATACTAGGAACCACACCAAGTTCAGTCATGAACTTCTTGATCCAAACAGCTTCCTTTGCCGCTTCAGAAGCAGCAACATATTCAGCTTCCATCGTGGAATCAGCTACGGTATTCTGCTTAGAGCTCTTCCAGCTCACTGCACCGCCATTCAGACAGTAGACATATTCAGACTGTGATCGAAAATCGTCTCTGTCCGTCTGGAAACTCGCATCAGTGAATCCATTCACTACAAGCTCTTCACTTCCTCCATACACCAGGAATATATCCTTAGTATGTCTCAAATACTTGAGAATATTCTTGACAGCTGTCCAGTGAACTTCACCTGGATCAGATTGGTATCTACTCGTCATGCTTAACGCGTAAGCTACATCTGGACGAGTGCAGAGCATGGCATACATAATAGATCCTATTGAAGAAGCATAAGGAATCCTATTCATGCGCTCCCACTCAGCATGTGTCACCGGACACTGCTTCTTGCTGAGACTAATGCCATGAGACATCGGTATGAAACCCTTCTTGGAATCATGCATCCTGAATCTGTGCAACACCTTATCAATATAAGTGTCTTGGCACAATCCAATCAGCCTATTCACTCTATCTCTTTAGATTCTGATTCCAAGAATGTACACGGCTTCTCCCATGTCTTTCATGGAAAAACAACTTCCGAGCCAAGTCTTAACAGACTGAAGCAACGAAACTTCATTACCGAGGAGGAGTATGTCATCGACATACAGTACAAGAAACGCAATTCTGCTCCCATTAGTCTTCTTGTAAACACATGGTTCCTCTTCGTTCTTGATGAAACCAAATTGTTTTACTGCTTCATCAAAACGAAGATTCCAACTCCGTGATGCTTGCTTCAATCCATAAATGGATTTATGAAACTTGCATACCTTCCCAGCGTTCTTAGGATCAACAAAACCTTCAGGCTATGTCATATACACATCCTCTTCCAGAATACCATTCAGGAAAGCGGTTTTGACATCCATCTGCCAAATCTCATAGTCATAATGAGCTGCAATCGCTAGAAGAATCCGAATGGATTTAAGCATAGCGACCGGGGAATATGTTTCATCATAGTCAATACCATGAATTTGCTTGAAACCTTTAGCCACCAACCTCGCTTTGTAAATCTGTACATTGCCATCCACGTCGATCTTCTTCTTGAAGATCCATTTACACTCAATGGCTTTTGCACCATTAGGTAAATCGACCAAGGACCATACTTGGTTTTCTGACATGGATCCCATTTCGGATTTAGAGGCTCCAAGCCACTTTTCGGAGTCCGGGCCCATCATTGCTTCCGCGAAGGTCGCTGGTTCGTCACTATCAATGATCATCAGATCATTGGAATTGGTCAGGAGAAATCCATAGTATCTCTCGGGTTCGTGACGGATCCTTCCGGATCTGCGAACTTCAGGCTCCATAGGCGCCGGTTCCACAGAACTTTGTGGATCCAACTGCTGCTCTTCCTCAGCAGGTTGAGCAGTCTCCTGTGCATCTCGAATTTCTTCAAGATGTACTTTACTCCCACTGTTTTTCTTAGAGAGAAATTCCCTCTCAAGAAAAGAACAGTCCCGAGCAACAAATACTTTGTTCTCAGATTGGTTGTAAAAGTAGTATGCCTTGGTTTCCCTAGGATAACCAACAAAGTAGCATTTATCTGATTTGGGTGCTAGCTTGTCAGAGATTAATCGTTTGACATAAGCCTCACAACCCCAAATCTTCAGGAAAGACAGACTGGGAATGTTCCCAGTCCACAATTCATGTGGGGTCTTTTCCACTGATTTATATGGCACCCTATTTAGTGTAAACGCAGACGTTTCTAGAGCGTATCCCCAAAAGGATAATGGAAGATTTGAATGACTCATCATAGACCGAACCATATCCAATAAGGTTCGATTCCTCCTCTGTGACACTCCATTCCATTGGGGTGTTACAGGAGGAGTGAGTTGTGAAATAATTCCACACTCGCTCAGATAGTCGCTGAAATCTTGACTCTAGTATTCTCCTCCGCGATCCAATCGCAGAGCTTTAATACTTTTGCCAAGTTGGTTCTGTACTTCATTCTTGAATTCCTTGAATCTATCAAAGGATTCTGACTTGTGTCTCATCAAATAGACATAGCCATATCTACTGAAATCATCAGTAAAGGTAATGAAGTACTTGTAATTTCCTCTAGCAGCAGTACTCATTGGCCCACATACATCAGTATGAACAAGGCCCAATAAATCACTGGCCCTTTCTGTTGGTTTGTTGAAAGGGGCTCTAGCCATTTTGCCCATCAAACAAGATTCACATTTCTCACATGATTCAAAATCAAATTAGCCCAGAAGCCCATTTCGATGGAGCCTTTGGATGCGTTTCTCATCGATATGGCCCAAACGACAATGCCATAAGAAAGTCGGGTTTTCGTCAATGGACTTAAACCGCTTTGTATTTATGTTAAAGACAGGCATTTCTTGGTTTAAAATATATAACCCATTATTTAATGGGGCGCTACCATAATATGTACCATCACGATTAAAAGAACAAACTTTATTCTTAACAGCAAAATCAAAACCTTCCAAATCCAAAACGGAAACTGAAATTATGTTTCTGCTAATCGCAGGTACAAAGTAGCAATTATTCAAAGCTAAAACAATGCCCGAAGGTAAAGACAAATCGTAGGTGCCTACGGCCAGTGCAGCAACCTTAGCTCCATTCCCGACCCGTAGCTCCACTTGTCCTTTCTTCAGCGTTCTACTGTTTCTTAGTGCCTGCACATCAGTACAAATATGAGCACCGCAGCCGGTATCCAATACCCACGAAGTAGAACTAGAAGACATAACATTAAGTTCGATAACATAAATACCTGAGTCAGACGCATCATACGTCTTCTTCAGCTTCTTGTAATCTTCCATGAACTTCTTGCAGTCTCTCTTCCAATGCCCTAACTGCTTGCAGTAGTTGCATTTATCCTCAGGAGAAGGCCCGGATTTGGGCTTCGGCTTGGGCTTGTCCTGACTCTCAGTCTGGACAACTTGGGCCTTTCCCTTATCCTTCTTAGGTTTCTTAAACCTTTTACCCCCTTGTACCATCAGTACACTGGGAGTTGCCTTCTTGAGATTCGGCTCTGCTGTCTTCAGCATGCCGTGCAACTCAGTCAATGTCTTAGTCATGTTTTTCATGTTGTAGTTCATGATGAACTGATCAAAACACGACGGCAAAGACTGCAGAATCATGTCAGTGGCTAGCTCCTGGCTAATGGCACAGTCCAGTTTCCCCAGGTTATCAATGTAACCCATCATTTTAAGGACATGAAGACTTACTGGACTATCCTTAGCCAGCTTGCAATCCATGAGAGATTTAACCGTCTGGTATCTCTCTGTGCGAGCTTGCTCCTGAAACAAAGCTTTCAGGCTGTTAATCATCTCAATGGGTGACATCACATTCTCATATTGCTTCTGCAGCTCAGAGTTCATAGTCACCAGCATTAGACAATTAACATCTTTGACATCAGCTGAATGCTTATCCCAAGCATTCTTTTCTGTCTGCGGGGCATTGGAACGTGGCCTCTCGGGGAGAACTCTTTCAAGGACATATTCCTTGTTCTCCTGCCTGAGAACTATTCTCAGGTTCCGATACCATTCCAAGAAATTAGATCCATTTAACTTGTCCTTCTCAAGGACGGATCTTAGTGAGAAAGTGTTGATGTGAGTTGAGACAGACATAGCTGTAATTAAAAGAGGTAGAGGTTTAGTTATAATGCTCAAGGAAATGAGAATTCTTATCTAATAAGAAAACTCTCATTGTATTCAAACTATGTTTCCTCAGATGAATACAATGAACCAAATCCATACTTCACCAAAATCTGAGTGGGCGACTCGCCATTACCCAAACTTTAGTTATCTAGGTAAGCAAATCATTGCTAATTGTACCCAGTACAACTCTTGGTCGTAGATGAGACAAACTATGTCTAATCCACTATGATGTCTCTGGGCCCAGAACTTCTGATAGCCCAGTCAAGTGAAACCAATCCCTTCTGTCTTGTGATCACTGACAGTCGCACTGCAAGTCTATCAATGACCACCTGCCTTACTCATATTGCTGTGGATACCAAGGACTCCAAGGCTATCCAACAAACAAAACGAGTCTTGACAGTAGACAAGATCGGGCAAGACATCTAGATCACTTGATATTTGGTTGAGGAAAAGAATTGTTTAATCTTGATGTATATCCAATATACATTCAAGAAGTTATTAATTTAATTAAAACATTCAGTTTTATTAATTTTAGGTTCAACTAGAACTTTAAGATTAAATTTGGTCTGGTATATGCAAATTTATGGTCTAACCAATAATTCTGCGAATGGTGTGTCGATCGACGCCAACCATTGGCATCGATCGACACAACATAATTTAAACCGGTCTTCGATAACCGGTCAAACTGGATCGAATTTCATTAACCGATTCAATTTAATTGAACCGGCTCGGTTTAACGGTCCATGTCGATCGTCACACAACTCTGTGTCGATCGACATTACCAAACCAGAACCAATTGGTTAATTAAAATTAACCGAGCGAGATAACCGGTTCAATCCAATTGAACCGATCTATCTAATCGCATTGCCTGTGTCGACCGACACACCCAGTGTATCGATCGACACAGCAGGATTACGGGTACTCGATCTCAGATCGAAACCCTAAAATTATTTACGAGTTTTCGCTCTGTGTCGACCGACACACGCTTTGTGTCGATCGACACTCTGCGACAAACCCTAAAATTTTACGAGTTATTTCACGGCGTGTCGACCGACACACGCTTAGTGTCGATCGACACAGTGCATTTTTAACAATTCATCGTTTTTCAACAGGCACATAATCCGAGATTAACACTTGAAAACACGATTTTAGCAGGCAATAATCAATTCAACAAACTCTGTTTTCGAATTAATTGCATCAGATTCAATAGTCTAAACCCTAACACGCTCTGATACCAATGTTGGATCTCCTAGGATCTAAGGGTTTGATATATTGAATCACCAACCTCGTTCTTACCTTGTTACTGGCAGCGGAATGAATGGTGAACGAGATCAGTAGCAACACAGGTGCCTCGCCTCTACCAGATACACACGCACACAAGCTGGAAACGGGATGCTAGTGCCGGATCTATGGGATCTGAGAGTTTCTGGTGTTTCTGCTCTTTGTCTCAAGAAAAAGTCGACGGCTCACGTTTTAGGTCGAGACTATCAAGTTTTATTCGACCTGAAACACACTTAACGGGCCAGACTTGATTAAGTCATAATTTCGAAAATCCCTTTCGAAACCCGAACTGTGTCGACCGACACACAAGCTGTGTCGATCGACACAACACCATTTTCTCGATAGTAATGTGTATCCAATACACATTAATATGATCATTACCATAATGATCATTCCCATGTCTTAGCTTCCAGTTTGCTTAGGTGTGTGACCCTATAGGATCATATAATACTGGCAGTAAGTATACAACTTACAGATTGCAAGAGGCTTCTAGCAAAACATTGCAACCGCCCAATATTATACGAATGTCTGATCTCGACACACAACTATCATCAGGAGTGAGTACAAGTGTGATTTCAGGACACTATCCCAACATGAGGCTCGTGGTCAACTGGTGCACGACGCTCTGAGCTTGCTCGAGCTCCTCTTGACGAGGGACACACCTGAGACTCTGCTCATAGAAGGCCGTGAGCTCGTTATCTGCCTCCAAAGCCTGAAACAAAAAACCAGCATTAAAAACCAGAAAAGGAGGGAAGAAGCGAAAGCTTGAAAAGATACCTTTCCCTTAGCAGTCATTGCTTTGACATACAACTCCCGGCCTATCAGGTTCTTCACTAAAGGAAGAGAGCATCCAGCGGCCTTGCAATGACGGAGCAAATGAGCGAGTCCGTCGGGATCGTCCGTGATCGAAAAAATCCTTCGTAAAACTTCCAGTGAAACGGTTTAGACCCTGGAGCATGCGACGAGCCCAACCCAACAACTGCCTCCTTTCCATATCGAGGCTTCTTGTTCAAAGGCTGCAACGAGGAATCACTCCCGGTGGCCCTGGAACTCAAATGAATCACTTGGTCGGGGCGTGCAGCTTCCGGTCCCTTCCCAGACTCCGTGTCCCGATGCGGAGGAGGTGGAGGAACACTTCCAGACCTCCCATCGTTAATAGAACCAGCTAGAGCATCGCTCAGCTGACCAGCACGGATGGGCGCGTAACTGCCAGGCGTTGCCTTCTCAGAGGGCCTCCTCGATGACTCGCGAACGGTAGGGCGTCTCCTCATCTTGTTCTTCGGTTGAGTCGTACTCGACGAAGCAGCTTCGGAGGGGGTATGTTCTCGAGAGGCTGCGAAACAAAAAAAAAGGAATGAGCGATGCTCATGCCCAATCTATGAGACAAATAAAAGGACACGTGTACACTCACTGATAAGTGCCGGGGCAGGACGAGTCTCCAATGGCTCTATCGCTTCCGGAAGCTCGAGTGCGCGCTTGACTCTGTCAACGGTGAACGATGACCAGAGCACGTCTCTAGAGCCGAGAGTAACCGCTAACCTTCTAATCGCAGGGGTTATTCCGTACCTCTCCGGGATCTCTGAAAACATTAAGAGAACAAAAATAGTCAGATATCCCCAGATAAAACCAAAACCGACCACAAGGTCGCGATTCTAGAAGGGTCGTAATCCCCGATTGAGTGATGGTCAAGCTTGAACAAGATAGGTCGCTCTCTCCAACGATCCTCCCGGTTCGGCAGCGCCACCAAGACCGCCAAGCTTCTCCGAGGAGAGAGGTAGAAGAGTCCCGTTGCCGAGTTATGTTTGATCGAACACAGATCGTGAAAAACAGACAAATCAAACGGAACTCCCTCCTCTCGAACCCTGACCAGCAGGCCAATGAGATAACGGATGAAATTTGGGGTTAGCTGCGGAAGCGCCATCCCGAGCTCGCCTAATACGTCCAACAAAAGCCGAGGAATCAGAAAGATCATGTTGCACTTCTCGAAATAAGCCTTATAGGCGCAGCAATAACCCGGTCTAACCGATTCCGGCATCTCTCCGGGATCAAGGAGCCTCAGCTCCACCGTCCTTGGTACGCCATGCGACGAATACATGCTCTCGATATCCTCTGCCTTCGTAGTCGGGACAAGATGCTCGTACTCCTCCTCTTCGACCACCTGCTTCTCCTTTTTAACCCTAACCAGAATCGTCTTCGACATCCCTCGGAATTCTCAAACAAGCAGTTTTCTTTTTCAAACAAGAAAAAGAGAGAGAACCACGAGAGAGAGAAGACTAAAACGAAAGCGTAAAAATAAAAGAAGAAGAAACGATCGATATAAGAAAGAGGAGTGGAGAAGTTACCTTGTGAGCGGCGGTTGTATATTGGAGAGTGGGTTCACGATGAGGTGGATTATAAAGACGTCATAATGACGCAACCTCGGGACTCCACAAGACCTTTCAAATCTCGCAGATCGCAACCGTCAGATCTCAAAGATATTTCCCACGCACTATAACTGCACGCAGCGAACACCACGCGTTCATCTCAGCCGCTCGTTTTGGCGGGATCTCTACTCACGCGTCATCCAACGGTGTATGAGAGAATCCGAATCGACCGAATATATCTAAAGCAGTTCATATTAAAAGATTCGGCCCTATCCAAAGAAGACTGTGGGCCTTCCCAAAACAGACTCCACTTTTCAAGCTCGAATGCTCGCTTAAAGGGCTGGAGGGCAATTGTTTGGGCCCAATTTCACTCCCAAGAATCAGCTGGATTAGGCCTCATTCAGCTTCGGCAGCCAAGCCCAATTCGACAGAAGAAGCTCCGACTTCGCAGTATAGCTCGGTGGACGACATCTGCACCGTTAGTAACCAACCAGCTAAGAAGGAGGAGACGAGCCGAGCACACGATCCCGGGAATCTCGCAAGTTGTTGAAGCTAACTCCGGAAATCAGGGAAGACGGTTGTAAAGATCGTGGCTATAAAAGGAGGCTTCGGAGACTAGAGAAGGGATCCGATTTCGAACTCGTCACTAGACCTCGCATTAAGGCTTTGTAACCGCTTCACAGCTCGAATTCTTAGTGTTCATATATACAACTTAATACAAATCCACTTTTCCATTATTGTTAGCTCGTTCTGATCAAGTTCATTCAAGAGTCTAGCCCACCCTTTCACAAATCAGCTCATCTAACACTCCAAAATTCGAGTGTGGGTTTTAGGATCCACACCTTACAAAACGTTTTTGATAGATTTTTGATATTTTAATTCAAGTTTTTATATTTTATGAAACTTTTTAATTCTAATAATTCATAATTAAATTAAATTTAAAAATCCGGCATTAAATCTCTCATTTCCTAAATGTCACATTCCGAATTAATTAGAATTCAAAATATCGTCATTAAATATTCCATAAATCTCTCAATCCCGGCAAATAAGGCAATTTCAAATCATATTTCCTAAATCTTTGTAAATCTTAACTATATTCATCCCTTTTCAATAATAAAAATAATACCGCCAATGTTTTTTAATTGAAAACTCTATCTAATATTTTCTCCTATTTATACACACCTAAACCTTCATTTGTCACATCAAAAAATCACCATCCTCTCCTCTTCTTAGATCAATTTTTTACGATTTTTCTCTACATTTTTTTCATAGTAGTTAAATTCATTGGTAAACTAGCTATGCATGTGAGGGTTTCTTCGGTTATTTTCTTCGTTTTTGCTTTCCATATGTTTTTAATGTTTTTTTGTGTTTCTACAACACATCAATTTAGATCTATTTCGTTTTCTCATTAGATGTTTTATGCTTTATATTGTTTATTTTTTTTTATTTATTATTCATCCGAATGAAGAACTTCTCGAGGGCTCCATCGTTTTTTTTTTGCCTTTTGTTTTCTCATATGTTTTTATTTGCGTCCCATTAATGACCGTATCGATGGCTAATTATTTTTATGGTTGCGTTCATTGAATTTGACGGTTTTAGTTTGTGGGTGATGGATCATATTTTCACGGTAACTGTTGGATATGGGTTTAGCACCCATCCATAAGCCCATTGGAAATCTTATTAAATCAACAAAATCACATCGGCCCGCAAAGAGAATCCCGCTAAGATGTCAGCGTCCCAAGAAGAAGTCAGCGCTCAAGCACTATAAATAGGACCCTTCACTCCTCATTTTAGACACATTGTAACTTGCGAGATGTCGAGCTACTTCTATAAAGCTCCGACCTCAAGCACTGCTTAGTGAGCACGTCATTCAACAGACTCAAATCTCGTACCATCCTATTCATAGCTCGGCTCCGGCCTTAAGATCAATAAAGAACCATTTCGACCTCACTTTACATTTGTATTTCACCTCATAGTTCGGACATTTCAGATCGTAGCCCGTAATATTGACTAGGTCGGACTTCTGTAAAAACAATTGGCGCCGACTGTGGGGACCCGATAAACTTCTTTACGATCTAAGACGAAACCGAGATGACAGGACCATTGTTAATAGATAACGACCCAAAGTTTCCTGAGCAAACCCGAAGCCCGCTCGCCCCGAGCTCGGAGTCACCAATTTCACCAGCTAACGCTGGGACCGGCCAAACTAGGGTAGCCGACACACGTCGGGACGGAGCACGTTAAGGCGATCAAAACCAGGATGTCTCCTCTCTCATAAGAATTTTGATGGCCCAGGTCGACAAGCTGACTAGAGACAACAACGCTCATCTCGACGCACTTACGAGCAATCAAGACTCATGTAGGGAACGGATCAACTACCTACAGGCTACCGGTTTCCAAACATCTCAAGCAACCGAAAATCCTACCCCGCGGCTTCAAAGAGTCTTGTTCGGGGAAACACCACCTATAAATACCGAGTCTAACAGGCGGCCAACCATTCACCTAGAACTGCCGCCGGCCAGATACATCCAAAGTCAGATCGAGGGTAGCAGGAACAGTGAGCTCGAATTACTCAAGATCCAATTGGATCACAAAACCTCGAAGGTTCACAAAGCGACTTGCTCAGCCCCTGAAATAGACAGGGTCTTGAAGGAAACCTAAAACACACCATTCACGAGTAAGATAACAGGGACGCCAGTCAAACATCCTGGGAAGATTAAGTTACTGATAGGTTCTAAGTTTTACCCTATTCTAAACTGCAAGTGAACAGCAATGTAAAAGTAGTATATAGGGTTATCGAATCCACAGGGACACTTGGTCTCGATAGATCGGAACAGTAGAGACTAATACTAGAAATAAGCAATATGATTGAATTAAAAGTGGTGCGAGAAAGTAAATCAGTAGCAGAGATTAACGGTTGTGAAAGCAAGTAATTAAAAGCGTCAAGCCTAGGGTATTCTCAGGAAATCAGACAAGCAGACAGTTCATTCAGCAAGGATCTAATTAAGCACAGTTCTAGAACTCAAAACACATATATAGAATTAACCAAATTCCTTTGCGATAATTCTCTAAGTCTAAGTGCAGCAAACCAAACTTTCGTTTGCGAGAACTAACAGATTAAACTAGCATTAATCCCAAGTTTGATATGTTCACAATTATCCTAAACCAAACTTCCGTTTGCGCAAAGTTTAATTGCCCAATTTAATTAGTTCAGATTCCTAAACCCCACTTCCGTGACGTATTTAGCAACCTAAGATCTAGATTCTAATTGATCAGGTTAGAACTAGCTTTAAGCACAATTAAATTGAAGAACATATATAGTTTGAATCCTTAACTGAATTTGAACAAGTCTAGCAAGTCATGAAATCCTATGTGAGAAACCCTAAACCTAACAAGGAATCTACTCAGACATAGATAATGAAAACATAATCATATGATGAATAAATTGCATAAAAGAATAAGAGTAAAAGGGGTTCGAAATCTTCTCCAAATACAGATGATGTAACAGGTTCAGATCAGCCCCAAAAGCTCTAAAAATCCTCTGCTCTTAATTATGAAAGCGTATTGTAAAGCGTATATAGCGTCCCTAATTAAAACACTAAAAACTCTAATATATAGGTATAATCTCGGCCAGGGGCTTCTTTGTAAATATCAGGAACTTCTGGATCAAAGTGCAATATCTTGATTCTTCTAAACCGCCGAGTTTTGGACCATCTCGCTGGTGCATCGACCGTTCCAGGTGTGCAACGATCGACATCTTTCTCTGTTTCGGACAGTGAACTCTATCTCTCGGCCAATCACTCCAAAAATCTCCAAAATGCTCCATTATCTCCAATTCAGCTCCAAACCTGATTATACCTGTAAAAGACTCTAAAAAAACACAAAAGACACTAAAAACACAACTATATCATGGCCTAAAACTAGTAAAAACCATGATATATCAACTCCCCCACACTTAGCCTTTGCTTGCCCTCAAGCAAAACATAGAACTAAAACATGGTGAAGAGGTTTGAAAACTTTCAGAAACTCATTTCATCCTAGAAGCTACAATACTCAGATTCCCCTTAGTAAACCACTGAAAGAATCAATCACAGGATATCAAGACCAACATGTACTTCCCCCACACTTAGCAACTGTCCTAGGTAAACTCCACAATCACATTCAAGCATTCAAATTCTCCCTACTGACTTCTGCAAGTATTTAAGTGCGGTCTCACCTAAGGAGTATCGATCAAAGGGCACATGGATTCTTACCTTATCAGCTCTAGACCACCATACTATCTTTCTCTAGTCCCTTTCTTCTCTTTCCCTTCTTTAACAACTGATTTTTCCCCTTTGGGTATCATTTTATTTTTTTTATCAGTGTTCTTCCCGTTATGGGGTGTACTTTGGACACATTCCATGGATCACATGAGAGAAAATAGTGTTTGCTACCATTCTCATGACCACTTCGGAGTTACTAACTCATCCTCAGTTTATTATCTTTTTTTTTTTTACTTTATAGAAGGGGAGAAGGGAACTAAATAGGATAGGTTGACAGGCTGTGTCAGAACTAACAGGGAATCCGACACAGAGTATACCAAGCCCTTAGGTGAGAAATCTAAGTCAGTATTAAATTGAAGTCAGTAAAAGGATCCTCTGATACCTGAAGTGATGTGGGTGTTCCCAGTAGGTTGATCTGTGATGGGGTTTTCTAATAGTCATAGATAGATCCTGCAACTTCATCCCAATGGTTACTTAAGTTCCTGCAAGTCTTGTAAATCTTCTCAGAAAATCATAGTTTCTTACTTAAACAATTTTGACTCAATAAAACAAATTTTTTTTTGAAAAACGGATTGACTCTTAAGAAAACAGAAAACAAAAGTCAGTAGCACCTCCCCCACACTTAAAACACACTGTCCCCAGTAGTGTCAAGCGAAGGATCGGTAAAAAGAAAATAAAAAAAAATTGAAAAGGTGAAATTATGTCTGTCGGGTTACCTCTGTCGCTCAGGCATCGATCGTTGCACTAAGTGCATCGACCGTTACTTGGCGATTTTCGTGTATGGTCGATCGTTGCTCAAGAGCGCAACGATCGCTGCAATGCGATTCCTTTCGTGTTGTGACGATCGACACAGAAGTGCGTCGATCGTTGCACTGCGATTTTGTCCGAGACCTGCAAACATAAACTCACCAAAAACAAAAACAAACATAAAATCCTAACAAAAACACCAAAAATTAAGTAGAAAAACACCAGTACCTAATGGTGGGTTGCCTCCCACCCAGCGCTTGTTTAAGGTCAATAGCTTGACCGGACGGATGGGAATTTTCAGGTACCAGGAGGTCCTGACAGAGACTTTTTCTGTCTCTGTTCAAGTCTCCTCATCCAAGGTGGTGAGTAGGCTGTTGCGGAGTGCTCATGTCCAAGAAAAGATGGAGTAAAATGTGCTCCAAGATCTATAACCATAGTATGATCAGGCTGCTCAAAATCTGCGTCCCTTATGGTGAATGTCTGCCCATCTATCAGTGGCTTTCGCAGCTTATCCATCTCATAGTGCAGTGGTTCATCTCCCAGATGGAGGTCTATCAAGCTGTTCCTAACATCAATCAATGCTCCTGCTGTAGCCAAAAAGGGTCTTCCAAGCAATAATGCTTCATCCGGATCACAGTCATATCTCAGCACAAGGAAGTCCGTTGGAACTAAGTAGTTTCCAACTCTCACCGGAATGTCCATAAGGAGTCCTTCAGGAACTCGTATGGACTGATCAGCTAGGACAAGAGAAGTCCTAGTAGGAGTAAAATCCAACATACCCAGCTTCTCTGCCACAGAGTAAGGCATCAAACTTCCAGCAGCTCCTAAATCACACAGAGAGCGTCTAAAGCTATCCTCAAAGATAGAACAATCCAGCACAAAGACTCCAGGATCAGGCAGCTTCTTCGGGACCTTAGTCAGCAGAACATCACTAATATGCTGAGGAACTATTATCACCCAGTCTTTCAGATCATCATCCAGAGGCAACATCTTGTTTAAGTACCTCTGCACACAAGGATAATAAGGTGGATCATCAGAAGTTGGAATTTCTTCCAACTCTTCACCAATCTCCTCTAGCTTCTTAAGCTCTTCAATCTCTTGCCTAATCACTTCAGACACTGAGGAGTGTTGTCTAGCAATCTGTTCGTAGATCTCCTGTTGAGTAATCTCAGAGGCTCCATTGAATAGGCGATCAAGCTCCAAGTCAGCATCTATGCCATTATCATCCGACAGTTCTGTCTGTTCACGCCCTGCAACGACCGACACTAAGGGTGTGTCGATCGTTGCCATCCCGACTGGTGTATCGATCGGCACAGATGTTGCATCGATCGACGCACTGCAGCAGATTTCACCCGAGAGTTTTTCACAAATATCCGAAAATTCTTGTTCTGTCACCAACTCAGCTGTACTTAGCTCAAATCTTTCACCTAGGTGAGATCCATCATTAATGTACACAGACCAGGCCTTAACATGAGTGTCTGCCACTCCTTTTCCCTTCAGTGAGCTGGACATCTGGTTCACCTGAGTGTCCAACTGCTTCAAGTGAGTGCTCATAGACTCAAACTTCCCATTGAGGTCTTCATAGAAAGCGTCCAACTTCTTGTTGCAGTCCACAGAAATCTTGGTCTGACTCTCAATCAGTTGTTCCATCATAGCCTCCATTTTGCTCTCATGGGCTGTAGGTGCAGGAGGAGTCTGATAGGATGTAGATCCATAGGTTCTCTGAGTACCTTGTCCATAGGTCTTCTGAAAACTACCAGTCTGTCCTCCATTGGAGAATCTGTTCCCCTGTTGATTACTAAATCTATTACCTTGGAAACCAGAACCTCCTATGAAATTCACATCTTCTTCCTGAGTGTCCTCCTCAGTCTGAATCACCTCTACATCTTGGGCAAAGTGGACAGCTTTCTTACTTGTCAGGAGATTGTAAACTGTGTCCAATCTGGATCTTATATTAGCTATATCAGAATTCTCTACAGTACCAGATTTCTTCCTCCTTTCATCCATTGTCTTGCAACTGTTGCTGCCAATCAGGTTCTCAATCAACTGCTTAGCTTGTGTAGGAGTCCTGGTGTTGAAATTAGCATTACTGGAATTATCCAGCGCAGTCTGATAAGGGAGATCTATACCTCTGAAGAAGATACCAATCAGCTGTACTTCTGTGAATCCATGGTGTGGACAGTCACGCTGATACTGCTTAAATCTCATCCAGGCAGTCTTCAAGGGCTCCACAGCTCCTTGGGAAAAAGTGAGTATGTCCTGTCTGGACTGATCTGAGCGCGCATCATCATAAAAGTGACGCAGAAACTCACTCTTTAAGGCTGCCCAAGTAGTATACTGACCAGGTGCCAGTTGTCTCAGCCATGCACTAGCGTCTCCAGCAAGACTGTGCGGAAATAGCTTAAGGAACAGATAGTCCGGGCATACTCCTTCATACTTCATGCCAGTGACTATGTCCTCAAACTTGTCAATGTGATCCATAGGCTGCTCTGCTTGAAGACCATGAAAAGCAATTTGCCTCATCAGCTGGTAGTAGATGGTCTTTACCTCAAAATCATTCCTCTCAAAAGCAGGAAGCACTAGAGCTGCTCGGTTTGCATGAAACTCATCAGGTCTGTTGTAGTCAGCTAGTGTCCTCTCATGTACAACCATCTCTCTACCTTGGGCCTGTCCTTGACCCTGGTTTTGGTTCAGCTCCTGTTGCTGTTGCTCAGGAGGATCAGGGATGACATTCCCTTCAGCATCAACCCGATGCCCAGCAGCATTGTACGGGTTGTTATCTCGGTCCCTCAGGGTACCTTCAGCATCTGGTATCAAGATCAGACGTTCTCGTACCATTCTCTCTCTCTTTTCTCTTCTGATAGTCCTTTCTAGATGTCCAAGTTCCTCAAGATCGAGATTAAGCAAGCTCGAGTTCGGATTACTTCGAGTTTTCTGCGTTGGCATAAACTGTCTGTAATCGTCCAGCAACGATCGATGCTATCAGTGCAACGATCGATTCAATCTCAGAATCGCCTAGTGACGATCGACGCAAGGGATGCAACGATCGACGAAAGGCGAAAGTCGTACCTGCGACAGAAAGAAACAGAGAAAAAGTTAGCAAAATATAAAAACAAAACGAAAAAGCAAAAACAAAAAGAAAAATTTCTAGTAAAAACCCTAAGTTCGGTCCTATCGAAGACTCTAAGAGTCCCCGGCAACGGCGCCAAAAACTTGATAGGTTCTAAGTTTTACCCTATTCTAAACTGCAAGTGAACAACAATGTCAAAGTAGTATATAGGGTTATCGAATCCACAGGGACACTTGGTCTCGATAGATCGGAACAGTAGAGACTAATACTAGAAATAAGCAATATGATTGAATTAAAAGTGGTGCGAGAAAGTAAATCAGTAGCATAGATTAACGGTTGTGAAAGCAAGTAATTAAAAGCGTCAAGCCTAGGGTATTCTCAGGAAATCAGACAAGCAGACAGTTCATTCAGCAAGGATCTAATTAAGCACAGTTCTAGAACTCAAAACACAAATATAGAATTAACCAAATTCCTTTGCGATAATTCTCTAAGTCTAAGTGCAGCAAACCAAACTTTCGTTTGCGAGAACTAACAGATTAAACTAGCATTAATCCCAAGTTTGATATGTTCACAATTATCCTAAACCAAACTTCCGTTTGCGCAAAGTTTAATTGCCCAATTTAATTAGTTCAGATTCCTAAACCCCACTTCCGTGACGTATTTAGCAACCTAAGATCTAGATTCTAATTGATCAGGTTAGAACTAGCTTTAAGCACAATTAAATTGAAGAACATATATAGTTTGAATCCTTAACTGAATTTGAACAAGTCTAGCAAGTCATGAAATCCTATGTGAGAAACCCTAAACCTAACAAGGAATCTACTCAGACATAGATAATGAAAACATAATCATATGATGAATAAATTGCATAAAAGAATAAGAGTAAAAGGGGTTCGAAATCTTCTCCAAATACAGATGATGTAACAGGTTCAGATCAGCCCCAAAAGCTCTAAAAATCCTCTGCTCTTAATTATGAAAGCGTATTGTAAAGCGTATATAGCGTCCCTAATTAAAACACTAAAAACTCTAATATATAGGTATAATCTCGGCCAGGGGCTTCTTTGTAAATATCAGGAACTTCTGGATCAAAGTGCAATATCTTGATTCTTCTAAACCGCCGAGTTTTGGCCCATCTCGCTGGTGCATCGACCGTTGCAGGTGTGCAACGATCGACACCTTTCTCTGTTTCGGACAGTGAACTCTATCTCTCGGCCAATCACTCCAAAAATCTCCAAAATGCTCCATTATCTCCAATTCAGCTCCAAACCTGATTATACCTGTAAAAGACTCTAAAAGAACACAAAAGACACTAAAAACACAACTATATCATGGCCTAAAACTAGTAAAAACCATGATATATCAGTTACCCACGTACGACAGCAGCTCGGATCCACGGCAGTACATGACAGCCTTTACTATCGCGATGGGACGAACCCAGTTCTCGCCAGAAGAACGCGACGCCGGCTTCTGCCAGTTGTTCGTCGAAAATTTGAGCGGCGCCGCCGTCAACTGGATCTCGCTGCTGGAAGCTCACTCCATCGACAACTACCATCAGTTGACGACTACTTTCCTGAAACATTACTCCATGTTCATCTAGGAAGGAGCCTGTAGCGCCGACCTCTGGGCTGTAAGCCAAGGGCCGAAAGAACCCCTCAGGTCCTACATCGACAGGTTCAAAGTTATCGTCTCAAAAATCACGGTAACGGATAACGAAGGGCTCCCAGCACTGCGAAACAGGCTTTGGTACTAATCGCCGTTTCGCGACGAGCTGGCCATAAACAAGCCGCAGACCCTCGAGGACGCCCTCCACCGAGAGGCCGTCTTCGTTGAGATAGAAGAAGAGAAGGATCTACTCGCCAAGAAATTCGCCTCAAGCAAGAAAGGCAAAGATACAACTCCTGATAATCCTGACGACAAGGGGAAGAAAGCCACAACGTGCTACGTTGGCGAGCAGAAGCAGCAGACAAGTTAACAAACGTTCCAACAACCGGGACGCAATCAAACGAGCCACAGGCAAGGTCAAACATTGTACAAATACGTACGGTCCGACGACCTGGAAAAAACCTTCTGCGACTTCCACTAGCGCTCCAGACACAACACTGCGGAATGTCGGCATCTCCAAAACCTCTTATTCGGCGAATATCAAAAAAGGGTAACGAACATAACCAATTGCAACCCCCCGTCGGCGCCCCCTGGAAATCGAGAAATACCGCGACAATTCAAGAACGAGGAAGAACGGTTCAAGCTCATCTAGGAGGAAAAGGCAAGGAAAATGAGCCAGCAGAAAACGGAGCGGAGTAACATTGACACAGAACCACCAAAGCGAGCCCGCGACGACGAGGAAGAGGACACACCGACACCCATGAAGCGGATCAACATGACTATGGGGGGACTTCCCACTTGCAACGACTCAGTGAGATCGATAATGGCCTATAGCCAAAAAGCCGACGAACGCCAACAATGGAGTAGAAACGTCCCCGAAGAGATGAAACCAGGAACTGAGACCACCTTCAACACGGAGGACGAAGAGGGCCTCGACAAGCCACACAACGACCCGCTCGTCGTTGTACTCCAAATTGGCGACTGTGAAGTCACCAAGGTCATGATCGACACAGGAAGCTCTGTCGACCTCATAGTCGAAGAAACTCTACAAAGGATAGAAACCCTTCACTTGATTCGCCGGAGATACGACCACAACAATCATGACTATCAAGCTAATAGTGCATGTCGGACGCCTGACCAAGTTCGTCAAATTCGTCGTAATAGACCGACCCGTAATCTACAACGTGACCTTGGGAACCCCTTGGATCCACGCTATGAAAGCAGTACCTTCGACATACCATCAATGCATAAAATTCCCAACCACGAGAGGAATCTTCACGCTCCGCGGCAGCCAGAAGATCTTGAGGTATTGCTTTGCAGTGGAGCGCAGAGTGCGACAAATGTCATGCTTCATATCCAAACAAGCGATCGCCACCTCGCACCAAGACGAAGAAAGAAAAGATCCGCACCTCGAAAAAGGTACGACGAGCACCACGCCCGTAAGTAAAACGTCCTAACTCTACTCAGACCATACCTAGATATATATGCTAGTAACCGTGCTACGGCTCAAAGTATGTACAAAAAGGGGAACTACGCTTGGCTTGATCTCCCTTCGGGGAGTACGCAGGCAATCTATGTAAGGTGCAACCACCTCCATGTTTTTAAAATTGTAAAGAGTATCTTCATGCACTTTCATATAACTTAGCCTCTTAAACAACTAACAATCGACATTCTGTCCAAATGATCGATCCAATAAACACGTGTCCCATGCACATTGACATTGCGTCACGTCGTGGTTTTAACGACATGTAAGCCGGGGCCAAACCCGCACGAGTCCTTCGAAAAATTTATGTAAGCCGGACCTCCTCTGCATAACTATGTTCAAGGGCTCCACAGGATAAGCCGAGCACCTACTCGCGCCTAGATAACCTAGCAGATGCTCGCCAAAGCTCGCGCTCACAAACTTCTGTATATAAATGGGCGAGCTTTGTTTCGATCTGAGAAAATAAAAAACAGGATAAGCCGAGCACGTAGTCGCGCCTAAAATTTGATCTCGCCCTAAAGCCGAGAAACGACTCGCAAACAACAAATAAAAAAAAACGACGGGGAAGGAGGCAAGGATAAAACTCTTCTTTCTCTTATTTCATTCTCTTCGAAACTACAAAAGAAATATATAACAAAAAAAAATTACAAAACAATTCTAATTTCTTGAAAGACGATTTCTTCCGGACTGGAGCTCGTGCGATACACCCGACTTCGTCCGATAAGGAGCCGAACTCCTTTCTTGAAAGACGATTTCGTCGTCTGCTCCCCGCACGACCTCAAAGGCAGAGGCCCATCAGTGTACAACGACGAAACCAAACCGAGGAGGATCATCGTGGGGTAAGAAGGCCTGGGCAAGCCGACCCCAGCACACCAAAAAGGATAGCCCGACCCCGAAGCCCGACGCCACGGTTCCCCTGGCCACTCTGACATCAGCCGCTCTACCCAAAGGAATCCTCCCCTTATCCAGCGGAAAATGAGCCAGCTTGATATCGAGCCCGCTGCCCTGCGAAACAGAACAAAACAAAAGTAAAGAAGAACGAATCAACAAAAAGGAAAGAAAAGTAAACACACATCGTAACGGGCAGGCAATGCACTTACGTCAAAAGAGACAAGTTCAAGACATGACATCCCCCGGCACGTTACTAAAATCAGCAAAACATCAGATCCACCCAACAGGAAGGACCGTGCGTCACCCTTACGTTTGCAAAAGAAACAAGCAAGGGCGGCTATCAGTACATTTTCACATATCGAGAAGCCCCCATTTCGCAGGAAAAACACGAGCCCGCTCGGCAACCAGAAAAACAGAAATTCTGGTGGCCGGAGTCGACCAACAATAAGCTCCAACGAGAAACCCATTGGCAGAGCGGCCTTGCTGCCACGACACACTGGGACCAAACTCTACAATCAAGAAAGAAGGAAAGGACTGAACCACACTCAGTAAGAAAGAAAAGGAGAAAAGTGACGAATAACAGGACTTGAAAGATCGGAAGAAAAGAAGGAGTATTTATAACCACCAAGGGCAACAAGTGCAGCAATAACACATTCAATACAACGCGCCAGTTACCAATGCATGCCTTCAATGCGAAAACGGCGGTCCACCTTTCCATAAACACACAAAAGTAACTCCTTAAAAAGCAATAATAACGCGTGGACCAAGCCTCGAAACTCAAAACGACACGTCTACCAAAAACGTCCGAGCAAATTCTAACGGGAACAAAACGAGGTAGAGTCAGCTCGCACCAACAAACGAGAACAACAAAAATAAAACGGAAGAAGAAAGGAGCACATGAAAGAAAACGAGCAACATACACATACAATTGCAAATGCAGGCTCTGTTCATACAAAGGTTCACACAAAAAAAATAGAGGGGGGAAGACAAGCGATCTGACTCTCACAACAAGGGAGTTAAGGTGGAAGGTCGGGTACGCTAGAAGTAACCCCGCCCTCAACATCACCTCACTGCGGCGACATGCAAAATACAACAGAATCCAAAGGGTCAGGTCGCAACTCGTTGACTTACCATTCCAAGAGAAGCCTATCCTCTTCAAGTTTAGCGATCAACACAGGGGGAACCGGGACACCACTGTCCGCGAGCAGACAATATGCGCTAAAAACACCCGTAACCTGGTTGAACTCCAAGAGCTTGGGAATATAACGATCCCCCTTGTCCCCTCTCCGCCCTCAGATTTTCCAAACGCTCGGAAGCTTTCTTATATGTGGACTCCAGCTCAGAACGAAGACGCTCATCAAAGGACTCTCGAAGTCCGTCACACTCAGCAGCAAGGGAATCAACTTTCGACCTAAGAGAGCCAGCCTACGACAAAAGACTATGTTTCTCATCTTCCAGCTCGGCCAAACGCTTCTCTAAGCCCACAGTCTTCTCCTTCCCCAAAGACAGAGCAGCAGAAGCCCCCTTCGCCTCGTCAAGCTCCTTACGCACATGCTTCAACTCGCGAGCCAAGCGCCGCAACGAATCAACCTGTTCCCTAAGGATGCTTTCGTCGACTTCGCCTGACGCCTCTCGGACTCGTATGAATACCGAAGCTGATTCAGGATGACGCACACCATAACAAGGTGATGACTTAGTTCCTTCTAAAGATGCGGCTTAAGCATGTCTGAAACAGGCATGAGATCCTTGATCGGACCGGCTGCGAGCCTCTGGACGATATTAGCACACGACAGCATATCATTTATCAGAGGCGTCTTCCCCTTGTGTACATACGACCAAGACGGCTCGTCCGAACCAAGCCCAACATCTTCTGACCCAGTCGTCAGGCCAGCAGCTCGAGCAGACGAGAAAGAAGGTCGAACTCCTTCAGAAAGATCAACACCACCAACAGGATCCAACTCTCGCCTCTCCGCACTAGACACCCTGGCAGGAGAAATGACCTGATTAGTGGCACCTTCCGGCATCCCCTGCAATCATCTTCACGCACGCCAGAAACATCATCAAGCATAATCACCGGCGACTCTATCACCGCCACAGACACCTCAGAGGTCCTTTGCCTCTTCCTGGATAGGCGAGAAGACGGCAGTTCATCCTCAACAAAAGAATCCATCTCCAGAAACACTGATGCAACAAAACGACAACGTCAGCATTACAGATCAACTTTTGCGTGTTTTAAAACAAAAAAGGGGGAGAGAGGGAAGAAGAGTACAATATCTGAATCAAATTTCCCTAAACAATCACGAACCCTCTGATCAAACCATCCGTCTCTTGGCCTCTTCGTCCTTTGATGAAGGCCAGTTCACACCACCGTGAGCTCTTAACTCCTCCAAATCCCTCAAAAACGCCGCAGGCTAGTAACTCGAAGTAGAACGATCTGCAGAACAAAAAAAACACACACGCCCATGAAGTTAATCATATCAACGGGCAAACACAGAATAAGGAAAGCTACCATGTTTATAGTTCCAGGCTGATCGAAAAATCCTGCTCGTATCAAAAGTCAGCGCGCGATAAACACGCGCAAAGAACTAACCATCCTGGCAATCATAAGTTTTGTCTGGAGGATCGGACACCACCCTTAAACGACGACCATGCCTAAATCTTACGTAAAAAGTACCAGAGGTCCCTGGGTTAACCGAAATCGACGTCAGCTCCTCGAAAAACCGAATAGACATCTCAACTTCGCTATCAGCCGCCATGAATAGGACACCTAATATATTGCGAATAGCAGATGGACAGATCTGAGAAAGGACTATTTTCCTGGACTCGCAATACTCAACCAGAATTCTAGGAAGAGAGAAAAGCAAGTAACATTCAGTAAACCAGCACTTGTATAAACAAACCCAACCGGGAGGAGCATCCTAGGGCCGTTTGTATAAGGTCGACAACCAAAGTTCAAGACCGGAGATGCGAGAACAGCGTCCACATATGTCATCTAAATCCCTCTGCTCGCAAACAGACGAGCGGATTGCTCTGGGAATAACAACCTTCTTTTCCCACGCCTCCTTCGAAGAAGTTTTTTGAGAACGATAATTAGGAACGACCGCGTTGATTCCCGAATAGTTTTCCGAATCATCAACCCTAACATCACTTTCCCGGCGGCTCGTCCCATCACCATCACCAGAATTCCGTTCCTCCTCGCCAGTAGAAGTATGATCCTCGGGCAATTCCGTCACCATTCGACCCCCGGGAAATCGACGAGGTTTTCGTCCCGACCGAGACATCAAAAATTCATCGTCAACCTCAATCGGTCTAGACACAACAGAGCTGCCACCAGACGACTCAGAAAAACCGGATTCGTCACAACCAGTAGACGAATGTTCACTAGAATCTACCCGCATAATCACAGAACTAAAAACGGCCAGGCTACAATCGCCGCAAATAAAGCAAGAACAATTACTAAGCGAAGACTGCGAAAGAAAGATAACTACCTGGAGAAGAAGGTGGAATCCGAAAACACGAAGCCTCGTAAGAAGAAAGAAGCAATTTTTCACAAGACACAAAAATCACGACGAAAGCGGTTCGCGCCCCTTCTGTTCCCTATGAAACCAATGAGAAATGACCCAACAAGATTTCCGCTTGACTTAAGTTCTCGGAAAATTCGCCGACCTCAGCATCACGGCTCGACGAACTGGGGGGGGGGGGGGGGACTAATTGTTGGATATGGGTTTAGCACCCATCCATAAGCCCATTGGAAATCTTATTAAATCAAAAAAATCACATTGGCCCGCAAAGAGAAAGCCCACTAAGGAGTCAGCGGCCCAAGAAGAAGTCAGCGCTCAAGCACTATAAATAGGACCCTTCACTCCTCATTTTAGACACATTGTAACTTGCGAGAGGCCGAGCTACTTCTATAAAGCTCCGACCTCAAGCACTTCTTAATGAGCACGTCATTCGATGGACTCATATCTCGTACCATCCTGTTCATAGCTCGGCTCCGGCCTTAAGATCAATAAAGAACCATTTCGACCTCACTTTACATTTGTATTTCACCTCGTAGTTCGGACATTTCAGATCGTAGCCCGTAATATTGACTAGGTCGGATTTCCGTAACAACAATGACCATATCTACGGTTTATTTCTTATGTTTAGTTTGCGGGTGGTGTGCTAATTCTTTTTGTTTTTTTTTTAGTATTTATTACCTACATTGGTTACTTTTCTTTTTTCTAAATAATTAATAGTAAAATTTCGAATTGATTACTTTGAATCATATATATGGTCATATGTAATGAATGATTTTTTTACATGTTTAGTAGCTTTCCATATGTTTTGATGTTTTTGTTTTTATTTTTCTACATCACATCCATTTAGATCTATTTCATTTTTTCATTAGATGTTGTATGTTTTATATTGTTTATTTTTTATTTATTTTTCATCCGAAAGAAGAACATCTCGAGGGCTCCATCGTTTTTTATTCTTGCCTTCTGTTTTTTCCATATGTTTTCATTTGCGTTCCATTAATTACTATATCAATGGATAATTCTTTTTGTGGTTGCGTTCATTGAATTCGATGGTTTTAGTTAGCGGCTGATGGATCATATTTTCACGGTGACCATATCGATGGTTTATTTTTTATGTTTAGTTAGCGAGTGATGTGCTAATTCTTTCTGGTTTTTTTAGTATGTGTTATCCACATTTGTTACTTTTCTTTTATTCTAAGTAATTAATAGTAAAATCTCGAATTGATTACTATGAATTATATATATGGCCATATGTAATGAATGATTTTCTTTACGTGTTTAGTAGTTTATTTTTTTTTGAATTTTGCAGTTACTGGTTATTTTTAGAACTTTCAAAATTTAAATTAAATTTATTTAGAATTTTTTTTTAGGTCATACCTAATAGATGTCTAACTTTTATATTTAATCAATGAATCATACTTATTCATTTTCCAAAAAGTTTACGTTTACAATTAAGATTTATAAATTAAATTCGATCCTTATTAAATATCTATTTTCCAAATCTCTTATTTATTAAAAGATTCATTTTTAGTACAAGGTACAATTTTTTTTAAAAAACTTATTTTTTATTGATTTGGTTTATTCAATATATAATAATAAAACTAATTTTAATTCTATATTAATTACAATTAAAGTGGGTAACAAAAATTACTAGATTTTTGTGTCAAGCTCGTAATTTTTTGAGTTATTTTTAGTTTTTAATAGTTATTTATATTTCTAAGTTAAATTTTTCATTTATTCAAAATTGAAAATCTTTTAAATTTATTTCATTAACATCCTCCTAAATCCTTTAATCTAATTCCTAAATTTAATTCATAAATTTTCCTATAATCACGTTTAGAATATTGCTTTCCTAATATATTTTACACAAGATTTTAACCGAATTTTAAATTTACTCACTAAATCTGATTTATTTTTTTTTTAAATTAGTTTCGGAGTCCTGAATTTAAACAATATATAAATTTAAGACTGTAAAAAACTACATAATAATTAGTTACCACACGTAAACAATATGAACACAAAAAACAAAATATATGATTATGTTCTTTTAGTAGTTAGCATCATCTTATATATGATTTAATAACAAAATTTAATTCAATTTTTATATAACCTCATTTATAAACTATCAATTTCTAATAAATTTTAAAATATATAAAATAAGCATAAATCCGCACTCCTGTAGCGCGGATCAAAATATAGTATATTTTAAAACCGTCGCTTTGGTCTTCAATTTCAAGAGCCCCGTTAAAATGATTTTTAGAGACATGTGAACAGTTTAGGACATAAAGTGAAATATGATGTAACAACCCAAATATTTAGAACTACAGTGGGATAAATTATATACTAACTGGATTATATTGGTATATTGCAATTATTTATTTGTTATGATGTTTTTTTCTGGATTATAAAATTTCATAGTAATGATACATTTATAGTAGGCATGGTATATTGTTAGTTATCTTGTATTAAAGTTAGGGAAAAAAACTAAGGTGATACTAAAACATAGGTTAATTACTATAAGAGCATTTTAGATTTGATTTTTTGTTAACCAAAAATTTGGTCTAAAATGATCCTACAAACCCTTATTAGGAAATTTTTTTTACAAGAATACCATTACTATTTAATTTCCACATCAGCAAAAACGAATCTTATTTACAAAAATGTCACCTTCCCAGAATAATAAATCCGCACAGATTTATGATATTCTTTGTTACAGATTTATTGAGATTACAGATTTTTGAATAAGTCTGCACGGAGTTATTGTCTTTTGTTGCGGATTAATTATCTTTATTGTAGAGTTTTAAAAATCTGTAACACGTTATAATGTTTATGAAAATTACTATACTAGCATCGTAATGTTACAGATTTTTAAACGTGTTACAAATTTGTGTTCTAATGTTGCAGATTTTTTACTTTCTTGCTGACGTGGCACATATTTTTAATAACGTGCTGCACACTTTTAAAAAATTTCAGATTTGTTTCCTTAATTTTGAATAAATCTGGAATTTAATGTTACAGATTTGTGTTACGTATTACAGATTTATTAAAGTCCGCAACAAAAAAATTGTATAAAATATTTATTATTGTAGCACTGTTATGTGATAGGTCTATAGTTCTACCCTATACTAACTGCAAGTGCACAGTATATCAATGTGGTACTTAGGGATCGAATCCACGAGAACTCTGGGCAACGATAGGATTAGAACTAAAGAGATTAAAACTAGGAGAAAGCAAAAAGCAAATTGTATTGAATAACTGAAAAGAGCAAGCAAGAAAATAAACAAGTAGCAGGTTGTTGTTGTAGGTAATAAACTAAGGGCGCTAAGTCTAGGGCGTTCTCAGGAAATCAGACAAGCAGATAAATCATTCAATCAAGATCTAACTAAGCTCAGTTCTAGAACTCAAACACATATATAGAGTTAACCAACTGTCGTTGCGAGAATTCTCTAAGTCTAAGTGCAGCAATCCAAATTCCTTTGCAATTACTAACAGATTAAACCAGCTTTAATTCCAAGTTCGATATGTTCACAATCTAATTAAACCAAATTCCTTTGTGAGTAATTAAATTGCTCAACCTAAATAGTTCAGATTCTAAACCACATTGTCGTGTCGTATTTAGCAACCTAAGATCTAGATTCTAATTGATCAGGTTAGAACTAGCATTAAACACAATTTAGTTTGAAGAACATATATTGATGTGAATCCTTAACTGAATTAATTATATCTAGCAAGTCATGAAATCCCTATGAGAAACCCTAAACCTAACTATGAAACTACTCAGACATGGATGATGTAAACATAATCAATGAATTAATAGAAATCATAAAAGAGATTAGAATATTAAAGGGGTTCGAAAACTTCTCCAAAACAAATGTAGTACAAGATCAAATCAGCCCCAAAAGCTCTAAAAACTCTCTGCTCTAAGTTATGATAGCGTATTTAAAACTGAAGTTAAAAACCTAATTAAATAGCTAAAACACGACTTGGGGCTTCAGTGTAAATATCTGGAACTTCTGGGCATCTTTGCAATATTAGCATACTTCATTAAACCGCCGAGAATCTGGCCCAAATCGCTGTGCATCGATCGATGCAGGTGTGCAACGATCGACACAGATCTCAAATCTGGATAGTGAACACAACCTCTCGGGTCAAATCTCCAAAGTGAACCAAATAGCTCCATAATCTCCAAATCCGCTCCAAACGTGCGTGTACCTAATAACACCTGTAAATGACTCTAAAAGAACACCAAAAGACACTAAAACAGACTTATATCATGGCATAAAACTGGTAAAAACTATGATATATCAACTCCCCCACACTTAGCCTTTGCTTGCCCTCAAGCAAAACAGAGAACTAAAACATGGTGGAGAGGTTTGAAAACTTTCAGAAAGTCTTTTTGTCCTATAAGCAACAACACTCAGATTCCCCTTAGTAAACCACTGAAAGAATCAACCGCAAGATATCAAGACCAACATGTACTTCCCCCACACTTAGCAACTGTCCTAAGTAAACTCCACATTCACATTCACGCATTCAAATTCACCCTACTAACTTCTGCAAGTATTTAAGTACGGTCTCACCTAAGGAGTATCGATCAAAGGGCACATGGACTCTTACCTTGCCAGCTCTAGACCACCATACTATCTTTCTCTAGTCCCTTTCTTCTCTTTTCCCTTCCTTAGCATTCTGATTTTTCTCCATTGGGTATCATTTTTTTTTTATCAGTGCTCTTCCCGTTAAGGGGTGTACTTTGGACACATTCCACGGATGCACAAAAGATGATAGTTGTAGCTACCACTCCCAGAGACCACTTCGGAGTTACTAACTCATCCTCAGTTTATTATCTTTTTTTTTTTTACTTTATGGAAGGGGAGAAGGGAACCAAATAGGACATGTTTACAGGCTGTCAGAACTAACAAAGGAATCCGACGCAAGGTATACCAAGCCCTTAGGTGAGAAAATTAAGTTAGTATTAAGGTGAAGTCAGTAAAAGGATCCTCTGATACCTGAAGTGATGTGGGTGTTCTCAGTAGGTTGATCTGTGATGGGGTTTTCTAATAGTCATAAATGGATCCTGCAACTTCATCCCAATGGTTACTTAAGTTCCTGCAAGATATCGTTAACTCCTCCAAAATTCATTGTTTCCTACTTAAACTGCTTTTGACTCAATAAAACAAAAAAATTTGAAAAACTGGACTGACTCTAAGAAAACAGAAAGATAAAGTCAGTAGCACCTCCCCCACACCTAAGACACACTGTCCCCAGTAGTGTCAAGCGAAGGATTGGTTAAAAAGAAATAAAAATTGTTAATGGATGTGTTGAGTTCTGTCTGATTTTTACCTCTGTCGCACATGCATCGACCGTTGCTAGGCGATTTTTCGTCGTGTGTCGATCGTTGCTCAGGACCGCAACGATCGCTGCAATGCGATTTCTTTCGTGTTGTGACGATCGACACAGGGTGTGTCGATCGACGCATTGCGATTTCTCGGATCAGTCAGCAAGTTTGCAGGTTAGTCCGTAAGAAAATCCAAATTTTCGAACATGCATGCTGAAAAACACTGAAAACAGGCAAAATCAAAGCAACAGATGGTCTAAACATGAAAACATCATCCAAACATAAGAAATCCTAAAAAATTCAAAAGATAATGCAAAAAGGAAAAAGAAAAATAAGAGAATACAGAACCAAATGTCTGAAAATGGAGGCTACGCTCACTCATCCTCTGTCGCATCAATGCGATCAGTACCACTCGAAGAACCGGGAGTTGGAGATCGTCGTCTGCGTCGAGAAGGTCATGGATGGTGTATCTGTGGCTGTCTCCTGCAAGTGCAGGTACGCATGAAGTTCCAGACGACCCGTAGAATACCATCAGAGCGCTCTCTCCACTCTGCCTCAGAGATATCACCATAAGGCATCGTAGGCTCGAGAAAAGGTCCAATTTTATCGACAGGGGCAGCAGGTGCAGGCGCAGGGGCAGAGGAGGTAGAAGCTTGTGTAGAAGGCTCTCCCAGCGGATGAGCCATAGAAGGGACTCTGCACTGCTCACTCGTAGGAGGCTGGAACCTCAAGGCATCCAGCGTAAAAATCTATGTAAGGCCAGGAGCAGAAAGATCCACACCACACTTTACCGTGGCAGGGTCATAATAGACCCATACTCGTCCCTCCTTCAGCCACGTAGCACTCTGCAGATGGCTGAAATCAAGGAACTCTAAACTGTCACTACGCTCCGTTCCCTCTAGGGGAATCCTGCAATGTCTGAAGATGAGAGTAAGCAGACTCCCTACTCTCTTAGTGTCCACACCATCAAATGGCTTCTTCTGCAGCTCGCATAAATGGTGAGCGAAGACAGCTCCCAAGTTGAGTCCCTTAGTGGGATCTCTCAGAACTATATCCTCAAACTGGTCCCTCAGTCCAATGAACAGCATCTCCATCTCGTTCTTACGCATCTTGTTGGCTTCAAACTTGCACAACAGAGTAGATCCCAAGATGCGCAAGACGTATCTAAGAACCGGATGCCTAACCTGAATCACCGGTGTAGTCCTCGAGTTGTATCGACCAGTGCCAATACACTCCCAGAAATACTGAGCTTCATCCACATCCCACTCAAGTGACATAGCAATGCGCTGCGGCTCAGTGTTGAATCCATAAATCCTACAGATATCGAGAAGGGGAATCCGATACCTGGCTCCTAAGCACATGAAGGTAAAGAAACCTCCTGAAGCCTTCCTGTTGTCTGGTGTGAGGTACATCACTCTGCAGATGGCGAGCAGCTGCCTTACCAACTCAGGGTACATCTCGTAAGGCTGCATTGGCATTGTCCCCAGACCAATGCCCTTACATAGTGCAAGAACCTGCTCATCAATGCCCAGACTCTTGCAAGTCGAGTAGTCTGCAAACTTGGTTGGCTTAAGCATCATGTTACACCAACCATTGTACAACAATGTGCCAAAATCATCCCACTCATCAAGCAATGGCCGCTCTGTGAAGGTGTCGGTCTTGAGCAACTCATCTATCTCCATGCCCCAGACCCTGTTTGTCGGAATCAGTAGCGCATCTGCTCTAGGCCATGGTGGCCGTATCGCTTCCTGATCTCTCTGATAATCCTCGGGAGGATCCGAGTCTCGATGGAACCACTCAGGTGGTGGCTGATGGTGAGTTGTAGCTGCTGCTGCGGTGGTTCTACGCTTACGGGATTGTCGAGGAGGCATCTGCATTCAAGAAAATAAAACAACATTAGTCTCGGTAGAAAGTCCCTGTGAAATCGCAATGCAACGACCGTTGCACAAGTGGAACGATCGATGCAGGGCGATTTCACAGCCGACAATGAATCCTCAAAATCGTTTCCAAATCCGTTCTAAAACTACACAAACAAAAATAATCCATCACCAATCACCCCTAATCATGTCTAATCAGTACGGGTTCATCAGTTTCAAGCCCAAAAATCCCTAATTTCCAAACCCTAGAAGCGAATCCGAAAATGTTGAAAATGAAAGTTCTTACCTTGGATTCACTGCAATTGGGTCTGAGAAATAGATAGGGGATGTTAAAACAAGTAAAATCAAGCCTTGAATCAGAGAAAACGATGAAGATTTGAGAGATTTAGGGTAGGGGAATCGCGGTTGTACGGACGGCGGAATGGGGAAGAAGAGAGGAGAAAAGGGTTTAAGGCACTTACCTGGTCGTGGGTGCAACGATCGTTGCTGATGAGCAACGATCGATGCTGTTGAACCGAATTGATTCCGGTTTAGCATGCGTACCTTAATTTTGCAATTAAACCATTTGCAACGACCGTCGCACAGGACCGCAACGATCGTCACAATGCGATCCCATCTCCTCGTCATAATCTCCCTGCAATGACCGTTGCACATATAGCAACGATCGTCACACATCTCCAGATTCGAGTTCTGTATCTAAAAACTTAGCAAAAACAAATCAAAACGTAAGTTCCTAAGAAAAACACCAAAAATAAGAAAGAAAAATACTAAAACCTAACAGTGGGTTGCCTCCCACTCAGCGCTTGTTTAAGGTCATTAGCTTGACCGGACGAACAAGAATCAGGCACCGTGAGATCCTGACAGAGACTTTGATTTCCTCTGTGCAAGTCTCCTCATCCAAGGTGGAGAGTAAGCATCATCAGTGTGAATGCGTCCAAGAAAAGAAGTGGTGAAATGCTCCCCATGATCCAAAACCGTAGTGTGGCTTGAGTGCTCTTTATCTCCATCCATAATGGTGAAGGTCTGCCCATCAATCAGTGGCTTGCGCAGCTTGTCCATCTCAAAGTGCAGCGGCCCATCTCCCAGATGGAGATCTATCAAGCTGTGTCTCACATCTATCACTGCTCCAGCTGTAGCCAAGAATGGTCTACCCAATATCAAAGCATCACCCTGCTCACTATGGTATTTAAGAACTAAGAAATCTGTTGGAACCAAGTAGTTTCCAACTCTCACTGGGATGTCCTCAAGAACTCCTTCAGGAATTCTTATCGACTAATCAGCTAGGACAAGAGAGGTCCTAGTAGGCGAAAAATCCATCATACCCAGCTTCTCTGCCACAGAGTATGACATAAGACTTCCTGCAGCTCCTAAATCACAAAGAGAGCGCTTAAAACCATCCTCGAAGATAGAACAACTCAGCACAAAAATCTCAGGATCATGTAGCTTCTTGGGAACCTTAGTCAATAGCACATCACTTATATGCTGAGGAACAACTATTACCCAGTCTTTCAGCTCTTCATCCAAAGGCAACATCTTACCCAAGTATCTCTGCACACAAGGGTGGTAAGGTGGATCATCAGATGGTGGAATTTCTTCCAACTCTTCACCAATCTTTTCTAGCTCTTTAAGCTCATCAATCTCTTGTTGGATTACTTCAGACACCTTAGGATATAAGCGAATAGATTGTGCATAAATCTCCTGTTTAGTTATCTCAGACACTCCAGGGAATAAGTGATCAAGCTCTGAATCTGCCTCTGCACCAATGCCATAGGAATCCTGTGAATCTGTCTGTCCACGCATTGCAACGATCGACGCTAAAGGTGCATCGATCGATGCAGTCAAATTTTCACAGATTCCACCCGAGAGAATTTCCCCAAATTCCGAAATTTCAGCCTCTTCTACCACTTCAGCTGTACTTAGCTCAAATCTTTCACCTAGGTGTGATCCATCATCAATGTACACTGACCAGGCCTTGATATGGGTGTCTGAAACACCTTTTCCTTTGATGGAGCTTGAAATTTGGCTCACCTGAGTGTCCAATTGCTTCACATGAGTGTTTAGAGACTCAAACTTCCCATTGAGATCCCCATAAACAGCATCCAACTTCTTGTTGCAGTCCACAGCAATCTTGGTCTATCCTTCCAGCAGCTGTTCCATCATAGCCTCCATCTTACTCTCATGAGTAGTAGCTACAGGAGGTGCTTGGTAAGAGGAAGATCCATAAGTCCTCTGATTACCTTGTTGGAAAGGTTTCTGAAATCCATTTGTTTGTCCAAATCCAGAAGAGTTTTGGTTACTGTTGAAAGCACTCTTCTGTCCTCCATTGAAGAACCTATTACCATACTGATTACCAAACCTGTTTCCTTGGATACCAAATCCTCCGATGTAATTCACATCCTCTTCCTGCTCTTCTTCTTCATCATTGATCATCTCAACATCTTGAGCAAAGTGGACAGCTTTCTTCCCAGCTAGAAGATTGCAAACAGTGTCCAACTTAGATCTAATATCATCTATCTCAGAATTCTCCATCTTTCCACCGGACTTCTTCCTTCTCTCATCAGTAGTCTTGCAGCTATTACTGCTTACCAGATTATCTATCAACTTGAGCAGGAGTCCTAGTGTTAAAGTTGGCATTGCTAGAATTGTCCAACGCAGTCTGATATGGAAGATATATACCTCTAAAGAAGATGCCTAATAGTGTTACCTCGGTGAATCCATGGTGCGGGCAGTCACGTTGGTATTTCTTGAACCTCATCCAGGCTGTCTTAAGAGGCTCTGTAGGACCTTGGGTAAAGGTAAGAATGTCCTGTCTGGACTGATCAGAACGAGCATCATCGTAGAAGTGACGCAGGAACTCACTCTTCAGAGCGGCCCAAGTAACAAACGTCCCAGTTGGAAGTTGTTTCAGCCAGGCTGCAGCATCTCCAGCCAGAGAGTAGGGGAAAAGCTTGAGGAACAGATAGTCTTGGTTAACTCCATCGTACTTTATTCCAGTGACTATGCCCTCAAACTCATCTATGTGATCCATCGGCTGCTCACTTGGAGAGCCATGGAAGGCTTTCTGCCTCACGAGAGAGTAGTAGACGGTTTTGATTTCAAAATTATTCCTCTCAAATTCAAGAAATACAAGAGCTGACCGGTTAGCATGGAACTCATCCGGACGGTTGTAGTCAGCTAAAGTCCTCTCATGAACAACCATCTGTCTATTTTGGGCCTGTCCTTGGCCTTGTCCTTGGCCTTGGTTCTGCTCCTGTTGCTGTGGTTGCTCTGGAGGATCAGGGATAACATTCCCTTCAGCATCTATCGGTTCTCCAGCAGCATTGTAAGGATTGTTGTGTCGGTCCCTGAGGGTGCCTTGAGCATCAGGCTTTATGATAACACGTTCAACAACAACCATCTTTGTTCTTCTAACTCTTCTGTTGGTCCCCTCTAGTCTAGCAAGCTCTTCAAGTTGGAGGTTTACGAGATTAGTGTTCGGATTACTTCTGGTATCACGCGTCTGCATTAACCGTCTGTAATCGCCAAGCACCGATCGATGCTAACAGTGCAACGATCATTTCAAATCCAATCGCGTAATGTCGATCGACACAAGAAGTGCAATGGTCGACGCTATGCAATTATAAAACCTGCGACAGAGAGAAAACAGAGATAAAAAATCAGTAAACAAAAATAAAAATAAAAAAATCCTAGTAAAAACCCTAAGTTCGAAGCTATCGAAGACTCTAAGAGTCCCCGGCAACAGCGCCAAAAACTTGATAGGTCTAAAGTTTTACCCTATACTAACTGCAAATGCACAGTATATCAATGTAGTACTTAGGGATCGAATCCACGAGGTCTCTGGGAAACGATAGGATTATAACTAAAGAGATTAAAACTAGGAGAAAGCAAAAAACAAATTGTATTGAATAACTGAAAAGAGCAAGCAAGAAACTAAACAAGTAGCAGGTTGTTGTTGTAGGCAATAAACTAAGGGCGCTAAGTCTAGGGCGTTCTCAGGAAATCAGACAAGCAGATAAATCATTCAGTCAGGATCTAACTAAGCTCAGTTCTAGAACTCAAACACAGATATAAAATTAACCAATTGTCGTTGCGAGAATTCTCTAAGTCTAAGTGCAGCAATCCAAATTCCTTTGCAATTACTAACAGATTAAACCAGCTTTAATTCCAAGTTTGATATGTTCACAATCTAATTAAACCAAATTCCTTTGCGAGTAATTAAATTGCTCAACCTAAATAGTTCATATTCTAAACCACACTGTCGTGTCGTATTTAGCAACCTAAGATCTAGATTCTAATTGATCAGGTTAGAACTAGCATTAAACACAATTTAGTTTGAAGAACATATATTGATGTAAATCCTTAACTGAATTAATTATATCTAGCAATTCATGAAATCCCTATGAGAAACCCTAAACCTAACTATGAAACTACTCAGACATGGATGATGTAAATATAATCAATGAATTAATAGAAATCATAAAAGAGATTAGAATATTAAAGGGGTTTGAAAACTTCTCCAAAACAAATGTAGTACAGGATCAGATCAACCCCAAAAGCTCTAAAAACTCTCTGCTCTAAGTTATGATAGCGTATTTAAAACTGAAGTTAAAAACCTAATTAAATAGCTAAAACACGACTTGGAGCTTCTGTGTAAATATCTGGAACTTCTGGTCATCTTTGCAATATTAGCATACTTCATTAAACCGCCGAGAATCTGGCCCAACTCGCTGTGCATCGATCGATGCAGGTGTGCAACGATCGACACAAATCTCAAATCTGGACAATGAACACAACCTCTCGGGTCAAATCTCCAAAGTGCACCAAATAGCTCCATAATCTCCAAATCCGCTCCAAACGTGCGTGTACCTAATAACACATGTAAAGGACGCTAAAAGAACACCAAAAGACACTAAAACAGACTTATATCATGGCATAAAACCGGTAAAAACCATGATATATCATTATGTTACAAACTTTCTCTCTTTGTAGCAGATTTGTTTATAATGTTCTGGATTTATGTTATGTTACATATTAATTTTAATGTTATGGATTTTTTCAAGATATACATATTCGAATAAATGTCACGTGATCTTCTCCTGATTTTTAGGAACCGTTTTTGGCAAATAAATATTCACTTAATAAATTTAATATTTGGCACAAAAAAATTTCTCATGATTAATTTCTTATTTAAATAATTAAATAATTATTTTTTGGTTTTAAAGTTTTTAGGAAATAAAAATAATAATAAAAATAACCAACAAAATTTTTCTATTAATTTTTTTATTTAAATTACTTATTTATTAATTTTATATTAAATTCTTGTTTTCAAATCAAAATAATAAAAAATAACCAGCAAAAAAGAATAAATGTATCAATTTTTTTAAAATTGTAGATTTATTAAAATATTATGTTGTATTTATTTCTTAATTTTGAAAGCAAAATTTTTTAAATATATTTATTTATAAAAATATATTTTGTATTTGTTTTTGGAATAAAATAATTTAACCATCAAGAAATAATATTTGTATTTTGTATTTAAATGATTTATTTATAAAATTATTTTTAATAGTTTCATACTATTTATTTTTTAAACGAATTTATATTAATTATTTATTTTTGAAAAACATATTTTATATTAATTATTTATTTTTGAAAAAAAATTATATTAATTATTTATTTATTTTAATGATTTGTTTATATAATTTCTTATAAAAAAGATAAGTTAAAAAGGACAATATTGTCTTTTAAACCATCGTAGAATACTATTCTAGTAAAAAATGGGTCAAAATCTTGTATAGCTTATGGCTTTTAAAAAAATTCTCAGATGCCCCTGTTATATTTTTAATGTCGAGATGATAATTTTACCCTTAATGAATGGTTATAAGGGGTTAATTATAATTAAATCGGCAAGTGTTTGTTGAAAAACACCGAAGCTCAGTGGTTGGGAGCTCCACGCGCGTATCTGTGTGCGACGCGCGCCCAGGATTCGAATCCTTTTGAGCGTGGTAAAACTGGTAATACCGATACCAGTTATACCTGGTACAATTGGTACAACTGGTAATACCGGTATCAGTATTACCCTGTTACACTAGTACAACTGGTAATACCGATACTAGTATTACCCAGTTACATTGGTACAACTGGTAATACCTGTACTAGTATTATCCAGTTACACTGTACAACTGGTAATATCGGTATTAGTATTACCCAATTACATTGGTATAATTGATACAACTGGTAATACTAATACTGATATAATTGGGGTGGTGATCATTATGAAAAAAAAACGGTGAATTTTCATTTCAAAAAAATAAAGAGTATTTTCTTCCTTTCATTAAACTGAAGAACATTAGAGATTACTAAGGGGTATGAAAGATTTAAAATCTCATAAAGGGTTCGGGAGACAATAATTTGATTTCGTTCCTTTAATTTTATTCAACGTTCTGAAAATATCGCAAAGTAGGCATTAAGCCTTATCGCGGCCCAAAAATTTGGTCTGTTTATATGAAAGCTTTGTGTAAAACAATATGAAAGCTTTGTTTTTTTTTAGCCTTCGGCCTTAGTCTCCACCTAGATCCAGTACCAGGCTTTGATAATAACAGTTTAATGACGTAAACCATACTGTAGCCAATGGGAATCGAACCCATGTGGCAAAGGATTATTAGCACTTTTTTACCACTGCACTAATCCCACTTGATTAATATGAAAGCTTTGTTACAAAAGAATAGTTTTCACTATCGGAGAATATTCTCGAAAATATAACCATTTCCAAACACCAAAAAGATCATTCTACTAACAAATCTTTATAACTTTGGATAATGGTAAATTCGATAATAAATCTGACGAATTCAATTTGACATTTGGTGAGTTCAGTCCAAATTTCAGCGGATTCGGTTGTATCACTCTGCTTATCCTCCACATACTTGTCTATCCCAACCCACTTTTTTATGCTCGATAACTTCCATACCTCTTTTTTTTATTAATTTGGAGGTATTCGGACCTATGAATCAACCCAAACTAATTCTTAGAAAAAGGTGCTGGATAAATTTTCTTTTGAGTATTCAAATGAATCGAAAATAAATATCAATATTCTTGTAGTTATCAAAGAAAATGTGTTTTAATTTTGCATAGTAGGTAAATCGAATTGGAAATATGTTGATGTGTCAAACCCATCTTCTTACCATTGACCACAAAGCCTTGAACAATTTCCCACACTTTTTCTAGGTTTGATCTATACAAAATTTAGTTTCCATTGATTTTAGGTTTTAAGCTTTGTATCAATTGAAAACTCAAAGAGAGCGAGTATTTGCAAGAGTGACTCAGATGATGACGTGGACTATACAAGCTGTGACGTGGAGCACAAGTCAATAGCTGAGGAATGAATAACAACCATATGAAAATATTATGTTTAACGAGAATATAGAAGATTTCCTAAAGAGAAATACTCGGAGATTTGGAAACGTATATAAGCTTTGTGTAGCTAAGGTTATTAGGTTAGCCGTCTAAGACAAGAGAATGTGCGAGCTAAGCATTCTTATGCATCAAGTGTTATTGTGATTGGTGAGTGAACAAAAGAGAGTGTGCAACTGTTGTTGTACGGTAAGGTTGGGTAGCTTAGGATTTGGTCAGTGTCGTTTCAAAGTTGTGAAGACGAGCAAAACTGATTGAACAAGATTACTGTGTAATTGGTTCAAGAGAATTCTAATAAAGTATTGGTTTTTGATTGTGCCTTAGTTCGTTTATTGAAATACATATCTTCAGTTATTTCATTTGGTATCAGAGCAGACAATCTACTTTACAGGTTGAGATCTTGGAGAGGATATGGAGACAAAGGAACTGATGGCAGTCTTGAAACCCATCATGCTGGATGAGCATAGCTTTGGTCACTGGAAAATCAGGATGAGACATATATTTCGGTCTATCGACGAAACTGCGTGGTATGCTGTTATGAATGGTTGGGATGAACCAACGGAAATATTGGAAGATAAGTCCAAGGTCCGAAAACCCCTGGAAAATGGACAGAGGAGGTAAGAAAAGCCTCAAAATACAACTCTAGAGTAATTTCTACTATTATGTTTGCTATAGACACAGAGAAATTCAAGATAATTCAAGGCTGTGAATCAGCCAAAGAAGCTTAGGACACGCTGGTAAATCACTTCGAAGGTGACACATGTGTGAAAAGGACACGTCTGGACTTCCTGGCTTCACAATTTGAGAATCTCAAGTTGGAGGAGAATGAAACCTTTGGCAGTTTCACAGAAAAACTCAGCACAATTGCTAACGAAGCTTCGGTTCTCGGCAAAAAGTATCATTAAAAAAAGTTAGTAAAGAAACTTATCATGTGTCTTCCTTCAAAATTTTCTACTCAGAAAGCAATTTTGCAGTGCTCAATGAATATAGATGAGATAAAGTTTGATAAACTGGTAGGAATGTTGAAGTCTCAAGAAATGGAAGTAACGGGGGATCAGTCTAAACAAAACCATGGAATTGCTTTCAATGCTCAACATGAAGATGAGAGAATCAAGAAACTAGAAGAAAACATGGGGTTGGTAGCCAAAAAATTCAACAAGATGTTCAAAAGGATCGAAAAGGGTCAGAAAAACCTTTAACCGGCTTCAGAAGAATGACTTAGATAGGAATGCAAATCGGAGTTTCAAAACAGAAGGTGACATGTCGTCAAAAAAACGGAGATGCAATGTCATGAGTGTGAAGGATATGGTCACTTTAGGAATGAATGCCCCTTGGTGAAGAGAATAGAACTGAAGTGCGGTGAATGCAGAGGTATTGGACATACTATGTATGAGTGTCCGTGCACAACAAAGGGAAAAGAAAAATCTTTTGTGTTTCAGTGATACTAACTCAGAAGAAGATGAGGATGATGAAGGATGCATGCTAAACTTTGTGGCATTAGTATCACAAGAAAAACAAGAAGATGATACAACCGACTCCGATTCGGATGAAGAGGTCGATGTTGAAAAGGAATATCGAACATTATATGAAAATTGGACTAAGCTAAGTCAGGAGAATCTTCTACTTCTTAAGGAGAAAGCCATGCTGAAGGCTCAAGTGAATATCTTACAAATGGAACAAACTCCTCTTGGAAACAAGCTGCCTGACGTCGTGGAAGTAGGTGCTATTGAAGATCAACTTGAACAAGAGCTTGTTAAGGAAAGAGAGAGAAACCGGATACTTGAAGAGAAAATTGCTAAAATGCAAACAACCTTTGTTCAAGAACAGGACAAAAACAGAGGTCTGGAACATAGTCTGACTGAAAATCATAAAAAAAATAAGGATGCTAAATAAATGAAATGAAAGCTTGGATCAAATACTTGCCATGGGACAACCTCCTAAAGTTAACTGGGGTCTTGGATACTCAGGAGGAGCTGAATAAAGTCTGACAGGAGCTAAGATCAATTTTGTACCAGCTGTTCAAAAGATCACAAAGCCTAAAACAATTGGGTTTAAGCAAGTGGCAGTCAAAACTGAGATAACCAGGGATCGAAAGGAATGTTTCGTGTGTGGAAAAACTGGTCACAGAAAAGCCACTTGCTGGAAATACTGGAACCATATATCCAGAGCTTGGAGAACGAACAAATGCTACACAGAACCAAAACGATTTGGTATGGTATGGATAGCAAAAATTGATATGTACCCCGGATACAAGATTAAGACAATTCCCACACCAGACACTGCTGAGATAGTTTGTAACTTCTCTATAGTAAGCAATGTTGCCTACACTTCTGTTGAGAATGAGAGGAAGGAGTCATGGTATTTTGACACCGGCTGTTCACGACATATGACTGGAAGTAATGAAGTACTTGATGAAATATTGCCAATTAAAGGAGGGAGTGTGACTTTTGGTGATGGTGGACAAGGAAAGATAGCCGGTGTTGGGAAGATGTACTCTGACAGAAAGCCACAACTAGCAAATATGATTATTATTTCTCAGCTGTGTGATGAAGGTTAAATGTTCTTTTTACCAAAATTGACTGTCAAGCAATGGATGAGCATGAAACCGTTGTACTTATGGGTATGAGATCCGGAAATAACTGCTATATGTGGGAAGCAATGATAGGGTCTAAAGTTTTAATCCTATTCTACTGCAAGTGCACAGGTAATGCAATTATAGTATAAAAGGTATCGAAATCCACAGAGACTCTAGACCTTACGATAGATTTTAGAACGGTCAAGTTAAACTAGGAGAAAGTAATGAGAAACTAAAAAGCAAGCAGAAAAGTAAATCAGATAGCAGGAGTGGTTTGTAAGCAATCAACTAAAAGCGCTAAGTCTAGGGAGTTCTCAGGAAATCAGACAAGCAGATCAGATAATCAGTCAGGATCAAATTAAGCACTGTTCTAGAACTCAAACACTGATATAGAACTAACCAACTTTCGTTGTGAGAATTCTCTAAGTCTAATAGCAGAAATCCAAATTTCTTTGCAACTCCTAACAGATTAAACTAGCCTTAAGTCCAAGTTCGATATGTTCACAATTCAATTAAACCAAATTTCTTTGCGAGTAATTCAATTGCTCAACCTAAATAGTTCAGATTCTAAATCACACTTTCGTGTTAATTTAACAACCTAGAGTCTAGATTCTAAGTGATCAGGTTAGAAACTAGTGTTAAGCACAATTCATGTTGAAGAACAAATATGATATGAATCCTTAACTAAATAAACAAATCTAGCAAGTCATGAAATCCCTAACGAGAATCCCTAAACTTAACTATGAATCTACTCAAACATGATTAATGAAAACATAATCAATGAATAAATAAAATGCATAAAAGAGAGTAAGAAACAAAGGGGTTCGAAATCTTCTCCAAAAGCAGGAAGCAATACAGGTTCAGATCAGCCCCCCAAAAGCTCTAAAAACTCTCAGCTCAAAGTATGAAAGCGTAATGTAAATTTGTTGTAAAACTTAATTATATTAGCCTAATCACGTTTTGGGGCTTCTTTGTAAATACTGAAACTTCTGGGCAAAAATGCAATTTCAGCATTCTTCATTAAACTCGCCGAGGAAGGCCCATCTCGCTCGTGTGTCGATCGATGCACGATGTGTGTCGATCGATGCAATCCTCTGTTTTGGACAGTGAACTCTATCTCTCGGGTTGAATCTCCAAAATGCTCCAAAAAGTGCCATAATCACCAAATCCGCTCCAAACGTGCATGTACCTAATAACACCTGTAAATGACTCTAAAGAAATACCAAAAGACTCTTAAACATACTTATATCATGATCTAAAACCGGTGAAAACCATGATATATCAACTCCCCCACACTTAGCCTTTGCTTGCCCTCAAGCAAAACAGAGAACTAGAACATGGTGAAGAGGTTTGAAAACTTTCAGAAACTCTTTTCGTCTTAGAAGCAACAACACTCATATTCCCCTTAGTAAGCCACTGAAAGATTCACCTGCAAGACATCAAGACCAACATATACTTCCCCCACACTTAGCAACTGTCCTGAGTAAACTCCATAATCACATTCAAGCATTCACATTCACCCTACTGGCTTCTATAAGCTATTAAGTGCGGTCTCACCTAAGGGTTATCGATCAAAGGGCACATGGATTCTTACTCTGTTAGCTCTAGACCACCAAACTATCTTTTTCTGGTTCCTTTCTTCTCTTTTCCCTTCCTTAGCAACTGATTTTTCCCTATTGGGTATCATTTTTTTTATCACTGCTCTTCCCGTTATGGGGTGTACTTTGGACACATTCCATGGATGCACAAGAGGTAATAGGGGTCTCTACCACTCCCGCGACCACTTCGGAGCTACTAGCTCATCCTCAATTTATTATTCTTTTTTTTTTTTACTTTAGAGAAGGGGCGAAGGGAACCTTACATGGACATGTTTACAAGCTGTGTCAGAACTAACAGAGGAGTCCGACTAAAGGTATACCAAGCCCTTAGGTGAGAAAATTAAAATCAAAATTAAGGATGAAGTCAGTAGGATCCTCTGATACCTGAAGTGATGTGGGTGTTCTCAGTAGGCTGATCTATGTTGGGGTTTTCTAATAGTCATAGACTGATCTGCAAGCTCATCCCAATGTTCACTTAAGTTCCTGCAAGTGTTGTTAATTTCTCAATAAATCACTGTTTTTTACTTAAACCGTTTTGACTCGATAAAACAAATTTTTGAAAATAGGACTGACTCTAAGAAAACAAAAGCGTACGTCAGTAGCTACCTCCCCCACACTTGAAACACACTGTCCCCAGTAGTGTCAAGCTAAGGATCGGTAAAAGAAAGAAAGAAATGTTAAAGGATGAGTTAATGTTCTGTCTGATTTTTACCTGTCTCGCACATGCATCGATCGTTACACATAAATGAGACGATCGTTGCAAGGCGATTGCGATTATGAGTCGATCGTTGCTCATGTATGCAACAATCGCTGCAATGCGATTTTCGTGTTGTGACGATCGACACACAGGACCGTGTCGATCGTTGCATTGCGATTTCGTCGGATCTGCAAACAAAACTCACCAAAACAAAAAACAAAACGTAAAATCCTAACAAAAACACCAAAACTCAATATGCAAAAATGAAACAATGGGTTACCTCCCATTCAACGCTCTTTTAACGTCAATAGCTTGACGTTTCAGCTGAATCAGGCAGAGGGTGCATCATCCAGAGGCAGAATCTGACCTCTCGTGATCTCGGCCTTAGCCCAATAGTGTTTCACCCTCTGTCCATTTACAGTAAATTCCTTACCTTCCTGGCTGATTAGAACGACAGCTCCATAAGGACGTACCTCCTTGATTGTGAAAGGACAAGACCACCTCGATCTTAGCTTACCTAGAAACAATTGCAAACGAGAGTTATACAAAAGTACCTGATCATTAAGCTCAAATTGCCTAGAGACAATCTTCTTGTCATGATAAGCATTTGTCCTCTCCTTGTACAGCTTTGAGTTCTCATATGCAAAATGTCTAATCTCATCCAAATCATTAAGTTACACCAATGTCCTCTCTGCAGCAGACTTAAGATCGAAGTTCATCTGTTTCACAGCCCATGCTGCTTTGTGCTCAAGCTCTACTGGTAGATGACATGCTTTTCCATACAGCAGATAAAAAGGAGTAGTCCCAAGTGGTGTCTTGAATGCAGTCCGGTAAGCCCATAGTGCATCATCCAGCTTTGATGCCCAATCCTTCCTTGTCTTTCCAACTGTCTTCTCCAAGATCTCCTTGATCTGTCTGTTAGAGACCTCCACTTGCCCAGTAGTCTGAGGGTGATAAGGAGTAGCAACTCGGTGATGAGCTCCATGCTTCTGTAGCAGCTTCTCAAAGACATTATTAATGAAATGAGATCCTCCATCACTAATCACAATCCGAGGAACTCCAAATCTAGGGAATATGATGGTCTTAAACAGCTTAATAACCACCGAAGAATCATTGGTTGGACTAGCTATTGCTTCCACCAACTTAGACACATAGTCCACAGAAACCAAAATGAATTTATTCCCATAGGATGAGGGAAAAGGACCCATGAAATCTATGCCCCAGCAATCGAAAACCTCAACCTCAAGAATGAAATTCTGAGGCATCTCATGCCTCTTACTGATTTTCTCTCTCCTCTGACAGGCATCACACTGAGAGATGAAAGAATGAGCGTCTTTAAACATGGTAGGCCACCAAAAACCTGCTTGCAAAACCTTATACACAGTCTTGAAAGTAGCAAAATGTCCAGCATAATCTGATCCATGACAGTGGAATAGGATATCTGGAACCTCTGATTCAGCAATGCATCTCCTGTAAAGACCATCCGAACAGTGCTTGTAGACATAAGGCTCATCCCAATAGTATCGTCTGATCTCTCTGAAGAACATCTTCTTTGCATATCCCTTCAACTCATCCGGTTCAGTCTCTGCAGCCCGGTAATTAGCTATATATGCATACCAGGGTCGAATAGTCGTCGCGACAGCATCAACTTCGAAGTCGTATTGTCTGATTTGAACCTTTAAGGGTTCTGGGCTCGTATCCGCACTGCAACGATCGTCGCACAGGGTGGCATCGATCGTTGCGTCCTCGTCACATGCATCGATCATTTCAGATGGTGCATCGATCGACGCAATTCGATTAATCCGACAGTTCTGTAAATCTATGTCCAAATCCATTCCAAACACTGTCCCGATCATATTGACATTCTCCTCAGGCAAGAAATCATCAATGGGCACGTCTTCTTCAACTAGAATCCTTGACAGATGATCAGCAAATCCATTCTCAACTCCCTTCTTGTCCCTCACTTCAATGTCAAACTCCTGAAGCAACAGAATCCATCTCAAAAGTCTTGGCTTAGCATCCTTCTTCTGCATCAGATACTTCAGAGCCGAATGGTCAGTGTGTACAATCACCTTAGAACCAACAAGATAGGGGTGGAACTTCTCAAATGCAAAGACAACAGCTAACAACTCCTTCTCTGTAGTGGAATAGTTTCTCTGCGCATCATCTAATGTCCTGCAGGCATAGTAGATAGCATGAAGCTTTCTGTCCTTCTTCTGCCCCAGAACAGCTCCTACAGCATAATCACTTGCGTCGCACATTACCTCAAAAGGTAGATCCCAATCTGGTGGTTGGACTATAAGAGTACTCACTAGTGCTTGCTTGATCTGTTCAAATGCAGCCTGGCAATCTGCAGTGAACTCAAATTTTGTATCCTTACACAGCAAAGCAGTTAGTGGTCTAGCAATCTTACTGAAATCCTTGATGAACCGTCTATAGAAACCAGCATGTCCAAGAAAGCTCCTCACAGATTTCACAGAGTCATGCGCCTGAAGGCTGGTCATTACCTCAATCTTAGCGCGGTCTACTTTGATCCCTGCTTCAGACACTCTATGTCCAAGAACAATGCCATCTCTGGCCATGAAATGGAACTTCTCCCAATTAAGAACCAAGTGCTTCTCCTCACATCTAGCTAGCACTTTGCATAAATTATCCAAGCAATCATTATAAGATGATCCTTAGACTGAGAAATCATCCATAAATACCTCCATAAAGTCCTCAATCATATAAGTGAATATGGACATCATGCATCTCTAGAAGGTGGTTGGTGCATTGTAAAGTCCAAAAGGCATCTTGCGGTATGCAAATGTGCCATATAGACAAGTAAAGGTAGTCTTTCCCTGATCCTCTGGATGGATGGAAATCTGGAAGAAGCCTGAATATCCATATAGGAAGCAATAGTAAGGGTGATTTGCTAACCTCTCCAGCATCTGATCAATGAAAGGTAAAGGGAAATGATCCTTCCTTGTCGCAGCATTGAGCTTCCTGTAATCTATGCACATCCGGTGTCTAGTCACAGTCCTTGTAGGAGTCAGCTCGTTCTTCTCATTCTTCACTACTGTAACTCCACCTTTCTTAGGCACAACATGGACTGAACTAACCCAATCACTGTCTGAAATCGGATAGATGATCCCATCATCTAGGAGTTTCATGTTCTCCTTCTTAACCACATCCTTAAGATTAGGATTCAGCCTCCTCTGATGCTCAACAGATGTCTTTGACTCGTCCTTAAGATGTATTTGATGCATGCCCAGCTCCGGAGAGATACCTAAAATGTCATCAAGAGAATAGCCAAGAGCTTTGCGATGCTTGCGCAGCTTGCTTAGCAGTAAAGTGAGCTCCGCGTTGTTCAAACTAGCATTAACAATCACTGGATATGTCGAATTAGGTCCAAGAAATGCGTACCTTAGCCCGAATGGAAGTGGTTTTAGCTCAATTTTCGGGGCTTTTTCTTCTGCCCAATCTCTGTCGACCTGCAACGATCGATGCGTTAGCTTTGTCGATCGATGCAACGTCGCGTCAGATACATCCAACTGCATCACTTGCTCAACAGAATCCATTAGCCCGCATAGCAGATTGCGGGCTTGTCTTGGAGAAGTTCCAGCTCCATTATAGAGCTCAGTAAAGCTCTCTCTAGTGGATCTTCAGCATGTGTCTTATGAAAGTAATCTGCAGCCAAATCACTGAGTGTGTCCACATAGAAGGTCTGTCCGTCAATGGTTGGTCTCTTCACCAGTTTGTCCATATCAAAGCTCATCTTCAGATCACCCACGTTCAGAATTATCTTACCTCTCTGGCAGTCAATCATCGCACTGGAAGTAGCCAAGAAAGGCCTACCTAAAATCAGTGGATCATTTGGTTCCTCTCCATACTGCAGAACCACAAAATCAGTAGAAATCACACATTTCCCAATCATAATAGCGAATATTCCTTCAGGAATTCTGATTGTTATGTCTGCTAAGACTAGTGAGATCCTAGTGGGTAGGAAGTCAGTCATCCCAAGTCTCTTGGCAACAGAGAAGGGCATAAGTTTCACACTAGAAGCAAGATCACATAGAGATCTCTCAAATCTTTCCATGTAGATACCACAATCCAACACGAAGCTTCCTGGATCTTTCAACTTCTCAGGAATTCTGCCCTGAGTCACTGCACTACATACCTATGTGATCATCATTACACTCTCCTCATCAGACCATTTACCAGCAAGTAAGTCCTTAAGACATCTCTTCATCACAGGAGTAGTCTCTATAGAGTCAATCAAAGGCACTTCAATCTTCACCTTTTTAATGATCTCTTTGCATTTGGCATACTGCCTATCGTTCTTAGCCTTCATGGGGTTCTTAGGAAAAGGTACCTTAGGCTTGTAGACCCTTTCATTCGACTTCTTTAGCTTTTCTGCGTCTGAACTCTCTGCAGTCGCCTTGCGTCGATCGTTGCTAGTATTGCATTGATCGTTACTGCGCGACTGTATTACGACTTCTGCGTCGAGCTTGGGCTCGTCGTCCTTGAGTTCGCTTTGCATCGACTGTTGCTGGGTTGCGTCGATCGATGCATCGCGAATTCCGCGGATCTCATCTTCCATCTCTTCATTTTCCACGATTTCTTCTAGGCTCAACTTCTTTTTCTGGGCAGAAAACGGCTCCTTACCACTTCTTAATGTCACTGCATTGCACTGATACTTAGGATTGACATCAGTCCGTCCCGAAAGAGATCCATCTGGCCTCTGAACATATCCAGCAGTCCTCGCAACCTTAGCATCAAGCTCCTTCACATGTGTGCTCAAGGATTCAAACTTCCCATTCAGATCTTCATACACAGCATCCATCTTCTTGTTGAAGTCTACAGCAGTCTTAGTCTGTCCTTTCAGCAATTGTTCCATCATTGCTTCCATCTTGCTCTCATAAGCATTAGCAGCAGGAGGTGCTTGATAAGAAGATGATCCATAAGTCCACTGATTACCTTGCTAAAAAGGCTTCTGAAAACAAGCATTATGTCCAAATCCAGAAGAGTTTTGGTTGCTTGTGAAAGCACTCTTCTGTCCACCATTGAAGAACTTGTTACCTTGCTGATTTCCAAACCTGTTCCCTTGAAATCCAGAGCCACCAATGTAGTTCACATCCTCTTCCTGATGGTCTCTTCAGCCTGGAACACTTCAACTTCCTGAGCAAAATGGACAGCTTTCTTTCCAGTCAACAAGCTATGAACAGTGTCCAACTTACTCCTGATATCAGCAATCTCCAGATTATCTATCTTCCCACCATACTCTTTCCTTCTCCTATCAGCAGTCTTGGTGCTATTACTACTCACCAAATTATCAATCAGTGTCTTAGCTTGCTCAGGAGTCCTTGTGTTGAAATTTCCATTGCTGGAATTGTCCAACACAGTCTGGTAAGGGAGATCTATACCTCTAAAGAATATGCCCAGCAATGTCACTTCAGTGAATCCATGATGAGGACAGTATTGTTGGTACTTCTTAAACCTCATCCAAGCAGCTTTAAGAGGCTCTGTAGGACCTTGAGAGAAAGTGAGAATATCCTGTCTCGACTGATCAGAACGAGCATCATCATAAAAGTGCCTCAAAAACTCACTCTTCACAGCATCCCAAGTAGTAAACTTCCCAGGTGGAAGTTGTTTCAGCCAAGCTGCAGCACCTCCAGCGAGAGAATAGGGGAAGAGTTTGAGAAACAGATAGTCATAGTTCACTCCATCGTACTTCATCCCAGTGACTATGTCCTCAAACTCATCAATGTGATCCATTGGCTGCTTATTTGGGAAACCATGGAAAGCATTCTGCCTCAGAATAGAATAGTAGATAGTCTTGATCTCGAAGTCATTCCTCTCAAAACCAGGAGGTACAATTTCTAACCGGTTAGCATGAAACTCATCCGGACGGTTATAGTCAGCAAGAGTCCTCTCAGCATGAACAACCATCTGCCTTTGACCTTGTCCTTGGCCTTGTCCTTGGCCTTGTCCTTGTGGCGGTTTAGGCTCTGGTTCAGGGATCACTCGTCCCTCAACATCAATCCTTTGCCCAACAGCATTGTACGGATTGTTCTGTCGGTCCCTTAGGACGCCTTCAGCATCAGGTATCAGAATCAAGCGATTGTTGTTCATCCTTACTCGCTGATCCTTTATGTTTGTTCTCTTTAGTCTAGCAAGTTCCTCAAGCATGAGATTAACGAGATTCGAGTTCAGATTACTTCAGGTATCACGCGTCTGCATAAACCGTCGGTAATCGCAGCTTGATCGGCAACTCGCGTAGCTTGCTCGACAACTCACGCAGCATGCTCGGTAACTCGCAGAATGTTCGGAAAATCTGAGTAGGCAGATCAGCTCAGAAAATTCTGAGCTAAGCAGCTCGGATTTTCCGAGATCATCTTATTTTGTTTCGTAACTTGCAATTACTCGCAACATTCTCTTCAACTCGCAGAGTGCTTAGAAACTCGCAGAATTCTCGGAAACTACGAGCATGCTAACGAGCTCAGAAATTCCGAGCTGATTCTGAGCTCATTTGTTTTCCGAACTTGCAATAACTCGTAGCATTCTTGGAAACTTGCAACATGCTTGGAAAACACAGCATTCTCGGAAAATCGCAGCATTCTCGGAAAATCGCAGCATTCTCGGCAACTTGCAGAATGCTTGGAAACTCATAGAATGCTTGAAAACACCGAGTAGGTAAATCAGTTCGGAAATTCTAAGCTCACCTCATTTTGTTTTCGAGCTAAAAAAAAGAAGAAGAAGAAGAAGGGGCAGCTTGCCAAAAAAAAGGAAGAAAGAAAGAAAACAGCTCGGAAAAAGCGAGCTGGTTGATTGCTCAGACAAATGCACATCCTTAAGTAATTAAGGAGGTAAAAAAAAGAGCAGCTAAGGTAAAAAAAAAAAATTGTGCTCGGCAATGGCTTACCAAGTTATATCTCCGATCAAGTTACGTCTTCGAGCAATTGACGTTCGAGGAAGTGACGATCTCGGCTTATGCATTCTCGTCAAAAAAATTCGAGAAAAGGACATGCCTTTTATCTTCCGGGACGATCTTCTTTGTCTAGCTTCTCAGCATACGTTTGGAATAGTTCGACAAAATATAGGAGCTAAACTAAAGCTGTTCAGCGATTCTCTTCTGCATATCAATCTCTTTCCGGACGCACAATCTTTTCTCGGGACACGAAAAAATTGGCGCACAACCGGAACCTTTACGTGCCGAGCAAAATTCTCGACAATAACTTGGCGATTCCGGTGATGTCTGCAATTCGTAAGGATCCAAGCAGAATATTTCCTCGTAATCTCTACTTGGCATACTAACCTTCCCGCGGCAATAACTGAATCGGAAAAACTCCCTTCCGCGATCGTCTCACCACTCGCACAGAACCTTCTCGGATGCACCACTCCAGCGGCCAGTACGCGATCGCTTCAGTCTTCAACGGTCGTATCATCGAACTAGGCAGACACAAATGTCCCGCTCGGAACACTTGATCACGCGATGAATTATTCTTCATGGAACATTTTCCTCTGCATGCGATGATCAAACCGACGAAACGAACGGCGCGATCATGCACTTGTTCGCATCCGAAACTACCAACAAGAAGCTACAGAATGGTACAAATCCAATGTCTGCAGTTGGGGGGTTCCCCGACAACGACCCAGTCCTGTTGAAAGTGTCCCAGAATGCGACTGAATTAAGTACATGAAAACTAGGAGCAAACCGAAAAGGAACATACATAGTTACCAAAGTAGTTCGTTGTGGAGCATACGGACTTGTCAACATGGACGACGACAAGATTCCAAGAAGTTGGAATGCAAAACATTTTGAAGAAGTACCATCATTAATACGAGATTTCCGAACATCTCAAGAAACACTTGAACTACAGGACGGCTTGATCCACAAAAGGGGTACGTAGGCAGCCGATGTCTTGATCGGTTCATCTGTCCCTCCTTTTAAAAAAGGGCAGTGGGTCCGTATATATCTAAACTTCCGCATCAGAATTCAGAAATCTTTAAAAGAACCAGCACGGAACTTCCGAGAAAATCAGCTAGGAAAGTCCGTGTTAATCAAACAAGTCAGCTCGGCAATTTTGAGCAAATCATCTAGGAAAGTCCGAGCTAACCAAAGAAGCCAGCTGGGAACTTTCGAGAAAGTCAGCTAGGAAAGCCCGACCTACCCCAACAGGTTAGCTAGGAAAGTCCAAGCTAATCAAAAAATTCAGCTCGGCACTTCCGAGCACATCAGCTAGGAAATTCCGAGCTAATCAAATAAGTCAGCTCGGAACTTCCGAGCAAATCAGCTAGGAAAGTCCGAGCTAATCCAACAAGTCAGCTCGACACTTCCAAGAAAATCAGCTAGGAAAGTCCGAGCTAATCAAACAAGCCAACTCGAATCTTCCGAGTAAATCAGCTATGAAAGTTCGAACTTCTGAGCGAACCAGCTAGGAAATTCTGAACTAACCAGCTAGGAATTTCCGAGCTAACCACTCTTCTCGGATTTTCCGAACTAACCAGCTAGGAAATTCTGAACTAAGCAGCTAGGATATTCCGAGATGACTAATTTTCTCGGAAATTCCGATATGACCTCTCTTCTCAGAAACTTCAAAAGAATCATCTCGGCTCTTCCGAGCAAATCAGCTAGAAAAGTCCGAGCTAATCAAACAAGTCAGCTCAGCACTTCTGAGCAAATCAGCTAGGAAATTCCGAGCTAATCAAACAAGTCAGCACGGCACTTCCGAGTAAATCAGCTAGGAAAGTCCGAACTAATCAAACAAGTCAGCTCAGCATTTCCGAGCAAATCAGCTAGGAAAGTCAGAGCTAATCAAAAGAGTCAGCTCGGCACTTCCGAGCAAATCAGCTAGGAAAATCCGAGCAAATCCAAATAAGTCAGCTTAACACTTCCAAGCAAATCAGCTAGGAAAGTCCGAGCTAATTAAACAAGTCAGCTCGGCAATTCCGATTTGACCACTCTCCGCGGAAATTCCGAGCTGACTACTTTCCACGGAAATTCCGAGCTGACCACTTTCCGGGAAAATTTCGAGCTGACCACTTTCCGCGAAAATTCCGAGCAAGGTGCTTCTCTCAACCAATGACAAAACTTCTCCAACTAATGTCGAGGCATATTGATAGGTGTAAAGTTTTAACCCTATACTAACTGCAAGTGCACAGTAATATCAATGTAGTACTTAGGGATCGAATCCACGAGGACTCAGGGCAACGATAGAATTAGAACAGAAAAGATTAAACTAGGAGAAAGCAAATGTGATTAGAAACTAAAAAGCAAGGCAAGAAAGTAAATCAGTAGCGAGGTTTGTTGTAAGCAATTAACTAAAGGCGCTAAGTCTAGGGAGTTCTCAGGAAATCAGACAAGCAGACAAATCATTCAGTCAGGATCAAATTAAGTACAGTTCTAGAACTCAAAACACAGATATAGAATTAACCAACTTTCGTTGTGAGAATTCTCTAAGCCTAATTGCAGAAATCCAAATGTCTTTGTAATTCCTAACAGATTAAACCAGCTTTAACAATCAAGTTCGATATGTTCACAATCTAATTAAACCAAATTTCTTTGCGAGTAATTAAATTGCTCAACCTAAATAGTTTAGATTCTAAACCACACATTCGTGTCAATCTAGCAACCTAAGATTCTAGATTCTAAGTGATCAAGTTAGAACTAGCATTAAACACAATTTAGATTGAAGAACATCTATTGATATGAATCCTTACTGAATTAATTATATCTAGCAAGTCATCAATTCCTTAATGAGAATCCCTAAACCTAACTATGAATCTACTCAGACATAGATAATGAAAACATGATCAATGAATTAATAGATATCATAAAAGAGATTAAACAAGTAAAGGGGTTCGAAATCTTCTCCAAAAACAAGATGTAGTACAGGATCAGATCAGCCCCAATAAGCTCTAAAAACTCACTGCTCTAAAGTATGATAGCGTATATAAAAATTGATGTAAAAACCTAATTAAATAGCTAAATCACGTCTTGGGGCTTCTGTGTAAATATCCGGAACTTCTGGGCAATTCTGCAAATTCATCATTCTTCATTAACTCTCGCCGAGACTGGCCCAACTCGATGTGCATCGATCGATGCTGATGTGTGTCGATCGACACACTACTGTGTTCTAGACAGTGAGCTCAAACTCTCGGGTCAAAACTCCAAAATGCACCAAAATGCTCCAATTACTCCAAATCCACTCCAAACGTGCGTGTACCTAATAATCCCTGTAAAAGACTCTAAAGAGACACTAAAAGACTCTAAAACACACTTATATCATGGTATAAAACCGGTAAAAACCATGATATATCACATATTCAGACTACCTTCAAGACATTCATCTCATACAGCCAACTTACTCGAACAACTCCGGAAAACGGGTCGTAGTTGGAAGCACGGCGCATCCGCAAAGGTTCAACTCCCCAACCATACGCTTGGAATCATCCAGTAACGAAAATAATAAACCCCTTTTTCTCATTTTCATTTGATTTATTTCTCTTAGATCAAAATTATGATATAAACTTTGTAACTTAGAATTCGTCTACTATTACGTTACATGCATAATTGTTAGAAATAGTCCATCTTGTCTGCTGACGGCCACAACAGACAAACACATACATCATTTACGGATATTGGCCAACACATCCTATATGGATTAAGGCTCAATACATCCAACAAACGGATAAAAGCGCGCTATATAAATTTTAAATACCGCCAAGGTATGATTATTATCGGCGAAGGGAACATAAGTCGAGAGGTCGATAGTAATACCTGAGAACGGGTTATCGATAGGTCTTCAAATCCGCCGTACCAGTACTAGAGTCGATAATAGACCCCAAAAATACAGTATGACGCTACTCAGCACACTGGTAAAATGACGTTTTAACCAAATATATCTTGGTTCGGTATCTTTGAAAGGTGGTCCTGTGGATACCGGCTTATTTTCGATGGGCGGAAGATGCAAAGCGAGAGTTTCGTGGAAAAACGAGATCGAAAATCCAAACCCAGTAAAACATAACACGCTGGTCTCGACAACGTCATTATTGAGTACACAACCGACACGGGAATGTAAGATGGGAAACCCTCGCACTAGTACCGAAGTCAACTTTAAAACTCTGAAACCCAGTAAAATTGCCTGAGCACGCTGGTCTAATCATTACAGGTCCGCAAGAAGAGTACATCTCACTAATCTTCTGACTTAATCTCTAAACCCAGTAAACGCAACACGCTGGTCTAAACAACGTCATTATTGAGCATACGACCGACTATGGGAATATAAGCCGGGAAACCCCCGCACTAGTACTGAAGTCAAAAGTAAAGCTCCTAAACCCAGTAAAACGCTTCCGAGCACACTGGTCTAATCATTACAAGTCCGCAAGAGGAGTACGTCTTAGTATTCCTCGGACTCAATTTCGAAACCCAGTAAGACGCTTCCAAGCACACTGGTCTAATCATTACACGCCGCAGGAGGAATACGTCTTACTATTCCTCTGACTCAATTTCGAAACCCAGTAAGACGCTTCCGAACACACTGGTCTCAATCATCTCAGGTTCGTAAGTAGAATATATCTCGCTAACCTTCGAACTTAACTCCAAACCCAGTTAGGCGCTTCCGAGCACGCTAGTCTAAGTCATCACAAAGGCGAGTATATTTTGCCGACCTTCAACTCAAAACTTGATTTGAAATATGGCGGAACGCTTAATCCCATAAACTTCAAGACTCGGAATACGCATTTGAGTGCAATGCTCCTAAAAGCACCAAGGGCCAGACGCTAAATCACACTTTTCTTCGAGAATTATACGAAGTTGTCCGGAAAACCTTCAAGATATAAGAAACCAACTTGTACAGTCTATACGGAACCGATAATGGAGAGTTTCTCCCGATAAAATCTGCTCGACTTTCTACATTAATCGACCTAACATCAACACGACAGTTCAGCTTCTCGGACGTACAAATCGTCCAAGCAGGCTCGACAAACTAACCTGAAACCAAATCATACTCACAACTTTGAGTAGACTTACTCGGAAAATCCGAGCAGACCTTCTCGGAAAATCTGAGCTGACCTATTCGGAAAATCCGAGCAGATTTGCTCAGAAAATCCGAGCATGTTGCGTAGGAAATCCAAGAAGAATTTCTAAAAAATTCCGAGAAGACGTGCTCGGATGTTCGAGCAGATTTACTCAGAATACTCCGAAGCCCAACCCGATTTCTCTCTCGGACTCATCATATTCGTAAACATGACCGGTTCACAATTCAGCACACCTTCTCGACTGTTTTGCTTGTTTGAATACGGAAGCGTCGATGAAAGACCAACAATGAATTTCCAAATATCCAACAACAAGATTTAGAGCTACAAATGGCTTGATCCCTTTCTTAAGGGTACGTAGGCAGCCTTTCATAAGGTTCAGCTGTAAACAAAAATTCTTTGTTTGAAGTAACAGAGCGTCAAGGTCATACACCGGAATGACCAATGGTTCCGAAGAAAATTTCAACAACATACGGAATTGCTCGGAAGACTTTGCACGAAAAAATCAATTACGGCCGAAAGATCCAAAAGGGTCACCATGTACACGCCAACAGATGTGAGTCGACTTACTTAAAAAGTTGGAACAAATCCAACCCGAAAATGCCGTTCCAAAAAATCCATCTAGCTCGACGTACAAGATGAAGGCCGAAATGTGACAAACGATTCGGACAACCCTTCGTCGCAAACAGAAGAGCAACAAAACAAAAAGGGCCGAACCAAGTCTTTCGGATAATTGTTTTCGCCTCGAATACTAAATAACCTCGCCACCATCGTACCCGTGTCTGACGAGCTGGGGGGCTAACTGTTGGGGTCAAAAACCCCTCGACGAAAACAATAGCCGAAAACAAGATCGGACAATCGGACAGAGACAAATGTCTATTTCGGACAAACAAAGTTCCGTATGAATGACAAGTTATACGAGGTGTCGATAACTTTGTACAAATAACTTTTATATGAAAAGAGTCAACAGACAACATTTTATACGAAACGGACGACATTTCAAACGAAACAGACGACATTTCATGCAGAGCGGATCGATCGGACAAACACATCTTTCCACAGGAACTACAGATTAGCGAAACATCCGAACGGACAACAACCGAGCTAAACCAGCTCGGAACCGAGCAAAACCAGCTCGAATCTTCGAGCTGAATTCAGCTCAGACCGAGATGAACCAACTAGCTGAATGCATCTCTTGGAAACTTCCGAGCTGGATTTCACTTCTACAAACTTTCCGAACATATAGTATATGATCAGCATTTGTCGATATCTCATTATATGGATATGCAACTAGCCACAATCCATCTTTGGAAACATCGGCTTATACTTTCCTGGCCGTTAAACCAAGTTGTACGATAAAGTTAGAGGAAATACGAATTTGGGCCCAAACATACAATATTCGTATGTCCGAAACTTTAGGCCGAATAAAGAAGTTTGTGCACAAACGGACTCGGACTGTCCGTTCTCGGCCCATTCAGCAAATAGGTCAAGCCGCAGAAAGATAATTGCCGAGTAAATAAACTCAAATAAGTGAAGATGAAGATATCGCCGAGCTAAAGAGGAAAATCCGAGATGAAAATGTAAATCTTAAACGGAAAACGGAAGGAGATAACAACATGAAGATTTCCGCATATCTTGCGGAAAATATTCTCGAAACCGACTTGCCGCAGCTATATAAGGAGATGGTAGTCATACGATTTAGATAGAGCGAAAAACCCTAGAATCTAGACTTAGAACTACGAATGGCTTGATCCCTTTCTAAGGGTACGTAGGCAGCCTTTCATAAGGTTCAGCTGTAACATCTTTAACTTTTATTTCATGTACTTCGTTTCCGATTCTTTCTATCAATAAAATATCTTTCGGATCTCTTTTTCGTGTTGTTTACATGGAAACTTCTCTTCCCCAAAAGTTTAGCTCTACAAGTTTTGACAGTGCGAGTTCCGACTCTCACACCTCCTCGTCGCTCCACTCGTTCTCAGACGACGAAGCTGATGACCGATGCATTTGAAGTTGAACGTCGCCGTAATCTTACAAATCGAGCTCCCATGGTAACACCCACAGTCGATCTATCTCAGTTGGCTACCTCTCAAGGATATCGCCGCTCAGTCCGACAGTTAGGTAGGTCTCCTCCGGGCGATTGTTGATTCAAGCCGTCGTGGGATCTCGGGCCTTCCTCCTCGCAACATGCAACATCACAGGGAAATTCTCATCGCTCTCCGAAGGAATCTGCTCCGGCTTCACCAACGAATTATTCTCGCCGCTCTCACCGTTCCGGGAAAGAACATGCACCACCCTCGCCTGGATTTGATGAGTCAAAATCTGAAGATGGAGAAACCGTAACACAACATAAGCCACCGTACTGGCAGTTTGAAGAGCACTACACCGCAAATCGTCAAGTGTTCTCAGATATTTTTCCAAGTATCTCGAGGTGGTCCGTCTGAATGAGCAGCCTCTCAGTTATTGCCATTCCTCCAGTACCGCCAAGGAGCGCTATGCCTAGCTGAAGCCGCGTGATTTTCTCGATCAGAAAATTCTCCAACTGGGAGATACCAAGCTCTCTGAGGTAAGGAAGTTCATCGAGAAAGCTGGGTTAATCTATACTGTCATACATGTGTCCTCCTATTACCCTCGATTGGTTAAAGAGTTTTTGGCAAATGTGTGTGATTCGGATCAGCGAGATGGGTCTCGGGTTGTGTATGTCCGAGGTGAGATGTATGAGTTTACTCCACAGATCATAAATCCGATGTTCTTTACCTCCGACACAACCCATTCAACAGATTGGGACAAAGAAGATATCGATCAAGCATTTTCTATACTTACCAGTGGCAGACGTAAAAGATGGGAAGGGGTTCAATCCAAGCATCTACTACCCAAGTACCAAGTGCTCTACAAGCTATGTTGTTCAAACTGGATTCCGAGTTCTAATACAACAACTTTGGTCAGGGAAAGACTCAGATTCTTGTACATGCTTCATCAAGGAAAGCCGTTTAACTACGGTCGCTTGGTGTTCAATCAAATCATGGACATGGCTCACTCTTCCCAAGCGGATAGAAAGATCATCTTCCCGAATCTGATCTTTCAGATCATCTACTTTCATCGGGTCGTTAATGTGAATTCTGTAGATGGTGCTCCGATTGGTTATCCGCTTAGTATCACTCTTGATCCCAAATCTGGTCGTGGTTCGGATAATGAGGAAGATGCTTAGGCTCCAGACCTACAGGGTGATATCGACATGGCAATTCGTAATCTTCGCTACATACTACGCCGTATCGCTAGTATGTGTACCGTAACTCCTGATTGGCTATTACTAACGTGTTTTATTGAGCTTATTTGTTTTTGTCAAATGTGTGACCAACTCAGGGGGAGAATATTACGAGTATCCCAGGACTGCAGATGGTGAAGCTAGCAATGGAGAATACGATGCGGACTATGATACCGAGTATCAGGCGGAATTTGATCGTGATTACTGATGAACAAAATCATGATATTACTTTTGTTTTGTTTTGTATCTGAACTTATTATCTTGCTTGTGTTCTATTCTGTTTCTGATGTGCACTCCAGGGTTCTTTTGGGAATGCCTCTAAGACTCATTCGCTTTTAATCTTATATCTTTTGGAAGTTCATTGTTCGTATGTGTTATGGGATTCTTGGTATGGCTGTGTGGCTTGGTGTCTAGTGATGTTTGACATGTTGAGATGGTTCACACATTCAGACAAAAAGGGAGAGAAAGAAAGCTCAATAAAAGCGTGTATTTGCAATAGTGACCCAGATGATGATGTGGACTACACAAGCTGTGACGTGGAGCACAAGTCAGCAGCTGAGGAATGAATATCAACGATATGAAAATATTATGTTTAACCAGAATATAGAAGATGTCCTAAAGAGAGATACTCGGAGATTTGAAAACGTATATAAGCTTTGTGTAGGTAAGGTTATTAGGTTAGCCGTCTAAGACAAGAGATTATGCGAGCTATAAGCATTCTTATGCATCGAGTGTTATTGTGATTGGTGAGTGAACAAAAGAGAGTGTGCAACTATTATTGTACGGTAAAGTTGGGTAGTTTATGATTTGGTCAGTGTCGTTTCACAGTTGTGAAGACGAGCAAAATTGATTGAACAAGATTACTGTGTAATTTGTTCAAAAGAATTCTAATAAAATATTAGTTTTTGATTGTGCCTTAGTTCGTTTATTGAAATCCTTATCTTCAGTTATTTCATCAATTATTTGCTTGTTTTTAAGTATGGTCTATACTAATTTATGTGATTATTTTGATTTGAGATAAGTTACTACCTGTTCTATTTTATTCTAATGCAAGCATGGAGAAAACAATATAATAAAGAAGAAATTTTAACATTTTATAAGGATTTGTAAAATCTTGTAAACATGTTTTAAACTTTAAAAACATTTATAAAACAGATTTAGAAAATCTTATAAACAAGAATATAAACCTTACAAAGCCATATAAAAGGATATAACGTTTTATAAAACATTATAAACAACGAAAATCGAATTTGAGACCCATATTAATCATTTAGTATTTTATATGGCTTTGATAGATATATTTTAAAAATTGTATAAATATTTATTTATCAGGTTTTGTAATCATATAAATTGTATAACTTAATAATCCTATAATTTATGTGAGATTTATATAATAAATCATTTATAGGGTCTATAAATCAATTTATAGCACTTTCAACGGTGAGATTCTTTCTTTGGGTTTCTAATACATATAATATTAATAAATTTAATATAATTAAAATAAATAATTAAATTTAAAACAAACAAAAGATGAATAAATCATTAACTACCAAGTGGTGCAAGAGTTTCTTTCGATCAGATTGGATTTTTGTTCTCTCGCTCGTCTTTCATAATATATTTCTTTTAAAAAAATATTTAGATATCCAATAAAAAACGGCTGATGAAGGTGTTTTTATAAGATCTTATAAAACTATTTATTAAAATTTAGAAATCATTTATAAGTTTATAATCTATTTATAATTACATAAATGTAAAATTATAAGTTTATAAATCATTTACCTTTATGAAAAAGTCTACTAAATGCAAATTATAAATCATCTTCTCCTAAATTTACAAGACTAACAGTAAAAAATAACTTAAATTGTATACTATCATGAAGATCCCACAAGAATTAGATCCCCAAATTAATAAATTAAATTAAATTAATGATAGTTTAAATTGTTGATGGAATTCACCTTAGTTCACTAAAATTATACCGAATAACAAATCTCCAATACTTTCAGCTTCAAAAAGCTTTGAATATTTAACTTTTTAAAACGTCTACTTTATTACTTAAATTGATAATACATAATCTCTTTGAACACAACTGAACATAAAGACATGCACATAGTAATGAAAGTAATAATCAGAATTTTTGGGGATTTGTTTCTTTGCCAAAACATCAGCGGCTTTATTTTTTCCCTTCTAGTCCACATAAATCTCACATCTTTGAAACGATCCTTTCAAGTTCTTACTTCTCTGATCCAATTATAAACTCCAAAGTTCAGAGAACTTCCATTTAACAAGCTTACTTTGTTATCTCCTTCAAAGATAATCTTTCTAAGGCCTTTTGCTAAACAATTTTGTATAGCAATTAGTAAAGCTTGAAATTCCGCTTCCAAAACAGTTGAAGTATTCTTTCCTTTAGCTTGAGCACTTTCAAGATAAATTCCTTTTTAGTCTCGTAATATCCATCCAGATTTAACTCTTAATTTCCCACTGAAAAAAGAACCATCAAAATTGCACTTCATCCATTAATATGGATAGTCCTGTCAAGCGGGTCGAATCCGCGATCCACGATCCGCCCCGCAGCGGGTTAAACTAATTTTTAATCCGCATTAACCCGTTCCGCCAAACCCGCAAACAAAAACAGTCGACCCGCATCCGTTCCGCTTAAATTTGCGGGTACACGCGGGTAACCCGCAAATATTTAAATATTAATTTAAATTTTTATTTTAAAATAATTTTAAGTTAAATAATATTTATTAATAAAATTTAATATTAAAAACGTAAAATAGCAATTTTTATTTTTAAAACACTTTTTGTTTGAAAAAATATTTATTTTTATTTTATTTTTCAGTTTACTCATAAAATTCTTAAATTAATAATAAAATATTTATTTTTTAATTAAAAAAAATAAAAAATTTGTGGATTCCCGCAAACCCACGATTCTAAACCCTCCCCGCTTCGCGTTTTAAAATCATATTCTGCACCCGTCCCGCTAATTTAAGAAACTTATTTTCTTGACTCGCATCCGACCCGCGGGTTCTGACTCAAATTGACAGGGCTACATATGGAGGACGTTTCCAGATTTCTCATTTTCCTTGTTGGGTTATACTTCTTCCATTATTCCTTGTCTCTGGTGTATTCTGATCTCTCACCATTATCCATTCATTTGCATCTTCTTTTGCAAACCGTAGTGTTTTCCTCCATATAGCATGCTTTCTTTGGAAGATCAACATATTTCTACTTTTCCAAGGTATCCAAAAAAGTAATTGTTCAAACCATTGAGCTTGTACCTTATTATGACAGGATAACCATGCTTCACGTTGTTCTTCAAGAGTAGCTATTGGATCATATAAACGTATGTCCGGGAATCCCGATCCTCTCCAAAGAGCCTGAGTATAGTCGCAGTCGAAAAAGATATGCTTTGTGGTTTCTTCTTCTTTACAACAACGTCTACACTTGATTTGAGTAGTTATATGTCTTCACCCGAGACTAATTCATCATTTGGGGGGGGGGGGGGGGGGGGGGGGGGGGGGGGGCAGGCGGATCCGCTCTCTGGTTTGAAGGTAGATGCGTGGAAAACCAATATCCTGATTTCACTTTGTAAATCCCATCTTTATTGTAGTGCCCACCCAATAGATCCATTTTTCATGTGGATATAGATTTTGAGTACTAGTACTTTCTCAATGTCCTTATCGCATACATTTTCTATGACTTTTTCTTCATCCTAACCCGTCTTCATTTCACTAAACCACTCACACACCATAGAAACTTCTCTGTTTTTTTTTTCTTGTTCGACGAGCTCTAGGAGTATGTAATGGAAACCATTAATCAATCCATTTATTGATCGTTGTTACATCACCAATCACAAACCAAAGTACTTGTTTTAGTAGGTCTCTACTTTCCATTAAAAATCTTCATATATAAAGAGGCTTTCCTTCCCACTTTTGCATTTAAAATATTAAAATCGCAAATATATCTTCCTCTCAGTATCCTAGCCATCAAACACTAAAGGTTTTGAAGGATTCTCCAAACATGTTTTCCAATGAGGGCTAGGTTGAAATTATGCAAGTATCTGAAGCCAAACCTCCTCCTTTTTTTATAGACTCATTATTTCTCATGCAAACCAGTGCATCATTTTTTATTGTCTCCTTTACTCCACCAATACTTGGAGATAATATCATTAATTTCTTTACAGTTTTCTTTGGGAAGTTTAAAAACAATCATTGAGGAAATTGAGATGGCTAGAGCTACTGATTTTAGCAATACTTGTTTTCTGAATTTAATGTTAAACTACATTCAAAGAAAAAAATAACATTTGTAAAACAGTTTCATTAAAGTTTTTTTGTATTCTAAAAGAAAAAGAAAAAATAACTCATAGAAAATCAAATTTTAAAAGCTTCTTCATACTTAAATTCGCCTTGTCGGATGATGAGGTAAGGTTGGTTCTGAACCCTCTTGTCTATAGTCTTAACTAGCTTTGCTTCAATCTTTTGCGGCTCACCATGCCTTCTAGCATTCCTCTCCATCCAAATACAATGAACCGCTACTTGAAAAACATAACGGAGAAGGAAGTTTTTTTCTTTACCCCATGATGGATCATTCATCATGTGAACCGCCCTTGACCAAATGAAGGAGAGTTTCCTTCCCATCAACTTCTTAACCAAATTTTCCCAAATCCGCTGTGAGTATCGACATGAGAAGAAAAGACGGTCCCTTGTTTCATTTTAAATCAACCAGAACCTACAACTCGAATCAGCACTATTATTCCAACTTCTCATATGATCTCCTGTTGACAAGCTATTCCTCTTTGCTAACCAAAGCATGAAAAAATACTTTGGAGTAGAAAAATAAAACCATACCCCTTTAGGCTATGATACCTCGATTTTGGGAGTCCTTATCTGATCTCTTGTATCTTTAGTTGAGAACATTGGTCGATATTCACCACTCCTTTGTTTGAAAAGAGCTCGATCCGACACATGGTACTGCAGGTTGATCCTTTTTTTCCTCTGATCAAATATTCCACGGCATTGAGAGCAGGGACTCTATGCCGCCTACCTCTCAGACTGCTCAAAACCTCCCCAACAATGGCATATTTTTCACCCACAAATCGATTATACCACAGCATTTAGCAATACTTCTTTTCCACCTAGTGAAAGAAAATGTTTGTGCCATCCTTCCGCTTCTCTTTCACTTTCTCTTTGATATACTGAAACATTTTTAGTATTTTTTCTTCCAAACTGTTTAAGAACACCAAGGTGTTTTCCTCCTTTTCCCTCATTGAAAATCCCCAGCTTGTTCCTCATCTGAGTTTTAACACTGTCTTTAACTTTACTATTAAAGGTTATATAATATTTCCTTAGGTTGACTGCTTGACCCGATATTGCTTCAAATAATCCAAATATTTTCTTTATTGTTCTTCAAATTTAACATTGGCAATAGTGAAAAAGAGGGAATAATTAACAAAAAGGAGATGATTCAGACTCGGTCCTATGTTGCTAATTTTGATTCCATGAGCATCCCTCTCTGTCATCTCTCTATTCGTCATATGAGATAGGATATCTGCACATATAATAAAAAAATATATGGAGATAGAGGATATTTTTGGTGTATTCCTCTGTGGTTGAAAATGTCCTCTTGGAATTCTATTGATGAGAACAGAAAAGAGACTGATGAAACACATTCCATGACCCAATCAATCCATTTTTCTGAAAAAAACCCATATGAGTCATCGTTGTCTTCAAGAAACCTCATTCAAGCCGATCATACGCCTTTGTAATGCCTCTCCTTAAGGCCATATAAGACGTTGCTTGTCTCTTAAGTAAATCCCATCTTTATTGTAGTGCCAACCCAATAGATCCATTTTTCATGTGGATATAGATTTTGAGTACTAGTACTTTCTCAATGTCCTTATCGCATACATTTGCTATGACTTTTTCTTCATCCTAACTGTTGGTACTGGATTTCCCCCTAGGAAATCCGGCCCATTAACAGACAAGACAAAGGCCCGTAATTACGAGCCCATTCCAGAATCAAAGACAGACGGGAGAGCCAACTCTCTTGTTGGGCCCAAGCGAAGCAAACGCCTTGGAGAGGCCCAGACGATGCCGAAGCCGGAGACAATCGAGCTCGAGCTCGGCAGAAGATGACGTGGAGACAGAGCAACTCGGTCTTCGCCAGTTCAACTGATCCGCATAAATCTCGGAGATCGTTACAACGACGAGGCCGAAAGATCGGGACGAAGAGATCAGAATCGAGGCTATTTAAGAAGAGAAGTGGCGGCTCATTAAAGACAATTCCAACCTAGGCTAAGAACACTTCGATTAGATAGCTCGATTTATACTTTGTACTCTCTTCTCGACTGTGTTTGTTCTATCTCGACGATCAATCTCAATAAAGTCTTTGATTCATAGGAAACTATACCATTTCTATATCCAAAAGTCCAAATCCACGAATACAAATTCTTAGTGTGAATCCCGGATCTCACATTTGGCGCCGACTGTGGGGACATTCTATAGCCTTTCCTATCTTAAGAATCAGATCCTAGATCCGATAGATCGAGATGAATCCCGACCAAACTGGCTCTCCCAGCGCCACACCACCGGTTGACCGCCCTCAAACGGTCGACAACGTTCCTCAGAACACTACCGGGGTAAGAAACATGGGTCAGACCGACAGCGTGTTGACGAGCTCTGCCTCAGTCTCCACGACCTCGGCACCAGCCGGCTCCGTCGCTCAAACAATCGCGACGAGCCAGACTCCGACAAATGTTTTGTCAGGAACTAATGATCCGAGCAGAAACTGGGTGTGGATGAGAAATGACTCAATACCCACCCCAGGAGGGGGATCTAGAATAACCAGACCCAATTCGCCACTACCTTCTGCTCCACAGAGACAAGGGCCAAGCGATCTTGCCGATATCCGTTCGATGTTAAGCCTGTTGGTAGATCGAACGAGAAACAACGAGGCAAGCGCAAGGGCCCAAGAAATCGCGAACCGTTCTCTGGCAGCGCAGCTCGACGAACAAGAGCGGCGTCTAAACGCTCGCCTTGAAGAGCTCGCCAGTCAAAGCCAAGGGGGCAGACCAACGCGAACTCCCATAAGTCCTCCACCGTGTACCCGCTTGGACTTCTCCCAGGTAGTAACTCCTCCGGGAACGTCGGGAAATTTCGGTAATACGTCAAATAGCGGCTTCCGCCCTACAATGACCCCTATCACGATACCGACCCCATTTGGTTCGAGTTCAATGGTCACAGACCCGACCGGATCAAGAAACCGACCATTACCCGGGCCACCACCTTTCCCGAGTAACTCTAACATCCGACCGAGGCAACTAGGAGGTTCTGCCTTCGCCTCGAGCTCGGGACTCCTTAACGGATCAAACTCAGTTCAGTTCCGAACACCCCAGGTCGACCAGACGAGGTCGATCCCAACGATCGATCTCCTCGACCCCATTTTTCCAGAACAAACGTCAGGTCAGGCACAAGTCCAGTTCGCACCCGCAGAGGGCGATGAACACGATATGCTTAGACAATACATTGAACAGGCTAAAGCCCAGTTTAACAGTCTGAGCTCGAAAGTTCACATGGCGACGAGCGCGGCTCCTGACATCGATCGAGTGATCGAAGAAACACAACAAACGCCGTTCACAGATCGGATTGCGCTTGCAAGGATCCGAGAGATCAAGAAAACTAAGTTTCCAGAATTCTCTGGGAAATCAGACCCGAAAGCCCACATCAGGGCATTCCGACTAGCAATGGCAAGGGTGTACCTTACCGATGAGGAGAGAGAGCCAGCCTTCTGCAGGCTCTTCGCGGAAAACCTATCAGGTTCTGCCCTAGAATGGTTTGCCGGACTGGAAGAAAGGTCCATTGACAACTTCACCCAGTTCATGACGGCTTTCCTCAAACAATACTCCGTTTTCATCGAGGAAAAGACTACCGAGGCAGCCTTATTTGGCGTCTCTCAAAAACCCGACGAAACACTTCGCTCGTACATCGACCGATTTAAGGAAATAAAATCCAAAATCGCGAACCCACGAGATGAGGTAGCTATAGAAGCGTTAAGACGGGGACTATGGTTCTCAACCAGATTCCGCGAGGAAATAACAGTTCGCGAACCTCAAACGCTCGATGACGCCCTCCATCGCGCATCGGCCTTTGCTCGCCTCGAGGACGAAACCACGGCCCTCAGGGAAAAACACCGGAAAGAAAGGAACCCGTCGGGCTCGCAAAATCCGAACTCGAAAAAGGATTCCCGTAAATCAGGGAACGTCAACGCGGTCGAGAGCCCAAAGAGCTCGAAGAAATTCGAGTTCGACAAGGAAAAATTCTGTGATTTCCACAATAAGAGAGGGCACTCGACCGAGGATTGTTATACTCGAGCTAAAGCAGAGGCTCAAAAACAGGAGTCCGAAAGCAAAAAAGACTCCGAAGTCGAGGAGGAAACTCTGTCCGACAAAAAGGAAAACAAACAGACCAAGGAGTCGAACTCCAAAAAGCACTCCCAAAACAAACGGGAACGGTCAAAAGAGCCGGAATCCCCCGAAACTCTCCCTCATGGGTCGCGGAAGCGAGTTGAGTTCATCCTCGGCGAGCTTAACCTAAGCGGCACTCCGGGAGGTTCGGCGCTATCCCCGCCTCCGGCTCCTGCCAAGAGTTTACGCTCAAGAATCAATCTCCCTCGTCTCTGCGGGGGGGGGGGGGGGGGGGGGGGGGGGGTGTACGGGCTATACCCCCTAAACGAATCGACTTCATCTTCGGTGGCTCCAAGCTTTGCCGCGACTCGGTCAATTCGATCAAAGCTCTTCAAAGAAGAGTCGAGACCGACAGAGGGGGAAAAACCCCAATGTTGGGTCCAGACCACGAAATCATTTTCTACGAGAGCGAGACAAGTAATCTCGACAAACCACACGACGACGCCCTCCTCGTTTGTCTAGTAGTGGGAGATGTCGAACTCTCAAGGATAATGATTGACACAGGAAGTTCGGTAGATGTCCTCTTTTACGACGCGTTCAAAAAGATGGACTTCAACGACTCCGAGATTGTGGAAGAGAAGACACCACTAGTAGGTTTTGCTGGCGAAACGACATACTCGATGGGCTCTGTCTTCGCCCCAGTAATTGCTGGAGGAGTTCGGAGAATGACGGAGTTCGTCATAGTAGATCGGCCAGCTCCCTATAACGCAATCCTAGGTCGACCATGGATATACGACATGAAAGCGGTACCATCGACCTACCACCAATGCGTAAAGTTCCCAACTCCCAAAGGGATCAAAACCATTTACGGAAGTCAAAAGATTTCCCGTCATTGCTACATGAACGGATACAAGCAGATCGAGAAATCCCCTGCGTAGCAATTACAGAAAGAGGAGGAGCTCGCCACCATGCAGACCAAAAGGTCGAACGATCCCAGTCAAATAGGACCTCCAAAGGACCTCACGACTCAGGTCTGCATAGACGAGGCTCATCCCGAAAGACTCGTTGGCATCGGAATCGACCTATCAGAGCCGGTTAAGAACGAACTGGTCTCTTTTCTCAAACAGAACGTCGACTCCTTCGCCTGGTCTTCAGCAGACATGAAAGGGATAAACATCGATGTAACCAGCCACGAGCTGAATGTCGACCCAACCTACAAACCGATAAGACAGAAACGTCGAAAACTAGGCCCTGAGCGGGCCAAAGCCGTCAATGACGAGGTCGATCGGTTATTAAAAATCGGATCGATCAGAGAGGTCAAGTACCCCGACTGGCTCGCGAACCCCGTGGTGGTTAAGAAAAAGAACGGAAAGTGGAGGGTCTGTGTAGACTTCACGGATCTCAACAAAGCATGTCCAAAGGACAGCTTCCCACTCCCGCACATCGACCGACTGGTCGAGGCCACCGCTGGACATCAGCTGCTATCCTTTATGGACGCGTTCTCAGGGTACAATCAAATATTGATGAACCCTGAAGACCAAGAAAAGACTTCGTTCATAACGGATCGAGGCACGTACTGCTACAAAGTCATGCCCTTCGGACTGAAAAACGCAGGAGCAACTTACCAGCGCCTCGTCAACAAGATGTTTTCAGGACTCCTAGGCAAAACCATGGAAGTCTACATCGATGATATGCTGGTAAAATCTTCCAGGTACGAGGATCACATCCCCCAACTAAAAGAATGCTTTACCATTCTTAATAAGTATGGGATGAAACTCAACCCAGCTAAATGTACCTTCGGGGTCCCTTCAGGAGAATTCCTCGGTTACTTGGTGACCGAAAGAGGGATCAAAGCGAACCCCAAACAGATCGCAACGTTCATAGAGATGAAATCTCCCAGAACGACGCGAGAAGTCCAGCGCCTAACCGGCAAAATAGCTGCTCTGAATCGCTTCATCTCAAGGTCGACTGATAAATGTCTACCCTTCTATCACTTGTTAAAAGCAAACAAAAAGTTCCTCTGGGACGAAAAGTGCGAAGAGGCATTCACTCAGCTCAAAGCCTACTTAAGCGAACCACCCATACTGGCGAAACCAGTAGAAGGAGAACCCCTTTACCTCTACCTAGCTGTCTCGACGGCAGCAGTAAGTGGAGTCCTGGTTCGCGAGGAACAGAACGAACAACGGCCGGTGTATTACATCAGTAAGACCTTGATCGACGCTGAAACCAGATACCCCGCCATGGAAAAACTCGCCTTAGCGCTAGTAACGTCGGCTCAGAAACTCCGACCGTACTTTCAATCGCACTCGATCATAGTAATGACCTCTCAACCACTGAGAACCATTCTTCACAGTCCGAGCCAATCAGGTCGATTGGTCAAATGGGCTATCGAACTTAGCGAGTACGACATTGAATACAAAGCTCGAACATGCCTAAAAGCACAAGTACTGGCAGATTTCATAATCGAGCTCCCTCCAACCATAGAACTCGACCCGACTTCGGCCCAAAGATGGAAGCTCTATGTCGATGGAGCTTCCTCAAGACAAGGGTCTGGAGTCGGAGTGAAATTAGTCTCCCCAACGGGTGAAGTACTAGAAAAATCGTTCAGATTGGGCTTCGCCGCATCGAATAACGAGGCTGAATATGAAGCGTTAATAGCCGGGCTCAGACTCGCGATAGCCATAGGAGCCCGGGAAGTAAACGCCTTCAGCGATTCCCAACTAATCACGAGCCAATATCATGGCGACTACGAGGCCAAAGACGAACGAATGGAAGCATACCTACGGGTAGTCCATACATTGGCCGAACAGATCGAATCCTTCGATCTAACACGAATCCCACGAGGTGAAAATACCGCAGCCGATGCGTTAGCCGCATTAGCATCGACATCAGATCCTAACCTCAAACGGATCATACCAGTCGAAGGGATAGAAAAACCAAGCATCGACATAGCTCTCAAAGCTCTGTCCTTGAAAGAGGACGAGCCCGCTGTGAAGGACGATGTCAAACGCAAAGAGTGTCCCGGAGACACTAATAGCGACATCATCGAGATTGATGATGATCTTGATCCTAGAAGCACCGTTTACGTCGCGAACGTCCCCGACGGACCAATTCAGACCGCATCCACTAGTCAGGGACCTGAGCCTAACAACGACGAAGATTGGAGAATTCCGATCATTCGATACATCACAAACGGCGAAGTTCCCGACGATAAATGGGAGGCGCGGAAACTTAAAACGCAGAGTGCGAGGTACTGTGTCACACAAGGAGAGCTCTTTAAAAGGAGCCTCTCCGGACCTTACCTTAAATGGCTTGACAAAAAGCAAGCCCTGTCCGTGATTACACAAACACATGACGGATCCTGCGGAAGCCATTCCGGAGGACGAGCATTGGCCGTGCGAATCAAAAGGCAAGGCTACTATTGGCCTACAATGGCCGCCGAATGCGAATCTTTCTCCAACAAGTGCGATAAATGCCAAAAGCATGCCCCAATTATCCACCAAGCGTCGGAGAAACTCTCCTCTATCTCATCACCATACCCATTCATGCGGTGGGGAATGGACATCGTTGGACCGCTGGTCGCATCTGGCAAAAAGAAAGCCACACACCTGTTGGTGATGACGGACTACTTCACCAAATGGATTGAAGCAGAGTCATACCAGAAAATCAAGGACGTTCACGTTAAGGAGTTCGTCTGGCGAAACATCGTTTGCCGACATGGACTACCCCACGAGATCGTCACCGATAACGGGTCTCAGTTCATATCAAACACGTTCAAAGAGTTCTGCAGAACTTGGAACATAAAGCTGACTTACTCAACGCCACGCTACCCCCAAGGGAACGGGCTAGCAGAAGCAGCTAACAAAGCGATTATGAACGGCCTCAAGAAAAGGCTCAACGAGTACAAAACAACCTGGAGTGACGAACTCCCAGCCGTACTCTGGGCCTACCGGACTACCCCCCGCAAATCCACTGGCGAGACTCCCTTCTCGCTGGCTTACGGAATCGAGGCGGTAGTACCAGCTGAAATTCTCGTGTCAAGCATTCGCAAAGAAGAATGCCCACGACAAGAGGAACTTAACAACAAGATGATAACTGACGAGCTCGACCTCGTCGACGAAAGGAGGAACCTCGCATTAGCTCGACTCCAGAATTACCAACAAGCCGCAGCTCGCTACTATGATTCCCGAATCAAAACTCGAAGGTTTCAAGTAGGAGAGCTCGTCTTGCGGAAAGTGTTCGACCATAAAAAGGAAGAACACGCTGGAAAATTAGGGGCAAAGTGGGAAGGTCCTTACCAGGTCACCGACGTCGTAAAGGACGGGGTCTACCGACTCAAGTCGGTGGAAACCCAGAAGCCCGAACTACGACCTTGGAACATCATCAACCTCAAAAAGTATTTCCACTAGGAGTACATCAACATAATCGAACTACGAAATGGCTTGATCCCCTTAAAAAGGGTACGTAGGCAGCTCGACTTCGAGCGCAGCCGCCCCCCAAAAAACAAAGCTCACGCCGAGCTCAGCAGCTTCCGAGGAAGTTACCCCAACTTATCTTTGTGAAATCAAAATAAGTCTCTTAATCCAATGCTTCTTTCTGTCGTGAAAGTTAGAATCATTGCGAAATACCATCACAGCATTCAAAACATTTCCAAAACAAAAGATATGAAATTATCTCTCCCGAAACGAAAGATATGAAATTATCTCTTCTAAATCAAAGCGATATGAAAGTATCCCTTCCGAGCGACCTGAAATGGCCTCTCCTAAAGCAAGCGATATGAAATTATCCCTTCCAAGAGACCTCAAACGGCCTCCCGCAAATCAAACGATATGAAATTATCCTTTTTCGAGCGACCCGAAATGGCCTCTCCCAAATTCAAAGCGATATGAAAATATCCCTTCCGAGCGACCTGAAACGGCCTCTCCCAAAGTCAAAGCGATATGAAATTGTCCTTCCAACGAGATCTCAGACGGTCTCCCCCAAAATCCAAGCGATATAAAATTATCCCTTCGAACAAAGCGACCTAGAACGGTCCTCCCACTGCGAACGAACTGAAATGATCGCTCCAAAGAAAGAGATCCAGAACGATCTTTCCCAAAAAAAAAATATACAATTCTTCTAAACCTTATACGGATTAAAAGAATCGGGGGGGGGGGGGGGGCTGCCCCACCCCTTAAGCAAAATAACGAGGTCAAGACAGCTATTCAAGCATGCGACCTCTACATACTCCAAGTCGGATCTTTGTAAGTTTACTTCGATTCGTTTTCATACTTAATACTTCTCTTTTCAATTCAGCGATTAAGCCTGAATCTTACATTACGAAGTAGTCGCGCTCCAGACTATTCCTAGCAGAGAGCTCGAGCTCAAATGTGATTGACTTAAAGTTCACAAAGAACTACCTAAGGCAACTCAAAATAAGTTATCTGCTCGATTCCCCTGGAGAAGTTCGAATCGCCGCAACGGCTCGAATTTTATGTTAAGGCATAAAAACATAAAAATCTATGCTAAGGCATGAAAGATTTAAAAAGCAGTTCATAAAAAAAGGGGGACATAATGTCCTCAAGATCGAACAAAAAGCCCCCTTGGGCAACAAAAGTCTGAAAAGAAATTAAAAGCCCCCTCGGGCAACGAAAAGTCTGAATTAAAAGCCCTCTCGGGCGGCAACAAATGAAAAGGACTAGAACTGCTTGGAAGGAGAGGAAGCCTCGTCTTGATTCTCCGTCTGACCATCGGTCGCCCTGTCCTCCTCGAGTTGACCCTCGACCTCATCGCTAACTCGCGAGCTAACTCCGGTCGGGAGGTTCGACCCATACTGATCAAGACGAGTAGCCGCCTGATTTGGGGGGCGCGCAAGGATCACGGAATCGTCCGACATCACCGGCAAATTAAGCTTGCTGATACTGAAGTCCGACACCGCCGCAGCATTCATCTCCTCCGTGGCCAATCTCTTCTTCTCGGCCAAGTCCATCACCTCCTTGGTCAGGTCCAATTCGCCAGAGGCGAACTCGGCAATAAGCGCGATATTAGCCAAGGCCTCCTGGAGCCTCATCTCAGCGCTCACGGCGACCTTCCTCTGGCTCTCCTTCGCCGCGATCCCCTCGAGAATCTTGAGATATTCACCGTTTAGCCCTTTCCTCGCCTCATGGGCTGCTACCTTGACATCAAACTCCCGGTCGGCGAGAACCTTGTCCAGATCAGCCTGGCATTGCGCAGCCCGCACGTCCGCAACCCGACCTGTCTCAATGGCCGTTTGGCTCGCTTCCTCCGCAACCGAAACCCGAGCCAAGGCACCCTGCAATTGCTTATCCAGGTCGCCCGCCTTCTTCCTTAGCTCCTCTTCCCGAGCCAAGGCCCCCTGCAACTGCGCTTTCAGGTCGCTGACCGTTGTCTTGACGGTGTCGAGCTCGCTCACCTGCGGTATCTCTCGCAGCTCGCGCTCGGCCCTAGCCGCAAACCTGTTCGCAGCCTCCAAGGCCTACCAAATAAAGAATATGTGTGTGATGAAAATTAAGCACGAAGCAAAAAAAAAAAAAAAACGAAGGGAAGAAAATTATTACCTTCCCATAAGCCGCCATCAGCTCGGTGTAAGTATCACCGAGAGCCATATCCCCGACAGCCGGGAGCTGAACACCTGCGGGCTTAAAATGCCTTAGCAGATAAGCAACACCCGTCGGGTCATCCGCAATCGGGCATTCCTTCTGGTGCCTGAAGCGCCAGTTGAAAGACCCCGAGGACCCAGAAGAAGCAGGCCTCGCCTCAACACTCGGGCCCGATCTTCTCGAGCTCACCTCCGCGTCAGTCCTTCGACGCTTCGCCGCCGGAGGAGGGCCGCCTCGGCTCCGACCGTTCGACCCTCTCGAACCATTCGACCGAGAGTTGCGCAAGGCAGGCTCTTCAGGCGAGACCCGAACCGGTTCCTCACCGGTCGAAATAGGAGGTAGATCCTCCACCCCCACATTTGCCTCTCCGGACCCTGCGACCTCAGGGAGAGAAACCCGAACAGGGTTTGGAGGAGGGATTGAGGGAGGAGGAGGAGGCCCCTCGTCCATGGCAAAAAGAAGGGCGTGGCTCAAGTCGCCAGCCTTCATTTTCTTCGCCAGATCAACGGGATCCTTCCCGTTCCGACGACTGCTGGATCTTCGCGACATCTTTCCGAGAGAAGGGGTGCTTGCGGTAGAACTATCGTCCGAAACAGGTCGACCTGCAAACGAAACAGATTCGGGTCAGCCCAGCAAACGAAAGGCATATCGCGCGACAACCCCCAGAAAGACTAACCGGAACACTTACTTTCTCCGGTCCGCTCGATAATCCGAAGCGGAGCCTGAACGATTCGAGTCGAAGCGGGCTGGTGAAGGAGGCGTGATTCGTCTCGCAAAAGGCGAGGTTGGTATAGAGAAGGTTGTCGAGCAGCAAGACCTAAAGCAGCTCGGATTCGCTGATCCGTGAAGTTGCACCAACGAATATCCCCTCTCCGTAGGCGAGCTATCAAACTCGATGTAGTCGGGTCCAAAGGTAATGACTCAGGAGCCTCTGCAATGAAACCAAAAAGGTCATTAGCAAACAGCTCGATATCAATAAAGGACACCGCAGCAACTAGGGAAACTAGTAAACCCTATAAGCTAACCAACGTTAGCCGCCCATCTCGTCGGGATAACCGAGTAATCAAAATCCTCGACCGAGTGACGATTGATCCTGAAGTAGAAGTATTTACTCTTCCACACATCCCTTGTCGGGATCTCATCAAGGATCTTCCCATGGCGAGGAGAGAGGTAGTAGGTTCCGGGAAAACGGGTGTTATGTTTTACCGAACAAACCCTCATCAACTCCTCGACTCCGAAATCGATGCCTTCCTCGACGGCTCTGACCCCGTGCCCAACGACATACCGAACGAAATTCGGAGTCATCTGGTGAAAGGCCAGTTGGAGCTGAGCTAAAACCCATGAGATAATGCGAGGGATTGGAAAAAACAATCCGTATTTATCGAAATAGGTATAAGAAGCGCAACAATGGCCTTCGACGACAGTTTCCGGAGACATGTCCGGCGATGGGATAAGTATCTCCACCTCCGACGGAATCTGGCACTTCGCCCGCAACTTCCGTACTTGGTCAACAGTCAAACTGGACGGTGGATGAGGACCAATCGGACCAGCCACCACAGTAGGATTATCCCTGGCTGTACTCTTTCGAACCATGATAGCTCGGAATATCGATAATTTCTTTCAAGGAAAGAGGGAAAACGAAATCTCCAGAGAAAGAAAATCTCGAAACGACGAAAAAGAGAATATGAGCGAGAGGAAAGAAGGGGATATAATGGAGGAGAAGAAGTTACCTTGACGATTCGCAGCGTGAGCAGTAATGGGAATCGTGCTAGGTAACTTCCCCTTTTAAACTACCTCGTGCTCGAGATCCGTGGGATTTTCGGTATCCCATAATCCCAACCGCTCGATTCGAAATTTGTAAATAATCACAAAAAAAAAGATCGAGGTAGTTGTGATCCTTCGGTCCCGTGCGATCTCAACCGTCGATATAAAATCTATGGATGAGGCAAAAATAATCATTAGATTTGTCACATCCAAGGCACGCGCCTCTTCCCAAGAACGTCCACCGCCCATTAACCTCGACTTCTCGAATTCAATGGGCTGGGGGGCTATTGTTGGTACTGGATTTCCCCCTAGGAAATCCGGCCCATTAACAGACAAGACAAAGGCCCGTAATTACGAGCCCATTCCAGAATCAAAGACAGACGGGAGAGCCAACTCTCTTGTTGGGCCCAAGCGAAGCAAACGCCTTGGAGAGGCCCAGATGATGCCGAAGCCGGAGACAATCGAGCTCGAGCTCGGCAGAAGATGACGTGGAGATAGAGCAACTCGGTCTTCGCCAGTTCAATTGACCTGCATAAATCTCGGAGATCGTTACAACGACGAGGCCGAAAGATCGGGACGAAGAGATCAGAATCGAGGCTATTTAAGAAGAGAAGTGGCGGCTCATTAAAGACAATTCCAACCTAGGCTAAGAACACTTCGATTAGATAGCTCGATTTATACTTTGTACTCTCTTCTCGACTGTGTCTGTTCTATCTCGACGATCAATCTCAATAAAGTCTTTGATTCATAGGAAACTATACCATTTCTATATCCAAAAGTCCAAATCCACGAATACAAATTCTTAGTGTGAATCCCGGATCTCACACTAACCCGTCTTCATTTCACTGAACCACTCACACACCATAGAAACTTCTCTGTTTTTTTTTTCTTGTTCGACGAGCTCTAGGAGTATGTAATGGCAACCATTAATCAATCCATTTATTGATCGTTGTTACATCACCAATCACAAACCAAAGTACTTGTTTTAGTAGGTCTTTACTTTCCATTAAAAATCTTCATATATAAGAGGCTTTCCTTCCCACTTTTGCATTTAAAATATTAAAATTGCAAATATATCTTCCTCTCAGTATCCTAGCCATCAAACACTAAAGGTTTTGAAGGATTCTCCAAACATGTTTTCCAATGAGGGCTAGGTTGAAATTATGTAAGTCTCTGAAGCTAAACCTCCTCCTTTTTTGATAGACTCATTCTTTCTCATGCAAACCAGTGCATCATTTTTTATTGTCTCCTTTACTCCACCAATACTTGGAGATAATATCATTAATTTCTTTACAGTTTTCTTTGGGAAGTTTAAAAACAATCATTGAGGAAATTGACATGGCTAGGGCTACTGATTTTAGCAATACTTGTTTTCTGAATTTAATGTTAAACTACATTCAAAGAAAAAAAATAACATTTGTACAACAGTTTCATTAAAGTTTTTCTATTCTAAAAGAAAAGAAAAAATAACTCATAGAAAATCAAATTTTAAGAGCTTCTTCATACTTAAATTCGCCTTGTCGGATGATGAGGTAAGGTTGGTTTTGAGCCCTCTTGTCTATAGTCTTAACTAGCTTTGCTTCAATCTTTTGCGGCTCACCATGCCTTCTAGCATTCCTCTCCATCCAAATACAATGAACCGCTACTTGAAAAACATAACGGAGAAGGAAGTTTTTTACTTTACCCCATGATGGATCATTCATCATGTGAACCGCCCTTGACCAAATGAAGGAGAGTTTCCTTCCCATCAACTTCTTAACCAAATTTTCCCAAATCCGCTGTGAGTATCGACATGAGAAGAAAAGACGGTCCCTTGTTTCATTTTAAATCAACCAGAAACTACAACTCGAATCAGCACTATTATTCCAACTTCTCATATGATCTCCTGTTGACAAGCTATTTCTCTTTGCTAACCAAAGCATGAAAAAATACTTTGGAGTAGAAAAATAAAACCATACCCCTTTAGGCTATGATACCTCGATTTTGGGAATCCTTATCTGATCTCTTGTATCTTTAGTTGAGAACATTGGTCGATATTCACCACTCCTTTGTTTAAAAAGAGCTCGATCCGACACATGGTGCTGCCGATTGATCCTTTTTTCCTCTGATCAAATCTTCCACGGCATTGAGAGCAGGGACTCTATGCCGCCTACCTCTCAGACTGCTCAAAACCTCCCCAACAATGGCATATTTTTCACCCACAAATCGATTATACCACAGCATTTAGCAATACTTCTTTTCCACCTAGTGAAAGGAAATGTTTGTGCCATCCTTCCGCTTCTCTTTCACTTTCTCTTTGATATACTGAAACATTTTTAGTATTTTTTCTTCCAAACTGTTCAAGAACACCAAGATGTTTTCCTCCTCCTCCCTCATTGAAAATCCCCAGCATGTTCCTCATCTGAGTTTTAACACTGTCTTTAACTTTACTACTAAAGGTTATAGAATATTTCCTTAGGTTGACTGTTTAACATCGGTCTAAAAGTGCCTCAAACCGTCCTAAACATTGGTCGACAAGTAACCGGTCCGAGAATCATCGTCATGCACTCTCCATCCCTTGTTCTTCCAATCCGAGATGGTACTGTTGAGCCAAAACATAAATTTTGTAGAAATCTATCTTGACTACCTTGTGGTGTGCTAGATCCCAAAGCCACTATCGCGTGGAGTTCGCATGTTAGCAATAGGATTCATAGAACATAAGAGAGAAGAAAAATTGGAAAGATGAAAGTTCTTTGAGATTTAATAATGCTTTTAAATTCATCGTATAGCAACGAATTAACGAAAAACTCATTGTTAAATCGTGGCCTTGAAAATTAAAAAAAAATTAGATATTTCCTGCATGGGAAATAATTTTTTTATTATGCGATGAAGTACTGATGGATTCGTTGTTAATTAGTCATTACATAGCGACGATTTAACGACAAATATGTGATCTTTGTCGTGCACGTGTTGTCGTACACGTGTACGACTAAGAACATATATTCACAGTTTAATTGATTAAATTAAGAGATGATATAACGACGGATTTGTTGTTAAGTCTTCACATAATAAAAATTTAATATTTAGGGTATAATACATTACATTTAGATTGTATTAAACTAAGCGACGAAGTAAGGACAGATTCATCGTTAAATCGTTGTGAAGTGTGATTATGTTTTTATCCACATATTGGTTATAGAATGATTATTTGAGATATTTTATTGTTGATTTATTGTCAAGAAGTATTATTTGATAATATTTATACCCAAAAAAATAACATTTTCTAGCAACTATTATAAGTAAGATATAAAGTATAAGAAACTTATAATTATAACCCTTGAACTTTAAAACTAAGTCCTCCTAACATTTTTTTGGTTTTATTTTCTTTTTTGGTGACATCTACATTGATATAGCAAAACCTATATCACCATTCTAAGCATAAAGATAGTCATTATCAAACTCTGAATGTTCTTTTTATGTTATAGTCTGTAATCAAATATTCATGCCTCTGTTTTTGTGATATTATTTATTTTTTAATTTGTTTGTGTAATAATACATTATTCTTCTTTTTGATTTTTTATGAGTCTTGTTTAATAATACATAGATATGAGGAAATATTCTTACAGTCCACATTCAACTAGCTCCATGAGGAGTTTGTGGAGTTTGTGGTTGCCCGAAGTGAACTCTGCTATTCGAACTAAATTATTGATTCCTGACAAATATTTTTGCGGGTTTTGACCGTAATGAAAATTTCCACTACCAACGATAATCTGGGTCGGTTATTTTTTTGGATGCAAAAACTATAAGGTTATAAGATTCTTGTGGTGTTGTTTGTTTTACGATTGTGGTTTGTGTCTTTTCAATATAATAAAATTTTAATATCTACATAAGGATGGTAACCATTATTTATTTAATGGTGGGATGAAGCTATTATGGAGGAATTTTAAGAGCTTAGATGTGCTTTAAAAAAACAAGGAGACTACATTCGTGTTCTTGAACATAGTGATTATCATGCATCTCAAATTTGGATTGAGGCTAGGATCATTCAACTCAAGGAGACAATTCCGCAACACTTTCTGGAGTCGTGGAGCTGAAAACGGTGGTTTTAGTCGTTGTAGTCCTTTTACCCGTGATATGCTCCTTTGTTTTTGCCATTTAAAATTCTCTATTAGTGGTCGAATTTGATATTGACAGGAATTTGTATCACGTTCATGAACCATGATTTTTTTAATTCCATTGAGTTGCTTGTTTGTTTGGTTGTTGTAGACTTCTTAAGAAGATTTATAGTGTAGGCTTCCTATCGAAGTCTACAAACGAAAATTAAAATATTTTTGATCGAACCAATAAATGAATAGAATTTTGATCGTACCAAATTGAGTTAACTGGTAACGTAAATTGTTGGACTTCTATAAAGTAAACTTCACATTGAAGTCCACAAACGAAAATTAAAATGTTTTTTACAGAACCAACATAAGAATAGGATTTTAATCGAACCAAACTTAGTTAACATGTAATGTAAATTGTTGGAAGTGAAGTCTACTTTTCAAATTTACCTTACTTTATGAGGTGGGGGAAAAATTTGGGTGGGAACTGGTATTTTGACAAGACCGATTTGGGCGGGAATTGTAATTTTAGTATACCGATATGAGCCCAAATATTTTGATTAATATAAAATATAAGTAAACCATACCGTTAATTTAATCTAAACCGATGTAAACCGTCATTAAACCGATGATAACCGATACTAAACAGATTTTTTAACCTACCTATATAACATTTTTCAAAGCTTTAGTCTTAACCCTAATTATATTGTATCCTATTCCATCTCTCTAATCCCTCACTATCGGCGGCACGCCTCACCTCTCTAATCAGCGCCTTCTCGCCGTCAATATCTCCATCTCAGCGTCAATATTGTCGTTGATGTCTTCGTCTCGGCATCACTTTCGCCGTCGTACTCCGTCGTCTGTGTTCCCTCTATCTAATTCCTAAATCTCGGCAGGGCATCTGACATCTCTACTCAGCCGCGTCAATTTCGTCGTCTATGTCTTTGTCTAGGCATCAATTTTGTCGTCGTACTCCCTGGCTTGTGTTCCCTCTCTCTAATCCCTAACTCTCGGCGGCCCATCTCGCATCTCTCCTCAACAGTGTCAATTTTGGCGTTGATGTATTCGTCTCGGCGTCAATTTCACCTTTGATTTTTGTATCACCCTATCCTCTCCTTTATACAGAGGAACTCCTTGTTCCGTCTCCATCGGTCGGTCTCGATGTCGTCTTGGTTGCCTCCATCGCCGTCACTAACCTCTCTTGCTGACTTTATCTATTCTTCTTCTTCTGAATATTGAAATGGTTTGAAAATAACCTTACACTGATTTTTGTTTTCCCGTCTCTATCAGCATCTCTGTACCGTCGCTCGATTTATGTGACATGCCTGAAGGATGTTTTGGTGTTAATCCTGATTCAGTTCTTCAGATTAAATAGTCCTAAACATACGGATCTAGGTTCTCTTGAATATAAACAATAAGATCTCACCTTTTACCTGTTTATGCAGCGGAAAGAGAGAACAGGTCAGAGATCAGAGAGCCACCAAGTGATAACTCCTCCAGAGGTTCACACACGCACACCAAGCGGGAAGAAGGCTGCTAGACCAAGGGAGAGGAGGCGCAGAGAGAGAGGAGGCTGGCGCAAAAGTGGCTGAGAAATTAGAGAGCTAGGTCTGATTTTATTCATTAAAATCCCTTCTAGTTCTCATGGGCTTTTGGGCCCAATTCTCTGTTCTGATTAAATCCCTTGGATTTAATCAGGCCCTTTAGTCACTCCAAGTACAGTAAATGCCTAGCACTTTTATCGTACCTCTGCTAAACCATTCCTTCGTATTTTCCCGTTAGCTTAGGCGTGTGACCCATATGGGATCATACAATAAAGGCAATAAGTCCAAGACTTATAGATCATGAGCGGACTCTAGCAAGCCATCATGACCCCCATCATTGTATGACTTATGTCTGATCATTGACATACTCTTACTTTCTAGAGACAGTACAGAGATTACTGGACATAATTCCAACAATCTCCCACTTGTACTGGAATCTCTGTATTCATAATCCTTTTGTCTCAATATCTCGATTAGTCATAAGGCAAGATTAGTGTCATCCTTATAAAGCCTAATCTTGTTCATCGGACTCTGATTTGATACTGACAATCCAAACGACTCAGGAAAGTCCGTTTGAGCATGGCCATGCGTTTTCCAGTATTCAAATCTCCGATTGGCCTAGAGATATTCACTCCATTTATATTGGAGGGACAAATCCCGTCTTGTTCCATCACTGTAAACTACTCATTTCATAATGTACCCAAACAAGGTCCTTATAACTATCGCAGAACGACAGCGTTAGACAATGATCAAAGTGCATCAGTCCATGTGCAGTCACATGCATGCGAACTCAGGTCTAAGGACTATACTCTATAGTCGTAGTGAGAACCTCTTATGACACAGATATAAATATCCTGAAGAGTTCTCTTAAGCGGGTCATGTCCGGTCGTATGTTCCCAACATACACCTATGTACTGACTTTGATGCCGCGCATCTATGACACACTTAGACTTTGTCATAAGTCACATACCAATCTAGTCTCACACGGTTGTTGGTGTTCCAATTTCAACAACCTTCGACTAGGGACATTGTGATATAATCCATCTATCAAATATAGGGTCTCATGATCAAGCTAAATGACTTTGATAACTCAAGATCAAGTCACTTACTTCGATGACCTATAAAATGGTTCATATCACCTTGGAACGATTATTTCATCACAGTTAAAATAATCTTGAAATAATAATTTCAATAAACATCATAAAATGTTTTACAAGAACATATCAATAACTAAATAAAGCCCTTTATTAACTCCCACTGAAATTGAGACTACATCTTAATTTCACTTATCCTACAGCAACAGTCCGCGACTCGTGCTTAGACCTAAGGAGTGGCTTCGTTAATAGATTAGCAACGTTCTCATTTGTTAAAACTTGCTGATCTACTTAACATCTCTGTCATTTATCTCACGGAATAGGTTATACCTATCCTCAAGGTGTTTGGACCTCTGATGTGCAGCTAGTCTCATCTATGCTGGGAATCACATCGAGTTCAGTGATGAACTCTTCTTTCCAAACAACCTCTTTCGCCGCTATCCAAACTGCGAAATGTTCAGCTTAAGTCATGGAGTCAGCAACAGTGCCTTGCACCGCCAGACAGACACAAGATATAACCGGACTGTGACCGGAAATCATCTTTGTCTGTTGGAAACTTGCCTTTCAGACTCTACTGACTTGTAGCACCTCACTTTCTCTGTAAATCAAGAACTTATCCTTAGTATTCCTCAAATACTTTAGGACATTCTTTACGGCAATCCAGTGATTCTTTGCTGGATTTGACTGGTCTTTACTTGTCTTGCTTAACATTAAAGCAACATCAAACAAGTACGTTTCATGGCATACATGATAGATCCAATTGCCGACGCATATGGAATCTTATCCATGCTTTTAAGCTCAGCAGTTATCGTAGGACACTGTGTCTTGCTTAACGTAATGCCATGTGACATTGGCATAAAACCCTTCTTGGAATGCTGAAAACGTGTAGGACTTTGTCGGGATAAGAATCCTGACTTTGTCCTACCAGCTCTTTCGGATCTCTATCTTTAGATCCAAAATCCAAGAACATACGTGGCTTTACCCATGTCAATCATTAGAACCAACTCCCAAGCCAGTCCTTTACCGACTGCAGCATTGGGACGTCATTTCCGAGAATCAGTATGTCATCGACATACTATATGAGACATGCAACATCGCTCCCATTTATCTATTAGTAAACGCACAGTTCCATTTCGTTCCTGTTCAAGTCAAAACCTTGACTACTTCAACAGAACGAAGATTCCAACTCCGATATGTTTGCTTCCATCCATGAATGGATCAATAAAGCTAACTTACACATAGTGTAATTTTTTCGGAGTCCGGGCTCACTTTCGCTTCTTTGAATTTCGCAGATTCGTCGCTTTCAATGATCATCAGATCATGCGAACTTTCAATGATTATCAGGTTCAACTAATGACGAGAAATCACTCTCGGATTAGTAACTGATTCATTCATATCTGCGAACTTCAGGCTCTACAGGTGTAGATTCTACAGAAATCTGTAAATTCATCCGTTGCTCTCCCTCAACAGGTTGAGCAGCCTCCTGTATTTCTCGAATTTCTTCGAGTTATACTTTTACTCCCACTGTTCTTCTTGGAAAATAACTTCCCTTCTTAGAAAACAGAATGGACGTAAAAGTAACAAGCCTTGGTTTCCCTAGGACAACCAGCGAAGTAGCACAACTACAAATACTCAGTAAAGACGAATTTGGATCGATTCCAGTCCACATTTACGTGGTGTCTTTCAACTGATATTGGTGGAACCTTTTCAGCGTAAACTTAGATATTTCTAGAGCGTTATTCTTAAATAATATCATGGAAGATTCGTGTGACTCATCTTTAATCATTTCTTATAAGATCTGATTCTTTCTCACAGAAACACCTTCAGGTTTTCAGGAGAAATGAGCTGTGAAACGATTTCACACTCATTCAGATGATCACACCATCAATGACTTAAGTAATCTCACTCGTGATCTGATCCAGAGTCTTAATACTTCTGTCATTCAGATCCTATACTTCATTCTGGAACTCTTTCGACCATGTCAAAGAATTCCGACTTGTGTCTCATCAAATGAACACAGTCACACTCACTGAAGTAATCAGTAGAGACAATGAAGTACAGGAAATTTTCTCTGGCATTACTGCTCATTGGGCCACATACATGAGTATGTTCCAGGTCCAATAAGCCTTTGGGCCTTTCTCTAGCTCGGCTAAGATAGGCCCTTTACCTTTTGGTCCAGTAAACAGAATTCAAGTCTCATAAGATATCTTATCAAATGAGCCCAACAGTCCATAACTATGGGATTTCTGAATCCGACTTACTCTATGTGACCAAGACTTTTATGCCAAGAAAAATCAGGTTTAATTCATCAGATTTAAACCAATTTGGTATTTATGTTACATTTAGGCACTCTTTGGTTTAAGATATAAAACCCATTCCATGAATAGGGTGCTACAATTAATATTTCATTAAGATCAAAAGAACAAAACTTGTCTTTTTATCAAAATGAAAAACATTCAAATTCTTACAAGAAAATGAAAGACAACTCTGCTTAAAGCAGGTACATTGTAGCAATTACTTAATAAAACCAAGCCTCAAAGGCATCTACAAGTGAAAACCCTACGGCTGAGGCAGCATCCATAGCTCCTTCCAGACATGTAGTTCCACTTGCCCTTCCTTCAACGTTCTACCGTTGTTTAGGCTCTGCATATTATCACAAATATCAGTGCCAGAACCAGTATCCAATACCTTTAAGGTAGAACTTGAAGTAATAACATGAATACCTGAGGAAGTAGTTGCATACATCAACTTCAACTCCTCATCATCTTCCATGAATTTAATGCAATCTCTCTTCCAATGCCCTGTCTCCTTACAGTAGCAGCACTTATCAACGTAAGAGGTATCTGACTCGGGCTCAGAAGACACACGCTTGCCATGATTCAAAATCTGGACAACTTTGCCTTCACCCTTGTCAGCATTAGGTTTATTAAACCTACCCTTCTCATTCATGAGATTTTTCAGGGTACTCTTCACGTTTGGCTCAACTGTCTTGAGCATATCATGCAGTTCAGTCAGCGTCTTCGTTAAGCCTTTCTTGATATAGTTCCTTCTGAACTTATCATAGCTTGACGGCAGTGACTGTAGTATGATCTCAGTTGCCAATTCTTGGCTAACTGGATAATCCAGTTTCCTCAGGTTATCAATGTAACCCATCATTTTACTGACATGAGGACTCACTGGATGATCATTTGGTAGCTTGCAGCTAGTGAGAGACTTAACCAACTGGTATCTCTCCACCCTTATCTGCTCCTGAAATTTCAATTTCAGGCTGCTGATCATCTCTATTGGCGACTCCATGTTCTCACATTGCTTCTGCAAGTCTGAGTCCATGGTAGCCAATATCAGACCACGCACATCTACCGCATCATTATAATGCTTATTCCAAGCATCATATACTGCATGAGAAGCATTGGACCCGATCCTCACGGGGAGAGCTCTCTCAAGGACATAGTCCTTTCTCTCCTGTCTGAGGACTAGCCTCAGGTTCCGCGACCAAGTCAAGAAATTTGATCCGTTCAGCTTGTCCATCTCAAGGACAGACCGGATCGAGAAAGTGTTTTGATTGTTTGTGCTAGTCATAACTGAAATTTAAGATAAAAGAATTTTAGTTAATATGTTCAATATGATTAATCTTATATTATACTTAATATGATTAATCATGCATTATATTCAATAACATAAGTTACCCTCAATAGAATATAATGATTCCAAGATCCACATATAACTAAGATCAAAGTGAGCCACTGGCCATCACCCAACCTTAGCTTATATCGGTAAGCCCTATGTCGGCTAATTATATCCGTGATATAACTCTTGGTTGTGAATCTGGGCCCGAGGCCCAATCCACTCTGATGTCTCAAGGCCCGGGACTCCCGATGGCCTAGTCAAGAAAACCAGACTATACAGTCATGTAATCATTAATGTTTGGGACTCCCAATGACATTTATGAATCACAAACCGTCTTATCCACGCAAAAGTAGACACCCTCACACTGTAAGGCCATGAATACAATTGAATGGGCTTCGACAGCTGACATAGCCTGGACAAGACATCCAACGCTTGATATTATTTGAGGTTCGTAGGTTTATTAAAATTTCATCCCAAAATAGAAGATTACTATTTTGGGAAACTTTCCATTTCTGGAAACCTACTATTTTTGGAAACTTTCTAAAATTGGAAACTTTCTAAAACCGGAAACTTTCTAACTTTAGAAACTTCTTAAAATCCAAAACCCGCAAATCTAGAAACTTCTATTTTTAAGAAACTTTCTAATTTCAAAATTTCGGAAACTTTAATTTAAAATCGATTTATAATTTTATAAAATAAATTTTAAATTAATCTGAAGAAAGACTCAAATAATTGGCCCAATTATTTTAACTTCTTGGCCCGAGGCCCAATTGTCCAATTAAATGACATAACCGGTCTGGTTCATTAAAATTGGTCTAACCAAATTTTAATTACTACGATGACCACAATTGTCAACCGGTTATTTACTAAACCGGATTTTCTCAATTTATTTGGTCCAACCAAATCAAATTAGAAAATCCTGGTTTAGGCACAAAATCCAATATTTCGACTTTGGATTTCTTATCCCGGTTTAACCAGAATTTAATAAAATTATTAAATCTGTTTATTAAACCGTGACGATTGATTTTAATCAAGTTTTAAACCGAACCGAACCGAAACATCACACGTCAAAACCCTAACCGGTCGAGAAACAATCGTCCAGCCGCAAGCCATCATGCCGCGGCGGATGAATGGTCGGGACGGTTTGGGCCGTGTGATCGGGACGGGAAGGTGGGACGATCGCAGCTCGGTTGCACGTCATGCGATCGCCGAGCGATCGAGACGCGGGACAACGCTGGACGATCGGGACGATGCCGAGATCGAATGGACGCGATCGCCAAGCGATCGTGATCGATCTCTCTCGCGCGTCATCCAACGATCGGGACGATCGCGACGCGTCCACGCGATACGACCCATCCGAGCGATCGTGCGCGATCCATCCGACGATCGCGACGCGACCACGCAACACGATCGTTACCGATCGGTTCGTGCGTCCTTCGTGATCCGGACGATCCGACGCATACCGATTCATATAGATCGGATCATGCGATTTCAAATATGTTTGTTTAGGTTTCAATTCTTGTTGCTTAAGTGATTTCTCTTATCAGTAGTTGATTCAAAACACTTTTAAACAAGAAAAACAATCCTAAACATGAATCTAAACAAGAAAAACCAGAACAATAGCTCTGATACCACTGAAGGATGTTTTGGTGTTAATCCTGATTCAGTTCTTCAGATTAAACAGTCCTAAACATACGGATCTAGGTTCTCTTGAATAGAAACAATAAGATCTCACCTTTTACCTGTTTATGCAGCGGAAAGAGAGAACAAGTCAGAGATCAGAGAGCCACCAAGTGATAACTCCTCCAGAGGTTCACACACGCACACCAAGCGGGAAGAAGGCTGCTAGACCAAGGGAGAGGAGGCGCAGAGAGAGAGGAGGCTGGCGCAAAAGTGGCTGAGAAATTAGAGAGCTAGGTCTGATTTTATTCATTAAAATCCCTTCTAGTTCTCATGGGCTTTTGGGCCCAATTCTCTGTTCTGATTAAATCCCTTGGATTTAATCAGGCCCTTTAGTCTCTCCAAGTACAGTAAATGCCTAGCACTTTTATCGTACCTCTGCTAAACCGTTCCTTCGTAATTTCCCGTTAGCTTAGGCGTGTGACCCATATGGGATCATACAATAAAGGCAATAAGTCCAAGACTTATAGATCATGAGCGGACTATAGCAAGCCATCATGACCCCCAGCATTGTATGACTTATGTCTGATCATTGACATACTCTTACTTTCTAGAGACAGTACAGAGATTACTGGACATAATTCCAACAATGCCGTCTTGCTAGATTTTCTTGTCTCGCCGCCTCTCTTGATTTCAGTGGGTAAGTTGGATTCTCCGCTGCCGCAAAGGGTAAAAACCTATTTTAAAAACCATTATATTATAATTTTTATTTGTTGTGCTTCATGGTTAGACTTAGATCGTAGAATTGTTAGGAAGACTTAGGTTGTAGACTTGTATCGTAGACTTAGATAGGAGACTTATACCATATACTTATATGGTAGACTTCTCAAGAAGACTTCTTTAATGTGTCTTTTCGTTGGTGCAGGATGGATAATCATGTGTTTAATTACTTTCCATTCAAATTTGGATTAGGTTGTTCTTATTTCTGATAAGACTTCACATTACAAAGAGAAGAGAGAGATAAGGTGTAATGATGATTATTATAACTGTTGGGTATTTTAGGGTGCGTCTCTTCGAGACACCCGTCTGCATGCGTAAGAGGTTAGTTAAATTAAAGCTTTGTATTAATTTCTATATAAATGGCATCACCCATTTGTTTCTTCTATCCTTCTAAGCCTTAATTGTTTTCACTCTTCAGTATTGTTTCCGAGAAGACATGGCAAATTCATCAGATTCTGGCAATGGTGTGTACAAACAGTGTCCTGATCACGGTGCGACAAGAGTGGCTTTCAGTGGATTCAATGAAGTTGGTAGAGAAGATCACTTCTACAGAACCAAAATTCTCCTTTTCTTGATTGGCTGTATATGGGAGTTAAATGTTGTGAGAACATTCAAGCTTAGGTACTACCGGTTGGGGAATCCAGAGGCAATTTATCAGCGAGATATGTATGAGTTCTTCATGCTTCAATTACTTGAAGAAGGGATGGAAGAAATACGTCTTGCTAGTGAGAGAGGATGCGAGTTGGCCAACTATGTACACGCTATGATGAACTTAGCGTTTTGCGTTGATGAGAGAGGAAATGTTCACAACTATCCAAGTTTTGCTCATGAACATTTGATCGGATGTCTCATATGATCACAAGATGGGAACTCGGAGGCCTTTGGGATTATAAGAAACCTGCGCAGTTTCAGGAAATAATGGGGAACATTTATTTTCACTAATGCTTCGATTGCTGGTGCTTTAAAGCAGAACCATGCTGGGTAGTCTCCCTTGATGGAATTACAACAATGTGGAGGTACGATCGTTGTTTCTGGCAGCATGAGGCGTGGAGGTTATGTGCCGGCATACACTTGTGTGATCATGAGTGGCCAATTGACGACTAATTAGTTATATTTGTCGAACATTTCTCATGTACTAAAAACTCCTAGTTAATTGTTCTGTTTTATGTTGACTTTTGCACTTTCCTTTTTGGACCTACCGATATTATGATATAATTTTATTCCATTATGATGTTCAATTTGAAGTTTGATGTTTGAATTGCTATAAAATCGTACTCACCATTCTAGGAGTTATAACATAATGGGTTACGTATGGTAGAGTTTGTGTTTAGTTGTTTTAAGAAAATTAAACAAGTAAAATACATAAAACAACATTTGAGAGAAGTGTATAAATTGACCATATGTGATGTCTAAATGCTAAAACCTGGCATATTGATCTTAGAGTTTATTAAACATACACGAACTTATTCAAATTATAGTAATCCAAAATGCATATAGTAGACTTTTCGTACAAGTGTACTTGGGTCGACTTCCAACTGAAATCTGCCAAAATTTATAGCAATCACACATACACAGTCCGACTAGAAACGCAGAGTCATACAACATGCATCTTACTAAACTGGATAAATCTCTAGATATATGTAGAAGGGGTATCAACAAGCATTTGTTGAACAATCAGATATGGTAATGAATATGAAACCTCAATTACATAAGTTTCCTTGCTCATGTCGAAATCATCATGTGCCATTTCAAGAAGCTCACAATGTGTGCAACCATCTCTCAAGAAGAACATTCTACCACCTTTGAGATTGTCCACTTCAAAATGCCATGCTAGGTTTTTCAGCACCAATTTTCCATAAACAGCTACCAGCTGAGCTATTCCAGTAAATCAAAACAAGATCAACCACATTAGAGTTTGAAATGAAAATAAAGTTAAAATCATGAAATCAATTAAAGCTAAACTAAAACAAATAATCTTATATAGCCAACATGTAGAAGAAGATTTTTTTAATAATTCTTCATAATTCAAAAATAAAGTGCATTTTTTAAAGATTTGAATAGAGTAGTAGACTTTTGCAAGAAATCTACCATAAATGAGCTAGTTTCTCAGTTTCACTAGAAAAAGATTCATGCATATGTATATGAAATAAACATGTCAAACTCATTCACAAGCAAGTATATTACCTAAATCAGACATAAAAAATAACTACTAAATTCATTATATATTATATACAAAAGCTTTTTATATAAATTAGTGACGTCAAAATGATGTGTAAGAAGTATACTTCTCGTACAAGTCTACATTTGTCGATTTCCAACTGAAATCTGCCAAAAATGTTAAAATCACAAATTCATTTTAAGCGAAACCATAACATATAATCTTGTCAAACTTATACATAAATACCAACAATACCTAACCAAAATTTCAAAAAAAATTTAAAAAAAAAATTCATAAAATATGCACTAAAATGCATTTGCAAAAAAAAAAAAAAAATGTAAACGTAGACTTCTCCATCAAATCTACCATAAATAATCTAGTTTCACAATTTCACTAAAAAAATTATCCATGAATATTTATGTGGAATAAACATGTCAAACTCATTCATAGAAATATACAATACCTAAGCCAAACATAAAAAAAAAAAATTCAAATTCATTATATATTGTATACAAAATCATTTTAAATAAATTAGTGACGTGAAAATGATGTCATCATGACGTGTCAGGAGTAGACTTCATGAACAAATCTACCATGGGGATTTGTTCGCGAAGTCTGCAAAGGGTCTAATTTTGGAATTTAAATCAAGTTGTTGACTTCGTAGAGAAGTCTGCAAAAGTGAAGGGTCTAGTTTTGCATTTGACCCAACTTTGAATTTTTAGGAGTAGACTTCGTCGGGTAAAGTAAACTTCGTGGACAATTTACCAGGGAAGTCTACTCCAAAAGGTCTAATTTTGCAATTGAAAAATCAAAAAGTAGACTTCTATGCAAAGTCGATCCGGTTAGACTTCTCTCATAAATCTACTGGGGAGTTAACAAAAAAAAAAATTCAAAATTAATTGTAAACTTCGGGGAGGGAATCACGAAGTCTACTACACTGGTCAATCCTCCAACAAGCGGTCAACCAAGAACTAAATTATAGTAGACTTCTTAAGGAAGTCTACCTTCGAAGTCAAATATTGGTTAAATACAAACCTAGACCTCTTTTGACTGGGTCAAACTTCACGAAAAATACTATGACTAAGTTAAATATAAAACTAGACCCTAAATTGAGTGGAGACTACTACTAGAAGTCTAATACACTTTTTTGTTATCAAAGGCAAGAAGTAGACTTCCCGATACAAGAGAAAAAGTCTACGGACGAAATTTTTTAAAAAGTCAATTGCAAAACTAGACCAATGCTGACCAATAGACTTATGGATTGCTCAACGATGTCTACTATCGAGATCCAAATAAGAAAACTAAAAAACTACATGGAGGAAATTTTTACCTACTTTAACAACCCATAACTTCAATTTCAACCACTAACAAACAAAACCGGCCACTGGGAATGCAAGAAACAACGAGAAGGGTAGAGTTCAAAAATTTTAGAACTAAAACTTAGAGTTTTTGAGATGAAAAGAGAGAAGATTGAAAGGATTATGAAGTTTGTGAAACATATAATGAGTTATACAAGGTTAAATTTAGGTTGTTAAAGCACTTACAGCTTTAAAATCGGTTGTCTATGATAGTTGAAAGAATTGATGATGATGGCATTGTGATAAATACGAAGTACAAAAAAATTTACAAGTTATTTTGAAACTGCCCAAAATTATTAGTAGATTTTTTGAAGAAGTTTGCTTCATAAATATCTGTTATATATGATATCAATATCGGAAATAAATGAAGAAAATAGAAAGACAACAATTTGTGGTCCATTTTTTTATTTGACCAAGATTTGTAATCTATTCTTGAAACCAACACTTAAAAATTCCTTAAATTTTAATTAATCTAAAGAGTATGTTGAATTCAATTTCATTTTAATTTTTGTTTGAGATGAACGTACCAGACAGTTTAACTTTTGTTGTTTTGTAAGTATAAAATACACAAGAAACGAGGGACACAAAGTATTTCAAATGTGTATGCTCAAGCTGATTGTTACATTCTGCAAAACCATATACTTGCAAGTTTTTCATTTGTTTTTGAATCTGCGACAGAAGAAAAAAAACTAGGAGCAAAGCTGCTATAATATCACAAAACGTCACTTATCTGATCATAATGATTTTCAAGAACACTTGGAATTTTTTTTAAACGAAAAAGACTCAATTCTTTATAGACAAAACGACATCATCACTCAACCACCACAACTTGGGTGATCAAGTCTTAAGGAAAACAAAAAAAAATTAGCAAGCTCATATTTTAGACTTTATAATAGATAATTTATTTCCCCTTCTTCCCTTTCTTTTCAACGGGCTGGGATTCCTTTTTCCCTGTTTGTGCTGAATCTTGTTCTTGCGTTGATGCACTTATGTTGCCTGTCGCCGTTGAACCTTGTGTCGTACCTCCTTCTGCAGTAGATGGTTAACACAAAATGAGGAGACAATATATATTTATTTTAGAAGATGAGATGAAATTCTAGTCCAAGAACATGGTTGTCAATGGAGCTCAAACCTATCACCACCTCAAAGTAAAAATCAAAAATATGATGTGTGTTCACAAGATGATACAAGCACCTGATTTCTTTGCTAAACTTTGTTCTTCCCTCATTTTCTTCTTCTCCTGCAAGATCCTATCCACATCCTGCCAGATCTTCTTTTGTTTCTTCCCTTTGTCCTTCATTGCTATAATTTGTTTTATCACCTTCTCCTTGTCCTGCAATATCTTATTATTATCCTCCTTGATCTTCTTTAATCTCATCTCTTCTTCTTTCTCCTGAAAAATCCTATTATTATTCTCCCTCATCTTCTTTTGTCTCATCTCTTCTTCCTTCTCCTGCAAAATCTTGTTCCTCTCCTCCCAGATTATCTGTTTTTCCAACTCTTCTTCCTTCTCCTGCAAGATCCTATTCTTCTCCTCCCAAATCTTCTTTCGTTTCATCTTTTCCTCCACCCGCTTTTCATTGCCGAGACGTTCTTCTTCTAGATATTTTCTGTTTTCTAAATACCCAACCGCAACCGCACCGATACCTTTTGCCTTCTCAGCCGCAGCTGCACCGAGAACTTTTGCCTGCCCAGCCGCAGTCGCACCGATACCTTTTGCCTGATCCCAAATTCCTGTCCAGGCTGAGCTGCTGGCAACATTGGGCGGTTTACTTGGTTCTTGTATGTTAATAGGACGTTTGCCTTCATCTTGCTTCTTGACTTCTGGCTCCGTTACTTCATCTGGTCCAATCTTGATGGACTCAACATATTTATCTATCTTCTTTAGTTCCTTGGTCAATCCAAACGTACTAAAATCTCCCCTCACCTCTAGCTGGCCTAGTTCTCCTTTAACGTCTACCACCTTATTGCTTAGTAACTCCTAATAATATAAAATTATTGTTTTTTTTGAAGAAAATGTAAAATTTGTTTAACTCAAAAAATTGTTGGTGTAACTGGAAACTCCCTCGCTACCTCCTTAGCTATCTGTTTGATTCTTTCATCAAAAGCTGTAAACTTGAATACAACTCTCTTCTGCAATTTAAATTAGCAGTTAATGATATATATATATATATATATATATATATATAAGCAAATAACTATTATTACATAACATATATAATTTTAAAGACATTGAAGTGTAACTTCCTTTTAAAAAAAAAAATTGAACTTTTAACTTCTTTTTTTTTTTTGAACTTTAACTTGCTTAATCTGTTCTGAGAAATCTAATTAACGAACCTTCATTTTTGGAAAATAGGAAAGATTATAGAGCGAAGAGAGTTAACGTATCGGAGGAATATGATTTCAACCTTGCAGCTTTCTCATAAAATCTTTGCTTCCCCGTTTATTTATACGAACTTTTTTTTTTTTTGACTAGTGAATATAATAACGATTAGTCAGGTCATCGGATCAATGATTGATTTTTTTTTTAATATATATGATAGATTGCCAGATTCAAAACATTATTGGGTCTTTCAACTAATAAAAACAACTCCCGTCTTTCAATATAATAGATGTATGGAATAATAAAAATTTGAGTCTTTCTATATAGGTAGAATGTGGCCGCGTCTCTTTCTTTAATGGCTTCGACTAATACTGTGTTGTTATATGATATACATATGCGACACTTTTTGTAAAGGATGTGAGAAAGAACCTAATCACTTCTTTGACGCTAGGAAATGAAATATCCAGTTTATTGTAATCAATTCATACCAATTAAAACATCGAGATATTTTAGTATAATGGTTTATTGCAAATATTGCCAAGGATATTACAAGATAGACTAAAAAAAGACTAGGGTTTTCTGTTGTAGAAATTGGCCAAGTGATCAAGACTCGGAGAAAGATGTGTGGAAGTTTGTGATTCAGTTTGTTACGTGGTCTAGTGTTCCAGAATATAAAAACTAAGATTCATTCAGAAAAATGGAAGGTTTAGATTGAAGTCAATTATCAGATCCATTCGATTCGAAGTGAATGACAGCCAAACCTATATGGTCAATTTTGGAAGTTGGATTGAAGAAAATTTTGAAAGAATAAATTCGTCCAAAAGGCTCTCATTCCGCTAAGAGTCCAGACCTAGAAGATTTATTAATCTTGAAATTATTAAGAGATAAACAATTACAAAGATTAAATACTCATTGTAACAGTTCAATTCTTGGAACTCAATGGAAAAGTGGAATGGATCCAAAGCCCATCCTTCACTCCAAGCAACCCTACAATTTCCATCTCATTTTCTTATTAAAAAAAAGGCACACCCCCGTTAGTTTTTCAGAGATTTCAGAGCAGTTAAACCTTGTCGAGTTCCTGAGCAGTTGAGCTTCACCGAAGATCAGCCCAGTTGCCGGAGGCCGACCATCACAGCCGACCATTGCCGTCTTTTGTCGCCAGAGCCATTGTCCATCGCTGGAGCTCCACCGCCACCGCTGACCGTCCGCCAGAATCTTTGCATGATCGCCGTTTCTATCATGAACCCCTAGCCATCGCCTTCTAGACCGTTTGAGTGGCGATATCTCCGTTCTTGTTATTTTATGGTTATATCTCTTGATCTCATATCTATTCCCATCTCCGATTCTAGATCCGATCTAATCTGATCTCCGTTTGTAAATCTATTTTCATTCCTGTCTCTCAGTCAGATCTATCGTCAATCTTCCGACCTAAGCTAAGGTGAGGACCGGTCGTTCTTTACTTTCCTCTCTATCAATATCATACATGGGTCGTTGGTTAATCACTTTTTCCTAGATATTTAGATCTAGTTGTTGATTTGAGGTGATGCGATTGAAAGCAACTAGAAATGTAGGTTATCACTAAACTGAAAACGTTGATTGTGATTAGTCTATATGTGTGCTATACATGTAGATTCCCGTAAGGGATATTGCTTGCGGGACACGAGACAAGGGTGTGCTGAACATGTTCTTTCAGTGAGGATGGCGTGACAAACCCTCTGAAGGTGCCGTGAGATTCACTGATTTTGGGGCAATAATGCATGTGCTAAGTGGCGAGAGTATGACTATGAGTGTGAGCGTAGATGCTCAATGAAACACAAGTGGAAGGTCTAGTATAAGTAGATAGCCTGATTTATTGAATGCCTTTTGGGCGATTGTTTACGAGATGTTATTAGCTTATGATGTATCTCTTGTTGTTGGGTTGGATTGAGATGAGATTGTGGGTCCCTAGAATCTGCAGTCACTAAGTAATCCAAATTACTCATCCCTCTTTGTTTTGTAGGTTATCTCGGTGAGTTGTAAGAGTAGACGATTGGGTGCGGTGCAATGTTTTCGGGAAGCATGATTCTTTTTAAGTTCATTTTGCTATTTAAGACTTTGAATTGTTCTTTCATTATCGTTAAAGGATTTCAAATCAGTTTTGTAAGAATTTGAGTTTGGTTTTAATAAAGTAGATGGTTTATGGATTAATATTGTGGATCGCGTGGATTGTGATTTTTGGTTTTAGAGAATGTGAACGATTGTTGTGGAAGTTGAATGGTCATTTTTAGGATCTCCGGAGATGGGTGTTATAATTTGGTATCAAAGCAGAGGTTAATTCTAGCCGATTCTGTTCAAGTAGACAAGTATTAGTAATGTATTTATATTCGGATTTCAAAGTAAATTTCAAAGTTTTCCAAATGGGATTTTCTAAAAGTTAGATTCTAGAGAATCGCCCAGATCGGCCTCCTTATATACTCGTCGGTAAGTGAGTTCAGTTTCAACTACAGTCTGACTCACTCGTCTCTCTTTTGTAATAGGATGCTGCCTAGGAGAAATGGAGTTGCGCCAGCTAGTCGTGCCACTAGAGCCATGTCTCAATTTGCGTCAACAGGTTGTGACACCAGTGTGAATGGGACTCTTGTGCAGTGCCGGTCTAATATTTTTGTATGCCCTATTTAGAACTAAAATATTATTTAATATAAGTATTATTCAAAATTTTATTTCATATATCTTAATAAAAATTATATTTAAAAATGTCTATATTATGAAAATATATTTAGAAATGCCCTTTTAATTTTTTTTAATATATACTAATGAAGAAAAAATATAAAAAATGCATTTTTTAATCGGATGCCCTAATCCGTCGCTTACCTGGCTTATGCTCGAGGCCGGCTCTGCTCTTGTGATTGATATATCATGGTTTTTATGGGTTATAAGCCATTTTATATGTACATAATCGAGTCTTTCTAAGTGTCTATCAAGTGCATTTTAGTCATTTACAGGTTTGCACACATTTGAAGATACTTTGGAAGATATTAGGGTTTTTGAGATATCTTGGAGTTGAAGACATAAGTGACAGAAGTCACCCTTGACGTAGGAGCTGAGCATCGACCGATGCAGCCTTTGCATCGGTCGCCGCAGATTGTGGATCATGATTATACGCCAAGTATTGAAGAATTTTGAAGATTTACAAAGATGACTTATAAGTTTTATTATTTACAAAGGATACCCAAAATATTTATTAGCCTTTAATTAGGTTTTTAGTGTTTTTGATCATTCATTCTTTTGATACTTTTGAGTTTCGAGAAAGATTGAGCTTGGGCTGATTTGATACTTTGTACTACTTTGAGAGAATATTTTTCTTATTTCTCTTTGATTTATATGATATCTATTTCATCCATGTCTTTTGTTTCATTTGATATGTGTGACTAGATCTCTAGTTAGGTTTAGGGGTTCTCGTTAGGGTTTTCATGGAATGCTAGACTGATTTATCTGTTAGGATTCATAACTTGATTAGTTATGCATCCTAATTTATTCTTAAGGCTAGTTCTAGATTGATCACCTAGAATCTAGAACATAGGTTCCTAAGTTGACACGTAAGTGTAATTTGGAATCTGACAGAACTTAGGTTGATCAAATTAGATCATTGTAAAGAAATTTGGATTATATAATTTGTGAACAAATCAAACCTACGCTTAATGCTAGTTGAGTTTTTAGAAGTTGCAAAAAAAATTGGATTTCTAGGATGTAAACTTAGTAAATTCTCGCAACGAAAGTTGGCTTATTTTACATATGTGATTTGAGTTATAGAACCGTACTTAATTTGATCCTGACTAATAATTAATCTGCATTACTTGATTTCCCGAGATATTCCTAAACCTGATTCTTTTTCCGCTTGATAACAAACCGTTCCATTTACTTTATTGCATTGATTTTGCTGCTTTGTAACCATTTCTGCTTAGTTTAACTTGACGCTATAAAGTCTATCGTGAGAGTCTTGAGTCTTTGTAATTCGTCCCCTATATACTACAATTGCATTATGTGCACTTGCTGTGTAGCTCTAGGGTATTAAAACTTTGAGCATATCAAGTTTTTGGCGCTATTGTCGGGGACTCTTTTGAGTCTTCAGTAGATTTAAGTTTAGAGTTGAGACTAGGATTTTCTTTTCACTCACTTTGTTCTGGCTATTTCGTTTATGTGTTTCAGGATTACGTGTAGAACACTTTCATCGATCGACACAGTTTTTGCATTGGTCGACACAGTGCTCGTCATTAAATAGTGCATGCCTAATCGTGCAATCAGAAGTAATCCGGAAAAGAGCTTTTATTGCTTAGAAACTAAGAGCTTGCAAGGTTATAACGAACGAACATGAAAGGAAGGAAACCAATTGAGATGTTGAATCCTAATGCCATGGTGTTGGTACGGGATGGGGCTGGTGTTTTGAGAGACCTTGAAGGCAATGCTTACAATGATCAGGGTCAGAAACTAGATGGGGAATGACGTCCCATCTTACCAGTTGTTGCTGCGGTCGCAGAACAAGCTAGAGTTGTTGCACAGGCTGCTGGCACAGCTGCAGCATAGGCGCAAGGAGTCGTGCAGGTCAGAGAAAGGACTCTTGTTGATTACAAAAGACCTTCTGAGTTCTACGCGAACATGTATACGATCATACCTCCTCCGATAGAGAGGAATGAATTTGAGCTGAAGACATCCTAATACATTCTTGTTAAACAACATCGGTTTCATGGCCTACCTAATGAGCATCCAATGGACCATATCGAAATATTTGAGTACTTGGTAAACCGAATGAAGCACAATGGAGTCAGCTACTTCTTGTGCAACAAGATTTTCCCACACTCTCTTGGTCGGGATGCTGCTAACTGGTTGAAGCAGGTACCAACAATTTCTCTCACTACTTGGGATGCTACCAAGAAGGAGTATTTGCAGAACTTTTATGTGGATGGCAGATAAGATCAGTTGAGGAATCAGATTACTCAGTTTAAACAGGGTCCTACTGAACCCGTTTCCATGCGATTCGGCCCTAGGACATGACCCTGTTTTCTCCGAATCACACACCTACCGGTGTCACTCAGAAGGTTAACGCCATAACCGGAATCACCACCCGAAGGCCCACGATCCGATTAGGCGACTACCCGGATCCAATCGGGTCGAAGGTACCGGAACGTATTCAAAACCTAGACTTGCGGGATCTAGCGCACCCTAGAGTCCTAGTGCAGAAATGTAAATATGCAGACTCGCTTGGACTCTAGCAACAATCACACAATCAATCAATGAACCACAGCAATCTCAACACAACATCCCGCAAGTCTGACGCACACACACGCCAACACCTTCACCTTGACTCGGCACCGTACCGAGTCAGAAGCTACGAACTTAACCGGCCCCGTGACCGGGTTAAGTGTTCACACAGATCGCTCGGCCCAACACCGAGACGATCTAACAGGCCTGCACATAAAGTTCAACAAAAACAACCACACAACAACACAATAGCACAAACACCACACAAGCAAGCCTATTAGGGTTTCTAAAGTCTTTTAACTCATTCATGTCCGCTACGCTGGATTAGCGGATTGCTAATCCGTAGACGGCCCATCACACGCAATACAACTTCTCAATTCCTCATTCCTATGTGTCTTTTAATCACTCCTTGATCCGTCGGTTTAGATCTAGCAGCTTTCTAAACTCCATGACGTCTCATATTTCACTTACTTAATTCATTGATTACTCTTTAACCTTTATTAAACCTAGTCTCGATATCATTTCATACTTTATGCATTTGTTAGGTTTAATTCCGTCTTTTAGTTCCGTCCTAATTCCCGTACTTAGGTCTATTCAGTCTTGTTCTTTTAATACATATATATGCATATACGGCCTTATCATGCAACGACTACATGTATGCATCAATCAATAACTCTAACGACCTAGCGGCACACAATAGGTTTAATCCGTTTAATCCTATGATCCTAACATGCATCTCAAAACCCTAACCGGTTTATCGTTAATCAGTCCATTCAATTCTCTATCACAGTCATTTCACATACGGGTATGCAAATACCTAACTCTGCGGTTTCTCATTTTTCGATCTATATGCTTCTATCTATTTAAGTTATGAGCCGACTCACGGTGATTAGGCGCGGAATGACGGGTCTGACACGGTATAAATCCCGAGACCTCCAAACTGAAACCAGAACCTTCCAAATACACGAACACGAACCCCAAAGCTTCCCGAACACCTTTAGAACCAGCTAACTCAGAACCGGTCGGAGTCAACACGTTGACCGGCGTTGACCGTGTGTTGACCGGCGTTGACCGTTGACTTGACCATTGACCGTTGACCAATCTTGAACCGGTTGACCACTTTGAACCGACTGAACCAATGCAATTGAACCAACCCACTAAACCGGCTTCCAATTGAACTGGTTAGGTTAAACCGGTTTAGGTCAAATCATTGACCGGTTTAACCCAATCGTTGACCGAGACTTAACCAAGCCTAAACCAATCCAATCTTGAATCAAACCGTGCAGAACCAACCACTGAAGAACCGGCTGAGGAGAGAGAGGCGGAGGAGAAGATTCTGGCGGCTTTTTCCGGCGTTGACCGGTGGCAGTGATGAGTTGACCACGGCGGAGATAGCTTTTTCCGGCGACTTAGAAGCTGATCCACCCACCAAAATGATCACCACAAGTAGATCTAGACATTGATGACTTCAAAAGGGCAAGAACCGGTGGAAGATGAGAGAGAGAAGAAGATCTAGCCGGCGGTACCCCTTTCACGGTGGCTCTGGCAAGATTCCGGCGATGGCGACGGTGGTGAATGGCTGGCGGTTGTAGAGGAGAGTGAGGGGAAGCTATTGGTCTTTGTAGAAGGTGATTTGGGTTTATGGTTAAGGAGATATGGCTTTCTTGTGTTGGAAGTTATCAAGAACACTTTGAATGTTCTTGAGTTTTCTATGAAGATGCAAGTGTTTTTCTGGGTTTCTTTGAATGAATCTAGAGATAAGAGAGAGCTATGGTCGTGGGTGATGTTTAGAGAGAGATTCAATTCACCAAAAATAAGTTTTTGCATAAGAAGAATGATAGGATGGTTTATTCCCATGTTCATGAACAATCCTCATGCATTTGCATGCAAGAGAGGAGGGTGGCGCCATTGCTGAGTGACACCTGTTCATTCAGGGCCTATTTTGTGCCAATAATCCTTCCTAAACCGGCCCAAACCATCTTTAACCCGTCTTAACTCGTTGCTTCCGTTTTTTCGGTTTTGTATTTTCCTTTTTAGAAAATCCTTTACTGTTTCCATAAATCCCAAAACTTCCAAAAACTGATTCTCCTTGATTTTATATGAATTTAGAAAGTTGAATCACCTCATTTGGAGTTCCGTAGCTCCGGTTATGAATTTTCAAAGTTTTCTCGGTTTAATCGGTTTTCATTCCCGACAAGCCGAAAAAACCGTTTCTGCTCCGTTTCTTACAATTGTGGTCTTGTAAATGTTCTTTATGTTGTAAAAACATTTGGCCCGTCTCGGCTTCCGTCTCCAACTTTGGCAAAATTAGTATTTTGCCCCCTAGGTTTGACAAAATTACCATTTTGCTACTGTTGACTTTTCTTCTGCCTGTTGACTGCATTTTTGAATACAGGGTATTACAAAGACCGCCGCCAAACTAAGTGACTGGAGAAAAGAAAAGACTCCTAAAATCGAGCTTAAACACCTCCCTGCAAAGTTAAGGTACACATTTCTTGGATCGAATTCCACATATCATGTTATTAGTAATGCTTCCTTTTACAACAAAGAGACCACCTTAGTGTTGAGCAAGCTGCGCAAGTATCTCAAGACTCTTAGCTATTCTCTTGATGACAGTTCATGTAACTTTCCATATTTTTGCATGCATAGGATACATCTTGAGGATGAGACAAAGTCATCAGTTGAGTATCAGAGAAGGCTAAATCTGAATCTGAAGGAGGTGGTGAAGAAGAAGATTTTTAAATTCCTGGATGCTGGGATCATTTTTCCTATCTCTGACAGTGATTGGGTCAGATCAGTGCATGTGGTGCCTAAGAAAGGATGTGTTGTAGTGGTCAAGAATGAGAAGAATGGACTGATTCCTACAAGGATTGTGACTGGACAAAGGATGTGCATTGGTTAAATAAAGCTTAATGATGCGACACAGAAAGACCACATCCAGTTGCAATTCATTGATCAGATGCTTGACAGGTTGGCTAATCACCCCCTAGTACTAATTCCTAGATGGACGTTCGGGCTTCTTTCAGATTCCCATCCATCTCGATGATCAGGAGATGACCACATTTACATGTCCCTATGGTACGTTTGCATATCACAGAATGCCATTTGAACTTTGTAATGCTCCTCCTACCTTCCAAATATGCTTGATGTCCATCTTCATCGACATGATTGAGGATTTCATGGAGGTGTTAATGGATGAATTTTATGTCTATGGGTCATCTTATCATGAGTGCTTGGATAGCATGTGCAAAGTGCTTGCTAGATGTGAAGAGAAGCACTGGGTTCTTAATTGGGAGAAATGTTACTTTATGTTCAAATATGACATTGTTCTTGAGAATAGAGTTTTTAAGTCAGGGTGGATCGTGCGAAGATTGACGTTATGACTAGTCTGCAGGCGCCCGATTTTGTGAAGTACGTGAGGAGTTTTTTTTGGACACACTGGTTTCTACAGGAGATTCATTAAGGATTTCAGTAAGATTGCTAGACCCCAACTGCTTTGATGTGCAAGCATGTGAAGTTTTAGTTCACTGCAGATTGCCAAGCTGCATTTGAACATGCGTTAGTGAGTGCTCCTATAGTGCAACCACCAGACTGGGATTTGCTTTTTGAGGTGATGTGTGATGCTTAGTGATTTTGCAGTTGAAGCTGTTTTGGGGCAGAAGAAGGATAAGAAACTTCATGATATCTATTATGCCAGCAGAACACGAGATGATGCATTGAAGAACTATGCCACTACAGAGAATGAATTGTTGGCAGTAGTCTTCGCATTTGACAAGTTTTGCCCTTACCTGGTTGGATCGAAAGTGATAGTACATGCAAATCACTCAGCTATGCAGTACCTTATGCAAAAGAAGGATGCAAAACTAAGGCTTTTGAGATGGGTCCTTCTTCTCCAGGAGTTTGACATTGAGGTCATAGATAAGAAAGAAGTTGAGAATTGAGTTTCTGATCATCTTTCCAGGATCAGGGTTGAAGAGGACGCTCCCATCGACAATTTCTTTCCAGAGGAGAACGTTTATATGATTGAGGCAATGTTGGGCTCAGACTTATACATAAATTTTCAGAGTTGTAGAGCTTCAGCACTTGCATCGACCGATCTACCTCTCGACAGAACAAAGATCGAGTCAATTCAGGGAAATTAGTGTAAGGTTGCAACACCTGAAACGACCGACGCACCACATCATGTCGGTCGATGCACGGTGTCTACGAACCTGGAACCTTGTAAGGTTCAGATTGGTCACTACAACATGGAAATATGCGTTGTTCCTACTCTCGATCGACCTTGGTATACACCAATTGCGAATTATCTTGTTGCAGAAGTTGAACCAAAGGATTTCAAAGGTTATGCAAATAAGAAATTCTTGAGGTAATTGAGGAGATTCTACTGGGATGAGCCATACATGTACAAGAATTTCTCATATTGAGTTTACAGGAGATGCATTATTGAGTCTGAGGTTCCGAATGTGTTATTTCACTGCCATGGATCAGAATATGTTGGACACTTTGCGGCATTCAAGACAGTGTCTAAGGTTTTGCAACCAGGCTTCTGGTGACCTACTATGTTCAAAGATACTCAAATGTTTGTGTCTCAGTGTGATGCTTGTAAGAGGAGAGGAAAAATCAATAAGAATCATGAGATGCCACATAACTTTATCTTTGAAGTGAAGGTTTTCGATTGCTGTGGCATTGATTTCGAGGATCTTTTCCCTCATCATATGGGAACATGTTCATCTTGGTTGCTGTGGATTATGTGTCTAAGTGGATTGAAGCAATCACTAGTTGATATATCATGGTTTTTACCAGTTTTATGCCATGATATAATTGTGTTTTAGTGTTCTTTTGTGTTCTTTTAGAGTCTTTTACAGGTATAATCAGGTTTGGAGCAGAATTGGAGATATTAGAGCATTTTGGGGATTTTTGGAGTGTTTAGCCGAGAGATTGAGCTCACTGTCCGATTTTGAGATCATGCATCGATCGACACACCTTTGGTGTCGATCGACACACTAGCGAGATGGGCCGATTTGGCGGTTTAATGAAGATTGAAGATTTTGCACTTTGGCCCAGAAGTTTCCAGTATTTACAAAGAAGCCCCAGTCGAGATTATGCCTATATAATTAGGATTTTGGTGTTTATTTTAGATACGCTTTCATAATTAAGAGCAAAGAGTTTTTAGAGCTATTGGGGCTGATCTGATCCTGTACTTCACTTTATTTTGGAGAAGATTTCGAACCCCTTTATTTATTTAATCTCTTTTATGATTTCTATTAATTCATTGATTATGCTTTCATATTCTATGTCTGAGTAGATTCATAGTTAGGTTTAGGGTTTCTCATTAAGGTTGGTTTAGTTTAGAATCTAGAACTGTTTAGAATTCCCTATTTAGGTTGGTTTATTAAATTATTCGCAAAGAGATTTGGCTTAGTTTAATTGTGGACATATCGAACTTGAAATTAATGTTGGTTTAATCTGTTAGTAATTGCAAAGAGATTTGGATTACTGCACTTAGACTTAGAGAATTATCGCAAAGAGATTTGGTTAATTCTATATCCGTGATTTGAGTTCTAGAACTGTGCTTAATTAGATCATGACTGATTGATTTGTCTGCTTGTCTGATTTCCTGAGAACGCCCTAGACTTAGCGCCTTTAATTAACTGCTTTCACCACCACCAATCTGCTACTTGTTTACTTTCTTGCTTTGCTATTTAGTTTACTACAATTTGCTTTCTTCTTAGTTTAAATTCCTACGGTTCTTTATCTATCGAGACCAGAGTCTCTGTGGATTCGATACCCTATATACTACAATCACTTAACTGTGCACTTGCAGTAGAATAGGATTAAAACCTGACCCTATCAAGTTTTTGGCGCCGTTGCCGGGGACTCTTAGAGTCTTCGATAGGATCGAACTTAGGGTTTTTACTGGAATTTTTTATTTTCGTTTCGTTTTGTTTTGTTTTTATTTTAAGTTACTAATTTTTCTCTGTTTTCTCTCTGTCGCAGGTACCGATTTTGCTTTGCGTCGATCGTTGCACCTTTGTGTCGATCGTCACTAGGCGATTCTGAGATTGAATCGATCGTTGCACTGATAGCATCGATCGTTGCTTGACGATTACAGACAGTTTATGCAGACGCGTGAAACTCGAAGTAATCAGAACCTGAACCTCGTTAATCTCGGACTTGAAGAACTTGGACGTCTAGAGAGGACTAACATAAGAGAAAGAAGAGCAAGGATGGTGGTACAGAAGCTAATCATTATGCCTGATGCTCAAGGTACCCTGAGGGACCGAGATAACAATCCGTACAATGCTGCTGGGCAACGGATTGATGCTGAAGGGAATGTAATCCCTGATCCTCCTGAGCAACCGCAACATGAGCAGAACCAAGGTCAAAGACAGGCCCAAGGTAGACAGATGGTTGTCCATGAGAGGACTTTAGCTGACTACAACAGACCGGATGAGTTTCATGAAAACCGGTCAGCTCTTGTGATGCCTGGTTTTGAGAGGAATGATTTTGAGATCAAAACCATCTACTACTCGCTGATGAGACAGAATGCCTTCCATGGTCACCCCACAGAGCAGCCTATGGATCACATTGATCAGTTTGAGGACCTAATCAATGGCATGAAGTATGATGGAGTCTGCCAGGATTATCTGTTCCTTAAGCTCTTTCCATACAGTCTCGTTGGAGACGCTGCTGCATGGCTGAAGCAACTGCCACCTGGGCAGTTTGATACTTGGGCAGCCCTGAAGAGTGAGTTCCTGCGTCACTTCTATGATGATGCACGCTCTGATCAGTCCCGACAGGACATACTCACATTTACCCAAGGTCCTACTGAGCCTCTTAAGACTGCTTGGATGAGATTCAGAAAGTACCAGCGTGACTGCCCACACCATGGATTCACTGAGGTCACATTGCTAGGTATTTTCTTCAGAGGCATAGATCTGCCATATCAGTCTGCGCTGGATAACTCCAGTAATGCAAACTTCAACACCAGGACTCCTGCACAAGCTAAGCAGTTGATTGAGAACTTAGTGAGCAGCAACAGTTGTAAGACTATGGATGAGAGGAGGAAGAAATCTGGTGGAAGTGTAGAGAATTCAGAGATGGCTAAATTTAGATCTAAGCTGGACAAAATTTGCAATCTCCTGGCTGGTAAGAAGGCTGTCCACTTTGCCCAAGATGTAGAGGTAATTCAGACTGAGGAGGACACTCGGGAAGAAGATGTGAATTACATTGGAGGATCTGGTTTCCAAGGTAATAAATTTGGTAATCAGCAGGGAAACAAGTTCTTCAATGGAGGACAGAAGAGTGCCTTTACAGGCAATCAGAACTCAGCAGGTTTTGGACAGACTAGTGGTTTTCAGAAACCTTTTGGACAAAGTACTCAGAGAACCTATGGATCTTCATCTTATCAGACTCCTCCTGCAGCCACTGCTCATGAGAGTAAGATGGAGAAAATGATGGAACAGCTGCTGGAGAGTCAGACCAAGATTTCTGTGGACTGCAATAAGAAGTTGGATGCTGTCTATGAGGATCTCAATGGTAAGTTTGAGTCTCTGAACACTCATATGAAGCAGTTGGATACTCAGGTGAATCAGATTTCCAGTTCTATGAAAGGAAAAGGAGTAGCAGACACCCATATTAAGGCCTGGTCTATGTACATTGATGATGGATCTCACCTAGGTGAAGGATTTGAGCTAAGCACAGCTGAGTTGGTAGAAGAGGTTGAATTTTCGGATTTTGGAGAAAATCTCTCGGGTGAAAACTGTGAAAACAGTGTTGCATCGATCGACACACACCCAGTGTCGGTCGATGCAGGTCGTGAACAGACAGACTCGGCGAATGATGATGGCATTGACGCAGATTTGGAGCTTAATCGCTTATTCCCTGGAGTTTCTGAGATTACTCAACAGGATATTTATGCACAATTCACTAGACTATATCCCTCAGGATCTGAAATGATTAAGCAGGAGATTGAAGAGCTTAAGAAGCTAGAGGAGATTGGTGAAGAGTTGGAAGAAATTCCATCATCTGATGATCCACCTTATCACCCATGTGTGCAAAGGTATTTGAACAAGATGTTGCCTTTAGATGAAGAGCTGAAAGATTGGTTGATTGTAGTCCCTCAACAGATAAGTGATGTGCTGTTAACCAAGGTTCCCAAGAAGCTGCCTGATCCTGGGATATTTGTGCTAAGTTGTTCTATCTTTGAGGATTGTTTTAGGCGCTCTCTTTGTGATCTAGGAGCTGCTGGAAGTCTCATGCCATATTTTGTGGCAGAGAAGCTGGGTATGCTGGATTTTTCTCCTACTAGGACCTCTCTTGTCCTAGCTGATCAGTCTATACGAGTTCCGGAAGGACTCCTTGAGGACATCCCGGTGAGAGTTGGAAACTATTTAGTTCCAACAGATTTCTTAGTGCTAAAGTATGACAGTGATCCTGATGATGCGTTGATACTTGGGAGACCATTCTTGGCTACAGCGGGAGCAATGATAGGTGTCAGACATAGTCTGATAGACCTCCACCTGGGAGATGAGCCGTTGTATTTTGAGATGGACAAGCTGCGCAAGCCACTGATAGATAGGCAGGCCTTCACCATTATGGATGGAGATGATGAGCAGTCAAGTCACACTACGGTTTTGGATCCTGGAGAGCAGTTTACTCCTTCTTTTCTTGGACAGGATCATTCTGATACAGCTTATTCTCCACCATGGATGAGGAGGCTTGCACAGAGGCAATCAAAGTCTCTGTCAGGATCTCCAGCAAACTGATCTTGTTCGTCCGGTCAAACTAATGACCTTAAACAAGCGCTGAGTGGGAGGCAACCCACTGTTAGGTTTAGTTGTTTTTCTTTCTTATTTTTGGTGTTTTTCTTAGGATTTCACGTTTTTGTTTGTTTTTGCTAAGTTTCAGATACAGAACTCGAGTCTGGAGATGTGTGACGATCGATGCATTTGTGCACCGGTCATTGCAAGGAGATTACGACGAGGAGATAGATCGCATTGTGACGATCGTTGCGGTCCTGTGCAACGGTCGTTGCAATTGGTTCAATTGCAAAATTAAGGCACGTGTGATAGGCTCAGAGTTTTAATCCCTATACTAAACTGCAAGTGCACAGCAATATCAATGTAGTATATAGGGTATCGAAATCCACAGAGACTCCGGTGTTCAATAGCTCAAGAACAGGAATTTAACTAGGAAGAAAGCAATGTAATTGAATTAAAAGTGGTCCGAGAAAGTAAATCAGTAGAAGAGATTGTTGGTTGTGAAAGCAAGTAATTAAAAGCGCTAAGTCTAGGGCGTTCTCAGGAAATCAGACAAGCAGACAGTTCATTTAGCAAGGATCTAATTAAGCACAGTTCTAAAACTCAAAACACAGATATAGAATTAACCAAATTCCTTTGCGATAATTCTCTAAGTCTAAGTGCAGCAAACCGAACTTTCGTTTGCGAGAACTAACAGATTAAACTAGCATTAATTCCAGGTTTGATATGTTCACAATTATCCTAAACCAAACTTCCGTTTGTGCAAAGTTTAATTGCCCAATTTAATTAGTTCAGATTCCTAAACCCCACTTCCGTGACGTATTTAGCAACCTAAGATCTAGATTCTAATTTATCAGGTTAGACCTAGCTTTAAGCACAATTAAATTGAAGAACAGATATAGTTTGAATCCTTAACTGAATTTGAACAAGTCTAGCAGGTCATGAAATCCTATGTGAGAAACCCTAAACCTAACAAGGAATCTACTCAGACATAGATAATGAAAACATAACCATATGATGAATAAATTGCATAAAAGAATCAGAGTAAAAAGGGGTTTGAAATCTTCTCCAAATACAGATGATGTAACAGGTTCAGATCAGCCCCAAAAGCTCTAAAAATCCTCTGCTCTTAATTATGAAAGCGTAATGTAAAGCGTATCTAATTAAAACATTAAAAACTCTATTATATTGGTCTAATCTCGGCTAGGGGCTTCTTTATAAATATCAGGAACTTCTGGATCAAAGTGCAATATCTTGATTCTTCTAAACCGCCGAGTTTTGGCCCATCTCGCTGGTGCATCGACCGTTTCAGGTGTGCAACGATCGACACCTTTCTCTGTTTCGGACAGTGAACTCTATCTCTCGGCCAATCACTCCAAAAATCTCCAAAATGCTCCATTATCTCCAATTTAGCTCCAAACCTGATTATACCTGTAAAAGACTCTAAAAAAACACAAAAGACACTAAAAACACAACTATATCATGGCATAAAACCGGTAAAAACCATGATATATCAACTCCCCCACACTTAGCCATTGCTTGCCCTCAAGCAAAACAGAGAACTAAAACATGGTGAAGAGGTTTGAAAACTCTTCAGAAACTCATTTCATCCTAGAAGCTACTGAAGGATTATGGTGTTTATTCAAGGTTTAATTCCCAAATTACAACCCAACACATAATCTTAACAGATCTAGGTTCTTGCAAAAACGAATCATAAAACCAACCAAACCTGGATCATTACCTTTCAGATTGCAGCGGATAATTGATGGTAATGATGAGATCAGTTAGAACAGATGAACAACCTGCTCCTCCTTTGGTATCCACACTCTTACAAGCCGGGATGGCTGCTAGACCAAAGAGATGGATCATATCAGAAAAGAGAGAGTTAGAGAGAGAGAGACACTCGCGGCCACAAACCCAAAATCGTGTGGTATGTGTTATGCCTTAGGGTTTGCGATTTCTACCTCTCTCATTAATGGGCCTAAGTCATTTGACTAATGGCTCATTAATCATTTGGGCCCAAGACACAAATCAGACAAAAAGCCTGCATTTTGTCTGGCCCAATTCTCTGATCCAATACAGTAAATGCCATTGCATCTTACCGTATTAATTCCATTTAACTTTCCCGTTAGCTATGGTGTGTGACCCTTCGGGATCATACAATACTGGTAATAAGTCCTAAACTTATAGATCAAGAGCGGACTCTAGCAAGCCATCATGATCACCCAGTATTTATGACTTATGTCTGATCTCGACACTTATCATACTTTCTAGAGATAGTACGGTAGATTTCAGGACATTCCCAACAATCTCCCACTTGTACTGGAATCCTACACAGGACATTCCCAAAAATCTCCCGATTGTACTAGAATCCTACATTCCCTAGTCCTTTTGTCTTAATATCTCGATCTGGCATAAGGCAAGATGCGTGTCATCCTTATATAGCCAGACCATGTTTATCGGAACAGATTTGATACTGACAATGCAAACGACTTGGGCAAGTCCGTTTGGGAATGGCCATTCTCTTACCAGCTATCAAATCTCCGATTGGCCTAGAGATATTACCTCCGTTAAACGGCAGGGACAAATCCCATCTTGTTCCATCACTATGAACTACACAATTCATAATACACCCAACCAAAGTCCGTATAGCTCCCAGTTACGAAACAGCGTTAGACAATGATCAAAGCGTATTACTCCATGTGCAGCCACATGCATGCGAACTCAGGTCTAAGGACTATACTCTATAGTCGTATATGAGAACCTCTCATGACACAGATATTAATATCTTGTAGAGTTCTCATGAGCGGGCCATGTCCGGTCATATGCTCCCCTACATATACCTATGTGTCGACTTTGATGCCGCGCATCTATGACCCCTCGAAACTTGGTCATAAGTCTCAACACAATCTAGTCTCAAGTGGTTGTTGGTGTTCCAATTCAACAACCTTCGACTATGGACACTATGATTTATGTCATTTCGTTAAATATGGGGTTTCAGGATCAAGTCTACTCATGTACTTCGATGGCCCATATATAATGACATGAATCATTTTGGAACGATTATTTATATCACAGCTAAAATAATCCAGAAATCATAGATTTCATAAACATAAAATATTATGTTTACATGAACCTTTCAAAATAACTAAGTAAAGCCCTTTACAAACTCCCACTGCGTCTTAATTTCACTCATCCTACAGCTACAGTCCGCGACTCGTGCTTAGGCCTAAGGAGTGGCTTCGTTAATAGATTAGCAACGTTCTCATTCGATGAAACTTGCTTATCTACTTAACATCTCTGTCATTTATCTCACGGAATAGGTTATACCTATCCTCAAGGTGTTTGGATCTCTGATGTGCAGCTAGTCTCATCTATGCTGTGAATCACATCAAGTTCAGTGATGAACTCTTCTATCCAAACAACCTCTTTCGCCGCTTCTCAAGCTGCGAAATGTTCAGCTTAAGTCATGGAGTCAGCAACAGTGCCTTGCACCGCCATACAGACACAAGATATAGCCGGACTGTGACCGGGAATTATCTTTGTCTATTGGAAACTTGCCTTTCAGACTCTATCGACTTGTAGCACCTCACTTTCTCTGTAAACCAAGAACTTATCCTTAGTATTCCTCAAATACTTTAGGATATTCTTTACGGCAATCCAGTGATTCTTTGCTGGATTTTACTGGTCTTTACTTGTCTTGTTTAACATTAAAGCAACATCAAAACAAGTACGTGTCATGGCACACATGATGGATCCAATTGCCGACGCATATGGAATCCTATCCATGCTTGCAAGCTCAGCAGATATCGTAGGATACTGTTTCTTGCTTAACGTATTGCCATGTGACATTGGCATAAAACCCTTCTTGGATTGCTGATTACGTGTAGGACTTTGTCAATTTAAGAATCCTGACTTTGTCCTACCTGCTCTTTTGGATCTCTATCTTTAGATCCAAAATCCAAGAACATACGTGGCTTTACCCGTGTCAATCACAGAACCAACTCCCAAGCCAGTCCTTTACCGACTGCAACATTGGGACGTTATTTCCGAGGATCAGTATGTCATCGACATACACTATGAGAAATGCAAAATTGCTCCCACTTATCTTTTAGTAAACGCACAGTTCCACTTCGTTCCTGTTCAAGTCAAAACTTTGACTACTTCAACAGAACGAAGATTCCAACTCCGATATGTTTGCTTCCATCCATGAATGGATCAATGAAGCTAACTTACACATAGTGTAATTTTCGGAGTCCGGGCTCACTTTCGCTTCTTTGAATTTCGCAGGTTCGTCGCTTTCAATGATCATCAGATCATGCGAACTTTCAATGATCATCAGGTTCAACTAATGACGAGAAATCACTCTCGGATTAGTGACTGATTCATTCATATCTGCGAACTTCAGGCTCTACAGGTGTAGATTCTACAGAAATCTGCAAATCCATCCGCTGCTCTCCCTCAACAGGTTGAGCAACCTCCTGTATTTCTCGAATTTCTTCTCGAATTTCTTCGAGTTACACTTTTACTCCCACTGTTCTTCTTGGAAAGTAACTTCCCTTCTTAGAAAACAGAATGGACGTAAAAGTAACAAGCCTTGGTTTCCCTAGGACAACCAGCGAAATAGCACAACTACAAATACTCAGTAAAGACGAATTCGGATCGATTCCAATCCACTTTTACGTGGTGTCTTTTAACTGATATTGGTAGAACTGTTTCAGCGTAAACTTAGATGTTTCTAGAGCGTTATTCTTAAAGAATATCATGGAAGATTCGTGTGACTCATCTTTAATCATTTCTAATAAGATCTGATTTTTTCTCACAGAAACATCTCCAGGTTTTCAGGAGAAATGAGCTGTGAAACGATTTCACACTCATTCAGATGATCACACAATCAATGACTTAAGTATTCTCACTCGTGATCTAATCCAGAGTCTTAATACTTCTGTCATTCAGATTCTATACTTCATTCTGGAACTCTTTCGACCATGTCAAAGAATTCCGACTTGTGTCTCATCAAATGAACACAATCACACTCACTGAAGTAATCAGTAGAGACAATGAAGTACAGGAAATTTTCTCTGGCATTACTGCTCATCGGACCACATACATGAGTATGTTCAATCTCCAATAAGTCTTTGGGCCTTTCTCTAGCTCGGCTAAGATGGGCCCTTTGTCTTTTGGTCCAGTAAGCAGAATTCAAGTCTCATAAGATATCCATTCAAATGAGCCCAAAAGTCCATAACTATGGGGTTTCTGAATCCAATTTACTCTATTTGACCAAAACATTTATGCCAAGAAAAATCAGGTTTAATTCATCAGATTTAAACCAATTTGGTATTTATGTTACATTTAGGCACTCTATGGTTTAAGATATAAAACCCATTCCTTGAATAGGGTGCTACAATTAATATTTCATTAAGATCAAAAGAACAAAACTTGTCTTTATCAAAATGAAAAACATTCAAATTCTTACAAGAAAATGAAAGACAACTCTGCTTAAAGCAGGTACATTGTAGCAATTACTTAATTCAAAACCAAGCCTGAAAGGCATCTACAAGTGAAAACCCTACGGCTGAGGCAGCATCCCAAGCTCCTTCCAGACACGCAGTTCCACTTGCCCTTCCTTCAACGTTCTACTGTTGCTCAGGCTCTGCATATTATAACAAACATCAGTGCCACAACCAGTAACCAATACCTATAAGGTATAACTTGAAGTAATAACATGAATACCTGAGGGAGTAGTCTCATACATCAACTTCAACTCCTCATAATCTTCCATGAATTTAATGCAATCTCTCTTCCAATGCCCCAGTCTCTTTACAGTAGCAGCACTTACCAACGTAAGAGGTATCTGATTCGGGCTCAGAAGACACACGCTTACCATGATTCAAAATCTGGACAACTTTGTCTTCACCCTTGTCAGCATTAGGTTTAGTAAACCTACCCTTCTCATTCATGAGATTGTACAGGGTACTCTTCACGTTTGGCTCAACTGTCTTGAGCATATCATGCAGTTCAGTCAACGTCTTCGTTAAGCCTTTCTTGATATAGTTCCTTACGAACTTATCATAGCTTGACGGCAGTGACTGCAGAATGATCTCAGTTGCCAATTCCTGGCTAACTGGATAATCCAGTTTCCTCAGGTTATCAATGTAACCCATCATTTTACTGACATGAGGACTTACTGGATGATCATTCGGTAGCTTGCAGCTAGTGAGAGATTTAACCAATTGGTATCTCTCCACTCTTACCTGCTCCTGAAATTTCAATTTCAGGCTGCTGATCATCTCTATTGGCGACTCCATGTTCTCATATTGCTTCTGCAAGTCTGAGTCCATGGTAGCCAATATCAGACCACGCACATCTACCGCATCATTATAATGCTTATTCCAAGCATTATATACTGCATGAGAGGCATTGGACCCGATCCTCACGGGGAGAGCTCTTTCAAGGACATAGTCCTTTCTCTCCTGCCTGAGAACTAGCCTCAGGTTTCGCGACCAAGTCAAGAAATTTGATCCGTTCAGTTTGTCCATCTCAAGGACAGACCGGATCGAGAAAGTGTTTTGATTGTTTGTGCTCGTCATAGCTGAAATTTAGAGATAAATAGAGTTTTAGTTATTTAGTTCATAAAAGAGTAATCTTAAAAACTTATAAGAAAACTCGCATTGCATTCAAAATTTCTTTGTTTAACCTCATAAGAATGCAATGATTCCGAGACCCATGTTCAACCAAAACCAAAGTGGGCCACTGGCCGTCACCCGGAATTAGCTTTACTTGGTAAGCATACACACAGCTAGTTATAACCAATAACTCTCGGTTGTGAATTGGACCCGAGGCCCAAATTCACCAGATGTCTCAAGGCCCGGGACTCCCGATAGCCCAGTCAAGGAAACCAATCTCTTACAGTCAAATAATCACTAAAGTCTGGGACTCCCAATGAAATTAGTGACTATATACTACTTTACTTATGCGAAAACAGACACCTCACACTGTAAGCCATATCTGTAATCGAATAAGCGTTAAGTAGCTGACAATATTGGAAAGACATCCAAGCTTGATATTGTTTTTGAGGATTTTTAAGTTTTATTTCCAAAAATAGAAGATTACTATTTTGGGAAACTTACTTCTTTTAGAAACTTTCTAAATTTAGAAACATACTAAAAATAGAAATTTCTAATTTAATATTTTATTAAATATTTTGGGTTGGGTCACAAATTATAGGCCCAATTCTTGGCCCAAGACCATAGAATTCCAGCTGGCCCAATAATTTGACATAACCGATCCGGTTTATTAATTCTGGTCCAAGACCAGATTAACTATCAAAACCATCGGTTATTTACTAAACCAGACCAGCTCTAAATTATTTGGTCCAACCAAATCAAACTTAGACCAACCTTCGGTTTAGGTTAAAATTCAATTTTTGAATTTCAATCCGGTTTAACCAAAAATTAAATAATACCATGTATTAAATAATTTCCAGCAAACCGCGATTCGGGTTAACCGCTTGAACCACCAATTAAATTGGATCGGTTCAGTTAAATCCAAAACCGGGAAGAAACACCTAGTGTTTTAGCCAATTTGATTTAACTTGCGGTTTAAGGCTTTAAACACACAATTAACCGCCAATTAAATGGACCGGTTAAATCGGTGTGGTTTTGGGCAACGAACCGCGAAGCTCGGTTTAACCGATTGACTATTCGCGGGACGTAAAATTTTAACGGGCCAAGCAATCGGATCCAAGATCCAACTCGGCCCATTAACGCAATTTGTGGGCCCATGATCATCCGAGGCCCATGATCATCACGGCGCAACTTGCGCATGCTCACGATCGCAAGATCGATCATCGCATCGGATCACGCTCGGCTCGGTTACACGGCACACGCATCGCAGCTTACGCACGATCCCTTGCCTGCCTCACAATCGGATGATCGATCTCGGCTTTAGGGCATCACATGCGATCGTACGGCATGATCACATCACCCTCGGCCCAATCAAACAACATGATCGATACACCCAATCAAAGCGATCGCATCATGTGTTACTATCGGCCAATGCACATGATCCAAACCGAGATCATTATAAAATGGCGATTAGGGTTTAAAAATCGAAAGTGCCATTCTATTATTAACAATAACATTCGGCCAAAACCAAATTCTTTTGAGCAGCCGATTATTAATCAAGATCACACGATTAGGGTTTAAGATTTCTATAATCAATTTTTCATTCAAAATTAATTCTAAACCATTAAACTTTCATATGATCCAATTTCACAAGAAACCTAAAACCTAGGCTCTGATACCACTGAAGGATTATGGTGTTTATTCAAGGTTTAATTCCCAAATTACAACCTAACACATAATCTTAACAGATCTAGGTTCTTGCAAAAACGAATCATAAAACCAACCAAACCTGGATCATTACCTTTCAGATTGCAGCGGATAATTGATGGTAATGATGAGATCAGTTAGAACAGATGAACAACCTGCTCCTCCTTTGGTATCCACACTCTTACAAGCCGGGATGGCTGCTAGACCAAAGAGATGGATCAGATCAGAAAAGAGAGAGTTAGAGAGAGAGAGACACTCGCGGCCACAAACCCAAAATCGTGTGGTATGTGTTATGCCTTAGGGTTTGCGATTTCTACCTCTCTCATTAATGGGCCTAAGTCATTTGACTAATGGCTCATTAATCATTTGGGCCCAAGACACAAATCAGACAAAAAGCCTGCATTTTGTCTGGCCCAATTCTCTGATCCAATACAGTAAATGCCATTGCATCTTACCGTATTAATTCCATTTAACTTTCCCGTTAGCTATGGTGTGTGACCCTTCGGGATCATACAATACTGGTAATAAGTCCTAAACTTATAGATCAAGAGCGGACTCTAGCAAGCCATCATGATCACCCAGTATTTATGACTTATGTCTGATCTCGACACTTATCATACTTTCTAGAGATAGTACGGTAGATTTCAGGACATTCCCAACAGCTACAATACTCAGATTCCCCTTAGTAAACCACTGCAAGAATCAATCACAGGATATCAAGACCAACATGTACTTCCCCCACACTTAGCAACTGTCCTAAGTAAACTCCACAATCACATTCAAGCATTCAAATTCTCCCTACTGACTTCTGCAAGTATTTAAGTGCGGTCTCACCTAAGGAGTATCGATCAAAGGGCACATGGATTCTTACCTTATCAGCTCTAGACCACCATACTATCTTTCTCTAGTCCCTTTCTTCTCTTTCCCTTCTTTAACAACTGATTTTTCCCCATTGGGTATCATTTTATTTTTTTTATCAATGTTCTTCCCGTTATGGGGTGTACTTTGGACACATTCCATGGATCACATGAGAGAAAATAGTGTTTGCTACCATTCCCATGACCACTTCGGAGTTACTAACTCATCCTCAGTTTATTATCTTTTTTTTTTTTACTTTATAGAAGGGGAGAAGGGAACTAAATAGGATAGGTTGACAGGCTGTGTTAGAACTAACAAGGGAATCCGACACAAAGTATACCAAGCCCTTAGGTGAGAAATCTAAGTCAGTATTAAATTGAAGTCAGTAAAAGGATCCTCTGATACCTGAAGTGATGTGGGTGTTCCCAGTAGGTTGATCTGTGATGGGGTTTTCTAATAGTCAGAGATAGATCCTGCAACTTCATCCCAATGGTTACTTAAGTTCCTGCAAGTCTTGTAAATCTTCTCAGAAAATCATAGTTTCTTACTTAAACAATTTTGACTCAATAAAACAAATTTTTTTTTTTGAAAAGCGGACTGACTCTTAAGAAAACAGAAAACAAAAGTCAGTAGCCCCTCCCCCACACTTAAGACACACTGTCCCCAGTAGTGTCCATCGAAGGATTGGTAAAAAGAAAAAAATGAAAAGATGAAATTATGTCTGTCGGGTTACCTCTGTCGCTCAGGCATCGATCGTTGCACTAAGTGCATCGACCGTTACTTGGCGATTTTCGTGTATAGTCGATCGTTGCTCAAGAGCGCAACGATCGCTGCAATGCGATTCCTTTCGTGTTGTGACGATCGACACAGAAGTGAGTCGATCGTTGCACTGCGATTTATCCGAGACCTGCAAACATAAACTCACCAAAAACAAAAACAAACGTAAAATCCTAACAAAATCACCAAAAATTAAGTAGAAAAACACCAGTACCTAATGGTGGGTTGCCTCCCACCCAGCGCTTGTTTAAGGTCAATAGCTTGACCGGATGGATGGGAATTTTCAGGTAGAGGGAGCATGATCCAGGGGCAAAATCTGACCTCTGGGAATCTCGGCCTTAGCCCAATAGTGTTTTACCCTCTGCCCATTTACAGCAAACTCATTACCTTCCTTGCCAATTAAAATGACAGCTCCATATGGACGCACTTCTTTGATCGTGTAGGGTCCAGACCATCTTGATTTCAGCTTGCCTGGAAACAAATGCAAGCGAGAATTGTATAATAGTACCTGATCGTTAGGCTTAAACCGTCTGGAGACAATCTTTTTGTCATGATAAGCCCTAGTCCTTTCCTTGTACAACTTTGAGTTCTCATAGGCAAAATGTCTAATCGCATCCAACTCATTGAGCTGTATCAATCTCCTCTCTGCAGCTGGTTTGAGGTCAAAGTTCATCTGTTTTACAGCCCATGCTGCCTTGTGCTCAAGTTCTACCGGCAGATGACATGCTTTCCCATACAGCAAATGGAATGGAGTAGTCCCCAATGGCGTTTTAAACGCAGTCCTGTAGGCCCATAAAGCATCATCAAGCTTAGCTGCCCAATCTTTCCTTGTCTTCCCAACTGTCTTCTCCAAGATCTCCTTGATTTGTCTGTTAGAAACCTCTACCTGTCCACTAGTATGTGGGTGATAAGGAGTAGCAACTCGGTGATGCACTCCATGCTTCTTCAGGAGATTCTCAAAAACCTTATTAATAAAGTGAGATCCTCCATCACTAATTACTATCCGAGGTACTCCAAATCTAGGAAATATGATGGATTTAAACAGCTTAATGACTACTGAAGAGTCATTGGTTGGACTAGCTATTGCTTCTACCCACTTAGATACATAATCCACAACAACTAATATGAATTTATTCCCATAAGATGAGGGAAAGGGACCCATAAAGTCTATGCCCCAGCAATCAAAAACCTCAACCTCGAGAATGAAATTCTGAGGCATCTCATGCTTCCTGCTGATTTTCCCTCTCCTCTGGCAGACATCACAATGAGAAATAAAGGAGTGAGCATCAGCGAACATTGTAGGCCACCAGAAACCTGCTTGCAAAACCTTAGACACAGTTTTGAAAGTAGCAAAATGTCCTGCATAATCTGATCTGTGGCAGTGGAATAGGATATCTGGAACCTCTGACTCAGCAACACATCTTCTATAAAGGCCATCCGAACAATGCTTATAGAGGTAAGGTTCATCCCAATAGTACCTCCTAAGTTCCTTGAAGAACCTCTTATTTTCATACCCTTTCAGATTATCTGGTTCAGTCTCTGCAGCCAGATAATTGGCTATGTCTGCATACCATGGTCGATCATTTGTTGCGACAGCATTAATCTCAAACTCATGCTTTCCAATCCGTACCGTAAAAGTTTCTGGGTCTGTATCCGCGCTGCAACGATTGTCACAGTCTGGTGTATCGATCGTCGCTGTCCCGATAGATGCATCGATCGACGCTGACGTCGCATCGATCGACGCAACGCGATTAATCCGACAGTTTTGCAGGTTTCTGTCCAATTCTGTCTCACAGATTGTCCCAACCATATTGACGTTTTCTTCAGGCAAATAGTCATTAATTGGCACGTCCTCCTCAACTAGCATCCTCGAAAGATGGTCAGCAACTCAATTCTCAACCCCTTTCTTATCTCTCACTTCAATATCAAATTCCTGAAGCAACAGGATCCATCTCAACAGTCTTGGCTTAGCATCCTTCTTCTGCATCAGATACTTCAGGGCTGAATGATCAGTGTGTACAATCACCTTGGAGCCAACAAGATAAGAGCGAAATTTCTCAAATGCAAAGACAACTACCAGCAACTCCTTCTCCGTAGTGGCATAGTTTCTTTGTGCATCATCCAGTGTCCTACTGGCATAATAGATAGCATGAAGCTTTCTATCTTTCTTTTGTCCAAGGACAGCTCCTACAGCATAATCACTTGCATCACACATTTCTTCGAAAGGCAAATCCCAATCCGGTGGCTGAACTATGGGAGCACTCACTAATGCCTGCTTGATCTGTTCAAATGCAGTTTGACAATCTGCAGTGAACTCAAATTTGGTGTCTTTACACAGCAAAGCAGTTAGTGGCCTAGCAATCCTACTAAAATCCTTGATGAACCGTCTATAGAAGCCAACATGTCCAAGAAAGCTTCTAATAGACTTAACAGAATCAGGTGCCTGCAAGTTGGTCATCACCTCGATTTTAGCGCGGTCCACCTCTATTCCTGCTTCGGACACTTTATGTCCAAGCACAATGCCATCTCTGACCATGAAATGACACTTTGCCCAATTAAGAACTAAGTGCTTCTCTTCGCATCTTGTCAGAACCTTGCACAAATTATCTAAGCACTCATTATAGGATGATCCATATACTGAGAAATCATCCATGAATACTTCCATAAAATCCTCAATCATGTCTGTGAATATGGACATCATGCATCTCTGGAAAGTGGCTGGTGCGTTGCAGAGTCCAAAAGGCATCCTACGGTAGGCGAATGTCCCATATGGACAAGTGAAAGTGGTCTTTCCCTGATCCTCTGGATGGATGGGAATCTGAAAGAAACCTGAGTAGCCATCTAAGAAGCAGTAGTAAGGATGATTTGCTAACCTTTCGAGCATCTGATCAATAAAAGGCAAAGGAAAATGATCTTTCCTGGTAGCAGCATTAAGCTTCCTGTAATCTATGCACATCCTGTGTCCTGTCACAGTCCTAGTGGGTATCAGCTCGTTCTTCTCATTCTTCACAACTGTAACACCGCCCTTCTTTGGCACTACATGGACTGGACTCACCCAATCACTGTCAGAGATAGGATATATAATTCCAGCGTCAAGGAGTTTCATAATCTCTTTTTTTACTACTTCCTGCAGATTAGGATTAAGTCTCCTCTGATGTTCGATTGATGTCTTGGACTCATCCTCAAGATGTATCCGGTGCATGCACAGCTCCGGTGAGATACCTGAAATATCATTAAGGGAATAGCCAAGAGCTTTGCGATGCTTGCGCATCTTGCTTAGCAGTAAGGTGAGCTCTGCGTTGTTCAGGCTAGCATTAACAATCACTGGGTATGTTGAATTAGGTCCAAGAAAGGCGTACCTTAGCCCGGATGGAAGTTGTTTCAGATCTATTTTCGGAGCCTTTTCTTCTGCCCAGTCTCTGTCGTCTTGCAACGATCATTGCTTAGATGGTGTCGATCGTTGCAGTCCCGCGTCAGACACTTCTACCTGCATTGCAACCTTGACAGAATCCATCAATCTTGTATAGCACATCGCAGGCTCGTCCTGTAGGTATTCCAACTCCAAAATAGAGCTCAGTAAAGCCCTTTCTAGTGGGTCCTCAGCATGTGATTGATGGAAGTACTCTGCAGCCAAATCACCCAATGTGTCCACATAGAAGGTTTGCCCGTCGATGGTTGGTCTCTTTACCAGTTTGTTCATGTCAAAACTCATCTTCAGGTCTCCCACATTTAGAACTATTTTGCCTCCCTGACAGTCAATCATCGCACCAGCTGTTGCTAAGAAAGATCTGCCTAGAATCAATGGGTCTTTTGGCTCCTGTCCATATTGTAGAACCACAAAATCAGTTGGGATCACACACTTGCCAACCGTTATAGGCACATCTTCTATTACTCCTTCGGGAATCCTGACTGATCTGTCTGCCAAAACCAATGATATCCTAGTTGGTATAAAATCTGTCATCCCTAGTCTTTTAGCAACTGAAAGGGGCATCAGATTTACACTGGAGCCAAGATCACATAGGGACCTTTCGAACCTCTCCTTGTAGATAGCACAATCTAATACGAAGCTGCCTGGATCTTTTAATTTCTCTGGAATTCTGCCTTGAACCACTGCACTACATACTTCATTGAGCATCATTATACTTTCTTCATCAGACCACTTTCTAGAAATTGCATCCTTAAGGCATCTTTTCATCATGGGGGAAGTTTCAATGGAATCCAACAAAGGTACTTCAACCTTTACCTTTTTTATGAACTCCTTCCATTTTGCATACTGCCTATCATTCTTAGCTTTTCTGGGGTTCTTGGGATAAGGTATCTTAGGCTTGTATACCCTTTCAGCCGACTGTTTTGGTTTTTCAGCACTCGAACTTTCTGCAGTCACCTTGTGTCGATCGTTGCTCTTATCGCATCGATCGATGCTAGGCGACTTCGTTACGACCTCCGGTTCCTTGATTTTGCTTGGCAACGATCGTTGCTTAGATGCATCGATCGACTCGCGGCGAATATCGCGTATCTCATCTTCCAACTCTTCAATTTCCACGAGTTCCTCAACGCTTAACTGCTTTTTCTGGCCAGACGACAGCTCCTTACCACTTCTCAATGTCACGGCATTGCATTGGTATTTAGGATTGGCATCAGTCCTTCCCGGGAGATATCCCTCTTCCCTTTGAGCATGTCCAGCAGTTCTTGCAACCTTAGCATCAAGCTCTTTCATGTGTGTGTTCAAACTCTCAAACTTCCCATTCAGCTCCCTGTAGATTGTATCCATCTTCGCGTCAGCATCTGCTGCGTACTTAGTCTGACTCTCCATTAGCTGTCTTAGCATCATCTCTACTTTACTCTCAGACTCATTGGCTTTCTTAAAACCACCTTGCTGAACTCCATTGGAGAATCTGTTTCCCTGTTGATTTCTAAATCTACTACCTTGGAAACCAGAACCTCCCATGTAATTCACTTCTTCTTCCTGAGTGTCCTCCTCAGTCTGAATTACCTCTACATCTTGGGTAGAGTGGACAGCTTTCTTACTTGTTAGGAGATCGTACACTGTGTCTAGCCTAGATCTAATCTCAGTCATGTTAGAATCCTCTATACTTCCACCGGATTTCTTCCTCTTTTCATCTATAGTCTTGCAACTGTAGCTGCTAATCAGGTTCCCAATCAACTGCTTAGCTTGTGTAGGAGTCCTGGTGTTGAAATTAGCATTACTGGAATTATCCAGCGCAGTCTGATAAGGGAGATCTATGCCTCTGAAGAAGATACCAATCAGCTGTACTTCTGTGAATCCATGGTGAGGACAGTCACGCTGATACTGCTTAAATCTCATCCAGGCAGTCTTCAAGGGCTCCACAGCTCCTTGGGAAAAAGTGAGTATGTCCTGTCTGGACTGATCCGAGCGCGCATCATCATTAAAGTGACGCAGGAACTCACTCTTTAAGGCTGCCCAAGTAGTATACTGACCAGGTGCCAGTTGTCTCAGCCATGCACTAGCGTCTCCAGCAAGACTGTGCGGAAATAGCTTAAGGAACAGATAGTCCGGGCATACTCCTTCATACTTCATGCCAGTGACTATGTCCTCAAACTTGTCAATGTGATCCATAGGCTGCTCTGCTTGAAGACCATGAAAAGCAATCTGCCTCATCAGCTGGTAGTAGATGGTCTTAACCTCAAAATCATTCCTCTCAAAAGCAGGAAGCACTAGAGCTGCTCGGTTTGCATGAAACTCATCAGGTCTGTTGTAGTCAGCTAGTGTCCTCTCATGAACCACCATCTCCCTACCTTGGGCCCGTTCCTGACCCTGGTTTTGGTTCTGCTCCTGTTGCAGTTGCTCAGGAATGACATTCCCTTCAGCATCAACCCTCTGCCAGTCGGCATTGTAGCGGTTGTTATCTCGGTACCTCAGGACACCTTCAGCATCGCGTTCCAGAATCAAACGCTCTCGCATCATTCTTTCTCTTCTTTCTCTTCTGTTAGCTCTCTCTAAACGTCCAAGCTCCTCAAGATCGAGATTAACCAAGCTCGAGTTCGGATTACTTCTAGTTTTCTGCATTGGCATAAACTGTCTGTAATCGTCCAGCAACGATCGATGCTATCAGTGCAACGATCGGTTCAATCTCAAATCGCCTAGTGTCGAACGATGCAAGGGTGCAACGATCGACGCAGTGCGAAATTGGTACCTGCGACAGAGAGAAAAACCGAGAAAGTCAGTAACTAAAAAAAACAAAAAAACAAAAACGAAAATAAAACGAAAAATCCTAGTAAAACCCTAGGCTCGAAGCTATTGAAGACTCAAAGAGTCCCCGGCAACGGCGCCAAAAACTTGATAGGCTCAGAGTTTTAATCCCTATACTAAACTGCAAGTGCACAGCAATATCAATGTAGTATATAGGGTATCGAAATCCACAGAGACTCCGGTGTTCAATAGCTCAAGAACAGGAATTTAACTAGGAAGAAAGCAATGTAATTGAATTAAAAGTGGTGCGAGAAAGTAAATCAGTAGCAGAGATTGTTGGTTGTGAAAGCAAGTAATTAAAAGCGCTAAGTCTAGGGCGTTCTCAGGAAATCAGACAAGCAGACAGTTCATTCAGCAAGGATCTAATTAAGCACAGTTCTAAAACTCAAAACACAGATATAGAATTAACCAAATTCCTTTGCGATAATTCTCTAAGTCTAAGTGCAGCAAACCAAACTTTCGTTTGCGAGAACTAACAGATTAAACTAGCATTAATTTCAGGTTTGATATGTTCACAATTATCCTAAACCAAACTTCTGTTTGCGCAAAGTTTAATTGCCCAATTTAATTAGTTCAGATTCCTAAACCCCACTTCCGTGACGTATTTAGCAACCTAAGATCTAGATTCTAATTTATCAGGTTAGAACTAGCTTTAAGCATAATTAAATTAAAGAACAGATATAGTTTGAATCCTTAACTGAATTTGAACAAGTCTAGCAGGTCATGAAATCCTATGTGAGAAACCCTAAACCTAACAAGGAATCTACTCAGACATAGATAATGAAAACATAATCATATGATGAATAAATTGCATAAAAGAATCAGAGTAAAAAGGGGTTCGAAATCTTCTCCAAATACAGATGATGTAACAGGTTCATATCAGCCCCAAAAGCTCTAAAAATCCTCTGCTCTTAATTATGAAAGCGTAATGTAAAGCGTATCTAATTAAAACACTAAAAACTCTATTATATATGTCTAATCTCGGCTAGGGGCTTCTTTGTAAATATCAGGAACTTCTGGATCAAAGTGCAATATCTTGATTCTTCTAAACCGCCGAGTTTTGGCCCATCTCGCTGGTGCATCGACCGTTGCAGGTGTGCAACGATCGACACCTTTCTCTGTTTCGGACAGTGAACTCTATCTCTCGGCCAATCACTCCAAAAATCTCCAAAATGCTCCATTATCTCCAATTTAGCTCCAAACCTGATTATACCTGTAAAAGACTCTAAAAGAACACAAAAGACACTAAAAACACAACTATATCATGGCATAAAACCGGTAAAAACCATGATATATCAACGCGCGCTAAACCGGAATCGATATGGTTCAACCAGCATCGATCGTTTCTCACTAGCAACGGTCGTTGCACCCACGACCAAGGTAAGTTGTCTTAAACCCTTCTCCTCTCTTTTCTTCTCCATTCCGCCGACCGTACAACCGAGATTCTCCACTCCTAAATCTCTCAATTTTTCATCATTTCTCGTGTTTCAAAGCTCAATTCTACTTGTTTTAACATCCTCTAGCTATTTCTATAACCCATTTACAAAGATTCCAAGGTATGAGCTCTCATTTTCATCATTTTCGGAATTGATTTTAGGGTTTATGAAATTCGGATGTTTAGCCTGAGATTGATGATTCTGTGCCGAATTGAACATGATTTAGGTTGTTTAGTGATGGGTTATTGTTGATTTTGTGGTTGTTTGAATGGATTTAGAACGATTTATGGATTTTGATTGCGGCTGAAATCGCCTTGCAACGGTCGTTGCACTTGTGCAACGGTCGTTGCTTTGCGATTTTGGGGAAATGTTCGATAATGCGAAATCGCCTTGCAACGATCGATGCCTTAGGTGCAACGGTCGATGCTTCGCGATGTCACAGAGAGATTGCCGAGACTAATTATTTTAATTTCTTGTTGAATACAGATGGCATCTCGCAGACAACCCCGCAAGCGCCGAGCAACAGCCACACGACAGTACATTCCACCACCAGGGTGGTTTCATAGAGACTCTCAGCCACCTGAGCCTTATGTGAGAGTTGGTCCAGCAGTAGCACTGCCTTGGCCCCGAGCAGACACGACAGATATCCCGACAGCTAGACAGTGGCCACAGAACATTTCTGAGTTCCTTAAGACTGCTGATTTTACAGAGAAGCCACTGCTTAACCAGTGGGATGAATTTGACTCGCTGCTATACAACGGTTGGTGTGGGATGATTATTAATATTAGGATAGTGTCCTGAAATCACACTTGTACTCACTCCTGATGATAGTTGTGTGTCGAGATCAGACATTCGTATAATACTGGGCGGTTGCAATGTTTTGCTAGAAGCCTCTTGCAATGTGTAAGTTGTATACTTACTGCCAGTATTATATGATCCTATAGGGTCACACACCTAAGCAAACTGGAAGTTAAGACATGGGAATGATCATTATGGTAATGATCATATTAATGTGTATTGGATACACATTATTATCGAGAAAATGGTGTTGTGTCGATCGACACAGCTTGTGTGTCGGTCGACACAGTTCGGGTTTCGAAAGGGCTTTTCGAAATTATGACTTAATCAAGTCTGACCCGTTAAGTGTGTTTGAGGTCGAATAAAACTTGATAGTCTCGACCTAAAACGAGAGCCGTCGAGTTTTTCCTTGACAGAAAAGCAGAAACACCAGAAACTCTCAGATCCCATAGATCCGGCACTAGCATCCCGTTTCCAGCTTGTGTGTGTGTATCTGGTAGAGGCGAGGCACCTGTGTCGCTACTGATCTCGTTCACCATTCATTCCGCTGCCAGTAACAAGGTAAGAACGAGGTTGGTGATTCAATATATCAAACCCTTAGATCCTAGGAGATCCAACAGTGGTATCAGAGCATGTTAGGGTTTAGACTATTGAATCTGATGCAATTAATTCGAAAACTGAGTTTGTTGAATTGATTATTGCCTGCTAAAATCGTGTTTTCAAGTGTTAATCTCGGATTATGTGCCTGTTGAAAAACGATGAATTGTTAAAAACGCACTGTGTCGATCAACACTAAGCGTGTGTCGGTCGACACGCCGCGAAATAACTCGTAAAATTTTTAGGGTTTGTCGCAGAGTGTCGATCGACACAAAGCGTGTGTCGGTCGACACAGAGCGAAAACTCGTAAATAATTTTAGGGTTTCGATCTGAGATCGAGTACCCGTAATCCTGCTGTGTCGATCGATACACTGGGTGTGTCGGTCGACACAGGCAATGCGATTAGATAGATCAGTTTAATTGGATTGAACCGGCTATCTTGCTCGGTTAATTTTAATTAACCAATTGGTTCTGGTTTGGTAATGTCGATCGACACAGAGTTGTGTGACGATCGACATGGACCGTTAAACCGAACCGGTTCAATTAGATTGAACCGGTTAATAAAATTCGATCCGGTTTGACCGATTATCGAAGACCGGTTTAAATTATGTTGTGTCGACCGATGCCAATGGTTGGCGTCGATCGACACACCATTCGCAGAATTCTTGGTTGGACCATAAATTTGCATATACCAGACCAAATTTAATCTTAAAGTTATAGTTGAACCTAAAATTAATAAAACTGAATGTTTTAATTAAATTAATAACTTCTTGAATGTATATTGGATATACATCAAGATTAAATAATTCTTTTCCTCAACCAAATATCAAGTGATCTTGATGTCTTGCCCGATCTTGTCTACTGTCAAGACTCGTGTTGTTGTTGGATATCCTTGGAGTCCTTGGTATCCACAACAACATGAGTAATGCAGGTGATCATTGATAGATTTGCAGTGCAACTATTAGTGATCACAAGACAGAAGAGATTGGTTTTACTTGACTGGGCTGTCAGAAGTTCTGGGCCCAGAGACATCAGAGTAGATTAGACATAGTTTGTCTCATCTACGACCAAGAGTTGTACTGGGTACAATCAGCAATGATTTGCTTACCTAAATAACTAAAGTTTGGGTGATGGCAAGTTGCCCACTCAGATTTTGGTGAAATATGGATCTTGGCTCATTGTATTCATCTGAGGAAACATAGTTTTGAATACAATGCGAGTCTTTCTTATTAGATAAGAATTCTCATTTCCTTGAGCATTATAACTAAAACCTCTACCTCTTTTAATTACAGCTATGTCCGTCTCAACTCACATCAACACTTTCTCACTAAGATCCGTCCTTGAGAAGGACAAGTTAAATGGGTCTAATTTCTTGGAATGGTATCGGAACCTGAGAATAGTTCTCAAGCAGGAGAACAAGGAATATGTCCTTGAAAGAGTTCTCACCGAGAGGCCACGTTCCAATGCCCCGCAGATAGAAAAGAATGCTTGGGATAAGCATTCAGCTGATGTCAAAGATGTTAATTGTCTAATGCTGGTGACTATGAACTCTGAGCTTCAGAAGCAATATGAGAACGTGATGTCACCCATTGAGATGATTAACAGCCTGAAAGCTTTGTTTCAGGAGCAAGCTCGCACAGAGAGATACCAGACAGTTAAATCTCTTATGGATTGCAAGCTGGCTAAGGACAGTCCAATAAGTCCTCATGTCCTTAAAATGATGGGTTACATTGATAACCTGGGGAAACTGGACTGTGCCATTAGCCAGGAGCTAGCCACTGACATGATTCTGCAGTCTTTGCCGTCGTGTTTTGATCAGTTCATAATGAACTACAACATGCAAAACATGACTAAGACATTGACTGAGTTGCACGGCATGCTGAAGACAGCAGAGCCGAATCTCAAGAAGGCAACTCCCAGTGTACTGATGGTACAAGGGGGTAAAAGGTTTAAGAAACCTAAGAAGGATAAGGGAAAGGCTCAAGTTGTCCAGACTGAGAGTCAGGACAAGCCCAAGCTGAAGCCCAAATCCGGGCCTTCTCCTGAGGATAAGTGCAACTACTGCAAGCAGTTATGGCATTGGAAGAGAGACTGCAAGAAGTTCATGGAAGATTACAAGAAGCTGAAGAAGACGTATGATGCGTCTGACTCAGGTATTTATGTTATCGAACTTAATGTTATATCTTCTGGTTCTACTTCGTGGGTATTGGATACCGGCTGCGGTGCTCATATTTGTACTAATATGCAGGCACTAAGAAACAGTAGAACGCTGAAGAAAGGACAAGAGGAGCTACGCTGTAATGTACTTTTGTTTCACTCTGTATAACTTTGTGTTTTCTATTTGGTGAACCCCTGCATTGAGTTTTCTATGTCAATACTCTGGTGATACTGTGTAAAACTGTGTAAAACTAAGTGACTATCGTAAGTATAATGAACATCATTAGAGAAAATAATAAACATATAGCTATAAGAGATTTAAACTTGTAATATCACATTTTATGTGTAAGACAATGGGTTATATATATGTCGAATGAAAACCAATCAACATAGTTTTACACAGATTGGAATTCACCAACAATGTTCATATACTCTCAAGAACATTTTTCGTCCAATGGACATGTTAGGAGGATACATTTTCATATGTTGAGGAATGTTACATATTATTACGAATATATACTAGATTTGTAGATCAATTGTGTAAAATAATCTGTAAAACTATAAAATCAAATTTAAAGTTCCAGTAAAACTGAATATATTGAAAACAGGCAAAGTAAAACTATTAAGAAACTTCGTACAACTACAAACTCCTGTAAAACTATGTGTAATTTTGTTTAGCGGGAAAATTCAAAGTTAACAATTTTTCGGCGGCAAAATCCGGAATTGACCAATATTTTTGGCGCCCCCCTAGAATATACTTTTCCTCCTTTTTCTGCTCATTCTCTCTCCTTCTCGGGAATCGTCCTCTCCCTCCACATTTACTTTTCCTCCTAATTCCTTCGCTTTTCCTCTCCCATTTCATTGTATACTCTCCCTATTCTCTTGGACATGGACAAATTCGAAGCCGATCCTTACTACAGTGACATGAAGCAGAAGCAGAGGGAGTACGACAGGATGTGCTTCATCGCAGATGTTGACAATGGCATACCGACAAGATGCCCGTGCGGTGGTCGGATCATTGTGGAGCCTGAACCTGACGTGGGAAAGAGACACTTTGTTTGTAATGCGTTCAGGGTAAGCTATGATGATTTGGTGATTTGTTGGTTCTGGTCGGTGTTTAAGGAGAGTTTTTTTATGTGCAGGATAATGGGCTACACATTCGGAAACTTTGGGTTAGGGGCGTCGTGGAAGAAGCCACTACCTTAAGGGATATTGTTTCCTCCCAGGCCGTGAAGATTGAAAGCCATGAATATCGAATTGAGCAGTTAGGATTGGCGCTCAAGAAAAGAGGTGAAGAGATTGAAAAGCTTAAGGAATTGCTAGGAAAATGGGCTACAAGTGTTTAATGTTTTTAGAATGTTTCCAAATGTTGTCCTGATGTTTAAGACTTGTTTAAGAGTTTATCCTATTGCTTAAATGCACAACCTACTTCTACCAATTTCACATAGTTCTACCAGTTTTACATAGGTTTACCAGTTTTACATTGTTTTACCCGCAAACATTACCAACATAGTATAATAAAAAACAACTCCAAAACAACTTAAATCCAAAACAAGTTTCAAAAACAACATAAATACGAACATAGAACTTAACATCAAGTTCTAATCCTTCCTCGACCTTGTGTTGCGCTTCTGAAGAGCATTGGATGCATCCCCCACCATTCGTTTACCAAGAGCCTTCTCTGCTGCCTTCTTCTCTAACTTTGCCTTCTGGATCTCTAGATCTTTCATATGATCCATGTATTCTTCAATGGGTCTGACTCTCTTATCCATCTCGTCAAACTTCCCATGCAGCAGCTTAAATCCATCTTCCATAGTTGACTGTATCCCTTTCATGATGGCAATAAGTTCGCTATTAGAAGTATTCGAAGTTCCAGGTGCATCAATGGCAGCAGAACTATTTTCCTCACGTTTTTTTAGCTCTTCTGCCTCCTCTACGTGTCGGAAAGCCTTCTCCTCATCGTACATCCCCTGAAAAAAAACCTTCTTCCCAGCCGAAATTAGCTTCATCCAACTATCAACAACAGGATCGTCAAGGTCATGGACATCGCTTTGTTCATAGAAGTGGTCAAGAAGAGCTTCTTCATGTCCATCTCGGGTTGGCAGGATGTTCTCAATGCCCTGAGGACACTTCGCCAAAGCAAGTTCTTCATTTATCCTTGAAAGAGGAAACCCTCTCATTGAGTTACTCTTGAATTGCGACTTGCACATCCTTGGACAGTTATGGTCTGCTCCTACAACCGGCTCGCGGAAACTTCTCCCTAGCTCAGGAATTGCCTCAAAGGCTAACAGCTTCACGACAGCACACATATGCTATATTAGTTAGAGATCAGCACAAGAACAATTAATCAAACCAAAAATTTAAAAGTACATACCTCCAAAGGGATACAGAAACCGGGAACCGGCCACGATTTGTTCTCCTTGACAACCCCTTTAAAATGGTCCACTGTGTGAGAGATCTCACCGACCATATGATCGTAACAGAATCTGCCCCAAGGAAAACTACGGCACAGGTCAAGATTATCGACAGCTCTGAGAAAAAAATCTACCACCGGAGTAGCATCGTTTCCAGTCTTCGTCTGGCCGATGAGGACGCTGCAAAGGAAGTAAAGAACGATCATCTGCAGTCTATCTGGACAAGATCCCATTTTCTCAAGCTTATCTTTCACATCTTGAATTCTAACTACGGCGTTCCCAAAATGTTTCCTCACAAACTTAAGGCCTCCCAAACGCTTGAAGTCAACAGGGTAGTTGCGGCAGTCTAACCCGGAGATAAGTGCATGCTCCCTCAGTCCATAACGAATCGGAACGCCGTAGACCACGAACCAGACTTCCATCCTCTTCTCGATGCAAGCGGTTCGCAGGAGTAGCATCCACATGCCCATCACCTTGTGGTTACCTTGTTTCGGCAGGTGAAAGATATGTTGGAACTGCGGATGCTCTACAAACCACTTCTTCTCGGTAGTCGTTAGCTTAGGCTTCAATGAATCTAGAGTGTCCAGAAAATCAATATAGAAGCACCGCGTTGATAGCTTTATTTTCTTCATGTACTCCGATGGGGGGAAGTACATTCTCAAAGGTTGCATGGCTGTCATTTCATCATCGGATTCCTGCAAAAATAAATAGTTTTACCAAGTTATTCCAGTAATACATTGTTAGTTTTACACGGTCATACTCGGTTGTGCTTAGTTTTACTCAGTTTTCCAAGTTTTACTACAAAAGTTATACTTAGTTTTACCGGTTTCCCTGGTTATACTTGGTTTCACTAAAACTATTTTTACACTTACCGATTGGGCAGCTCCGCTATTCTCGGATTCCTCCTCGTCTTCTTCCGTAGATTCTGAAGGGATTATCATTGTCTCCTCGACTCTCGGCTGGGTTGGTTGCTGTTTCGGGTGCTGTGAAACGACCTCGTCTTCTGAACTCTCTGTCTCCTCGTCATCATCTTCTTCATCCTCTTCTACTTCACTCTCATCTCCTTCACTCTGTTTCTCGAGATCAACTTCTGATTCTTCGTAAGGGACCATAGAAAGATCATTAACGACAGGAGGAGGGTTCCCCGGAACATTAGCGACCGAATTCGTCGTTGTGGTACCAACAACATCGCTCGCCGGAGGAGCATTCGTGGTAGTTGTAAGCCTTGCTACACCGCTCTTCGTCGCCGGAGGAGGAGCATTCGTAGGCTTCTTAGGGCTTGCTACAACACTCTCCGTAGCCGGATGAGAAGGAGGATTGTCGGGATTATCCTCGATTTTCTTGGTGGCTAAACGAGTTTTGGGCGCCATGTATTACGGAAGGGTTCGCGTGATTGAATTCGATTCGGAGGAGAAGGAAGAATAGGGGAAGTTAAGATTGAGAGAGATGAGAGGGAGTGGAGAATCGAAAGTCGAAAGAGGGGGAATCGAAAGGAGAGGTACCCGATTTCAAGAGAGATGAATTGGGGGTTTTTGGGGTTTTTTTTTTGAATAATCCGGATCTAACCCGACTCTCTGGGTTACCCAACACGGATAAATCGGGTAAACCACATTTTTTATGGTTCATTTGGTTCATTTAAGGTCCGAATTCTGATTTCGGTTTGTTCTGGTAGACCGTCTGGTTTACCACGTAATTAAACGAAAATCATAAGGTCTTTTGGTAATTTCGTTTGTTTTTGATTAAAAGAAAATGTTAATAAAAAGTCTAATAAATAGAGGGGTATACGGGATTTGTTTCGTGTACGGAGGGTCTCTGGAGACAATAATCCGAAATAGGAGCCAAAATGATTTATTATTGCTTATTTATATTAAAGCCTAAATAGATTTATAACTTGGTGTTATTCAATAGTTGATTTAAAGTCAATTATATTGGTTTTATAATTCATTGTTATTCAATTAATGATTCTAAATCATGTTTTAAAATCCAGTGTTATTGGATCTCTTATTTGTAAATCATATCTAAAAGATTTTAAAATTTGGTGTTATTCAATTAAGATTTCAAATACACTTTTAAAATCCAGTGTTATTCAAAACTAAATAACTTTTAAAATCTTTGTATTTAGAGTCATTTGAAATGAATTCCAATGGAATTTCATGAGTAAGTTATTTAAAACAAAATCTAAGCTATACTGCAGAGATTTTAGAATCCACACACATGAATACTTAAAACTAATGTCAAATTTTAAAATCTTGAAGATTATAAAACTTTAGAGAATTGAGTTTAAATCTATGATTGAATATCTGTATGTAAACTGAATATATATCCTGCCATCATTTTTGATTTAATATATCCATAGATTAGTGTTGATGTACCTGGAAACTCCCTGGCAACTTCCATAGCTATCTGTTTAACGCTTTCATCCAAAGCTCTAAACTTGAATACAACTATCATCTGCAATTTAAATTAGCAATTCATGGTATAAGCATATATATATATATATATATATATATATATATAGAGAGTGATTATAGAATTGGAAGAAAAAAAACGAACCTTCATTTTCTGGAAAATAGAAAAGATTATAGAGTGACGAGAGATAACGTCAAGGAGTAATATGATTGCAACCTTGCAGTTTGCTCATAAACTCTTTGCTAGCTAGAAAATGGTGTATGATTAAAATCCAGACGAATACACACAATTTAAATCTTTCTATATGATAGATGGTTAGATGAAAGACATTTTGGGTCTTTTAATATAATATATGGTAAAAATAAAGACAACTTGAGTCTTTCTATATCATAAATGGGTAGAATAATAACAACTTTAGTCTTTCAACATAATATATGGGTGGATGGCTGCGTGTCTTACTTTAATGGCTTCAACTGATGCCGTGTTATATGTTATACATATGCGACACTTTTGTAAATGATATAAGAAAGAACCTAACCATATCTTCGAAGCTAGGAAATGAAAAACCCTGTTATTCTAATCAATCCATAGTCAAAATTAAAATATAATGGTTTAGTTTAAGTGAAAATTGATCGGATGTGCAAATGGATTGCCAATGATATTACAAGATAGACTGAAAGAAGCTTGCTTCTTCTCCAGGGTTTTCTTGGTCTTTTCGATTTAAATCCAAAAGTAGATCTTAAACTAACTTTAAACTAGATTTGACCCACGTTTAAGAAGCGCGGATTTATGTTTTTTTAAATATTTAATCTTAAATTTATATTTTTATAAAATAAAATTTAATAACTATTTAATCCAATATATATTAAGTGAAAAATATGATGATATGGTGTTAAATGTGAGATTTTTTTTTGATATTGTTTTTTTATATTTTTAGTATATGCTTACCTAACCTTATTGCTATAAAACCGTTTGTGTATTTTATTTCATAATTTTTTATTTAAGTTAATTTTAACTTAGTTCAACACATTATTTCATTACTAAAAACCTAAAAATTGTTAAAATCAATTAAAATTAGTTAATATATATTTTTAACATGTCTTGTAATAGCATGGACAATTGAAATCGGTTTACTTTTTTAACATGTCATAAGTTATATTTTAACCCGACTTAAGTTATATTTTATTTGATAATATTCTTTGTATCGAATGTAATTTTAGTAATATAAAAGGTTATATTTGATATGTTAGGTTTTCGATTTCATTATATATATGTAACTGCTTGTTTCAAATAGTATAGTTTTAACACGTGATTGTAAATTTATTTTTAACTCGTCTTCTAATAATCAAAAATTATTTTTAGTATTATAGATAATTGAAATCAGTTAATTTTTTTATTTAAGTTAATTTTAACTTAGTTTAATCTGTTATTTCATTAGTAAAAAGTTTTTAAAATCAATATCTTTGTATAGAATGCAAATTTAGTAATATAAGTTGTTACATTTGATCTGCTAGGTTTACGATTTAATTATATATATATAATTATTTGTTTTAAATAGTATAGTTTTAACACGTGAATATAAATTTATAAAAAAAAATATTATAAAATTAAGAATATATCAATTAAAATCGGTTAATTCATATTTCTAAATTATCCTCCAATGAACATAAATCTTTAAAAGTATTTTTATAATCAAAATAAATTAATCTATATTTCAACCATTCTTATAGTAGTCTAAGTATTTTGAAAATTGATAAAACAATCATTTAAAAATTGTCATCGTAAAAATATCAACTGTAGTTAAACTCATCATATCTTTCAATAATATAAATATTGAATAATTTTAATATTTTATTAAACTAAGAATATATCAGTTGAAATTAGTTAATATATTTTTAACCCGTCTTCTGGTAGTCAAAATTTATTTTTAATAGTATAGATAATTGAAATCAATTAATCTATTTTCAATTTATTTTATGTTTTGTAATTGTCTAATTATAAATATTTTATGTTAATTTAATAGATAAAAATGTAACTAAATTATTTTTAATAATTTTTAATTATAAGTATGAATTCAGTAATTATTTTTCTTAAATTAAGAAGTTAAAAATATTTTTCTAAATTTTTATATAATATTATATATATATATATTTAATTATAAATAAGATATTAAAAGATATTGTGCAAATTGTGAAAATATATTTTAAATAGAGAATTTTGATATTAAAATATAAATAAAATTATTTTATAATAATTTTAATAATAAATTTGAAATTAATATTTATTTTTTAGTAAATTTAAAAATAAAAGAGTCACCTATTGTATATATACATATATATAATATATTTTGTAAAAATATATTTATATTTCGAAATATTTTCAAATTTTGAATTTATATTTAAAATAAAAAGATATTAAAAGATATTATGAATATATTTTAGAATAAAATCATTAATTGGAGAATATTTAGTGTGACCCACATATATTTCAAAGTCTAATAATTCTAAAATACCCTTAATTAAACCTAAAATTCTTTATTAAATGCAGTGGCACAAACCGTAATATAACACATGACTAAAGGTTAATTTCTAAAAGAGTCACATGTTTAATAATATAGATAAAAGTGATCTATCGATAGAGAAATTACAATTATTATCTTTTTGACCAAACCGAAAAATCGAAACATAAATTACGGTAATGACTTTTGAGAAAAATCACTAATTTTCTAAAAGTGTACTATGATGACTATTATAAAAATCTACAAAAATGACTTAACAGAGAAATCTACATTCTAGTTATATTTTAAATTTTTATTATAAATTTATAAAATTTGTCATATTAAACAAACATATACATATTATGGTATATAGCAAATTATAGGGGTTAAAGAAAAAGCTTCGAGGAAAGATTAAAAATGAAGTCTACTCTTTAAAATTAGACTTAGAATGAAATTGGCGAGATTTCAAATTATTTTGCGGATTTTTTTTTTGAAATTCATAGGATAAGTCTACTTAATCAAATTTTTAACCTGAAAAATTCACCTTCTATTTAAAAAAAGCAAAGGTAAATGTTACCAAACATTTATTTTGGTAAAAAAAAACTTTCTCATCTCTCTCTTTTAAACTCTCTCCTCTTTGCAGTAAGTTTCTTCTGAACTGTCTTTGACCCCGTTGTTGTTGTGGTATTAAGTCTTCTTTACTTTTCTTTGTTGCTTGGTTGCATTATACGTTATAGTAGATAGATGTGCCATTTAGTTTGTCTTTTCATGATTCTTGTTTAATAATACATATATGGGGAGATACAACTGCAGTCAACCCTCAAGTGATTCCATGAGGAGTTTTTGGAGTTCGGGTTACCTGATGTGAGCTCTGCCCCGTAAAGACCTAGTAAATTCGAAATTTTAAATATGTTTTTGTGGGTTGGCGATTGTGATGAAATCATCCACTACATACGAGAATTAGGGTAGGATATTCTTTCGCGTCAAGAACTATAAGGTAATGACTCTTGTGATGTTTTTATTTATGATTCTGGTTTGCGCCTTTTGAATATGATAAATTGTATAATATCTTTGCTTAATCACCATTTATTTAAATGTTGAGACGAAGTTATGATGGAAGAATTTTGAGAGCTTAAATGTGCTATAGAAAACTAGAGAGACTACATTCATGTACTTGAAAACAGTGATCGTCAAGCAGCACATAATCGGATTGAGGAAGCGATAACTTAACTAAAAGAGATAATTATAGAGCAGTGTTCTAGAGGCGTGGAGTTAAAAACGGTGGTTTTAGTCATTGTAATCCTCTTAAACGTGATAATCTCCATTTGTGTTTGCAATTTAAAATCATATATTAATGGTTGGATTTGATTATGACCTTTTGATGTTGTTTTTTGAAAGGGTCTAATTAGATATATCATTTGGATTTGTATGACATTTTGGTACAATATTTGCAGTATCAGTGATTTGCTTGTTGTAGACTTCCTATGCACACTTCTAGTGTAGATTTCTTATTGAAGTCTACAATTCAAATTAAACCTAGATTAAAGAATGAATAAATGGGCAGGAACAAGTTTTATATCGAACCAAATTGCGAGAACCAGTAATTTAAATGGCGGGATACTTGAAATGTAAACTTCAGATTTAAGTATACATTTCAAATTAACCAAATTATAAAAATGAGTGGAAAATAAAATAATTGGACGGGAACCAGTATGTTAGCTGTACCGGTTTGGGGGGAGGGGGGCTGACATTTTGATCGTGCCGATTTGGACTAGAAATTAGAGAAACAAAATTGGGTAGACTTCTATGTTATTTTAAAAACATACAATAAATTTGAAATCAAAGTGTGATTTAATTTTTTACCTATTAATCTAAACTGATATTAACTAACATTTGGCTGATTTATTAACCTACCTATATCAATAAATTTTAACTCTTTAATCTTAAACATAATTCTTCTTTTCTCTCATCTCTCTATCTCTTTCTAATCTCTCCCTCTCGGTCGTCGTTGCCGCTCTCGCCATTGCCAGCACATATTGTAGACTAATCCAATAGAATTATCGCATAGACTTTTGGAGAAGACTTTTTTAATGTGTATTTTATGTGGTGTTGGATTGATAATCCAGTATTTCCAAGAGACTTTTTGTAAAAGGTGATGAGCCCGAACCGATAAAGATTATCCATTACTACATCAACAATACAAAGTTGTTTACTTATTTGTTATAAGTACTTCTTACAGATGAATGGGAAGAGATTTATGTTTTCCAGCTGGGAGTATTTCTGAAGTTACATAAGCTCGATTTTGATTGAGCGTCTCGGTTGGTGCATTTTAGTTTCAAATACTTTCAGGTTGGATAATTTTATATTGAGGTTTCCCGTTAATTAGATACTTTCGAATAATTTTACATAATTTTTGATAATTACAGGGGTTTAAAGTTAATTTATACTGTTAATTATTCTAATAATTTAGTATCAGTTTTTTGTGATTTCATGTATCAAGTAAACCTGATTTCGAAAAGAACCTTATCCAATCCGAAAGTTACAAATCTATACTATTAAACAAATATCCAAAAAAATTCAGTTATTTATACAGAATGTCAATCTTTCTTTTGTTGTTTTTTTATTTAATTAAGGGTAAAATTGTATATTAAAAAAAAATATAAAATGTGAGTCATTGAATCTATACCAAATAAACCACAACAAGAATAACTAAAATATTCTGTATAAAGGAAATATTCCTAAACTAAAAATTAAATATTCGTAATCGGCAGGATAAAAAGAAGTCTTGTAGCCGATTTTTTGTGATATATTTAATAACTATTTATTTCAGAGAACGGATATATACAACCATATTTTCCTAATTTACTCCAAAATATCTTTTTCCTAATCTACTCCTAATTTGTAGCTATTCAATATTTAAATCATTTAAAATGTGCTAGACACGCCTAACATAATCCTAAGCTCTTAATAGTCTATCATCTATATATATACTCCAAAATAAAAACACGCTTCTGTTCAACTGGTAAAAGAGAAAGCTTTTGTTTGAAAATTTATTTGTACTGATGATCTATCATGTTAATGCAAGAAAATTTGAAGATGTGTTTGTGTCATCCCTGCATCATAGTTGCTACTTTATAATGTCTCTTCTTTGCCTACGTAGGAGCTCGAGGTTTGAGTTTTTTCTTTTTTTTTTCAGTTCTGCAACTTAAACAGTTTCAGTACTAAGTTCATTTTAGGCATCTTTGTCTTTCTGGGCTTGTCAATCCCTCAATCCTTCAATGAGTACACCGCAATCAAAGGCTATGGTTTAGTCCACACAGGCGGTCGTTGGGTATGTAGTAACCAACTCGCCATTTTTTCTTATCTCTTATGGATATATGATTTTGGTAGAAGTATCTGGGAAGGCATAGAGGTCCAACCATCTGATCATAATCTTTTGAAAATATAATCAAATTTAGGAGGAACCTAAAGACTTAAGCAAGGCCTGAGCTAATGACGTTCTTAATTTTCTTACATACTTGACAGTTCAACGATATGGTGAATGTCCCGTTCTCCTCGGAACCTTTTGTTGCTAGCGCGGTCGCCTTCTTCTGTGATAACACATTTCACAAGAAAGATTCTTCATTAAGGAAAGACAGTGGAAAGCATTGGTGGGACAAGTTTAGATCTTTCAAAGGTGACACAAAAAGTGAATAATTCTACTCTCTTCCTGATACGATCCTGGCCAAGGACATCAATCTCAGAAACCACTTGGTAGGATCAAGCCTAGAATCGTCACTTGAGAGTTGGGAATGGGGATAGGCCTTGCTGCAATGAACCAGAATCTCACTGATTCAGTGACAAGGGTTGTGGATCGAATGGTCACAGAAGAGCTGCGGAATGACTCTTGATTCACCTCTTGATCTCTCCATGATATTACACACCAAAAGAGAACAAGGATTTTGTTGGATATTACGCACCAACAAGATGATCTAGAAAATTCAGAAGGTTTTTGATAAAAAGACTAGATAAATTCGAAATGGAGAAATACAAGGGGTTTAAGAAGAGTTCAGAACATGTCTTGCATGAAGAGCAAGCATTAAATGACCTAGGAACTCAACAAAACACTTATTAACTAATTTGAACTGAAAATATGACCCATGCCCTCATTATGGACGAAATTAGAACTCTTGATGGGCCTTGGGCATGATTAACCATCGGGTTTTGAGATTGCCATTTGCCTCATTAATGAGGGGTCCCACTATATCCATCACCCACCGCATAAAAGGGTAGGGCGAGGAGATCAAAGAAAGTTTCCCCGATGGTTGGTGGATTATTGGCGCGTGCCTTTGACACTTGTCGCACTTCGTGGAAAAAAATTTGAACTCCGCAGTCATAGCCGGCCACCTTGGCGTTTGATTCGTATGTCCAGGGCTCGTCTTCCATAATGACTTCAGGAGGATCCTTTATGAGCTTGGATCATTACTGTTCAAGTTTCTTTGCCGCTAAGGCATTTGAGATAAGACTTCGTTTGAAAAGGTTTCCTTCTATTACACAGTACCTTGCGATTTGTGCTTTAAGATTTCTAATGGCCCACTTATCTGAGGGGTTGTATCATTAACGATATACTAAATGATGGGATCTCTACAATCGTTTTCAGTATTGATCTGTGAGGTTGGTGCATGGGGTTTGTGTTTATGGGACCGTTAGGAACGTTAGATATGCAGATTGCTTTTCTAGGGTCGATGTCATCGTCATGTCGATGATGTTGGGATCGGTTCGATTTTCAGGTGTTACTTCTGCATGTATCAGTTCAACATCGATCGGTTGATTAGAGCCCTTTACTTAGAGAGATGGATCTTTTAGCGTGACATCTATGTTAGGTTAGGGCTAACGCTGCCAAGGCACCATGAGTTATTTGTTCCATAAATCATGTCATGTGCGCCGTTAGAAAACTTAAACTGAAGAGAATTGGGGTTGCTGTTGAGGTCAAAGTGGGAGAAACCCATTGTCTGACGTTCCAACAACGTATCCTGAGATCCCTGGTGGTGATGCGGCCTAAGAAAAGTCAAGGCAGGTGCAAGGTGGAGGACTCAAAGGAGGCCTATGATCGCCTACGGTTCGATCTTGAGGGTTCAGGTTGGCGAGCTCCTTGAAATGGACATTAATATATCGTTCTAGTTTAGCGAGCTGTGTAGCCAACATGCGACTGGCGATCTCTTGGTTCCGAGCGTTAGCCTTGTTGATGCGCAATCGGCTCACTAGAAAGTTGAGAATCAAATGTATTTTGACCAGATTGTCCGGAATTTGCCTCGCGACATTAGGAGTCTTACGTGAACTGGATCGTAGATTTCCATATCTGCTTCTAGATATTAGAGCGTTATCAGATCTGATTTAGACCTAGTGCCTCATTTGATCGTTGATCCTTGACGAAGTATTCCTCGGGATTAGACTCGTCGCCGCTACTCGAGCGACGAAGCCAATTGGAGCTAACGCTGTAGGAATTGAAATTGGGTTCGTCCCTACATTGGCAGTCTGACTCGTGGTACTTTTATTCTGGTGGTGTTCTGCGAAACGACGTCGATTACCTGTTCGCGGTCAACCGGAGGCGGAGGAGTGACTGTGGTTTCAGGTGTAGTTGGATTCATCTCGATCTATCAAACCTTGTATCCGATTCTTGTTACCGAAAGATCTATTGTTGTCCCAATAGACGCCGCCAAATGTGAGTTCAAGGTTATACACTGAAATTTATATGTAAATGTGGATTCAGGACTTTAGGAAATAAGAGTATAGTTTTCTGTGAATCAAAGATAATGTAAACATTGAATGTCGAAATGAATTTATACAAAGAATAGGTTGGATGTATAAAAAATGAGATCGAGCTATTTTAGTCGAAGTAGTTGTTGAATGGTTTCAGAATGATGTCTTTAGATGACTTCCTTGATTTTTATATCTTCGATATCTTAGATTCGCTGAGATTGTGACAATGATCTACGAATTATTCCTTATCGAACTAGAGCTTTGACGAATAAGGTTACATATTATCTGCTTTTGGTCTTAGGCTTCAACACTTCGTCGTCTTTACTAAGCCATGTCGAGTTCGACCATTCCTTGGGCTTCTTCTCTAGACAAGCCTTGTATTCTCTAAATGGGCTAGATTTTTTTTGTACAAAATCCAGCACCAACACCGGGACCTATAATCTCTCGCCGTGTCACGAGAGGATCATAGAGGAAACCCCTCTGAGAGACATTCGGGAAGACTGTATTTTCTTCTTCAAGATCAACAAGGCCTCATACGCTGACTTTGATTTCTCAACTATTTTGACGAGCTATGCAGTCATCTTTGATAAAAGTCGAGACATTGATAGTTCACCGTTTGTATATCGAGTTTGGCTTGTTATCTATTTGTTACTTCTTATAGTCTGAACTGACCATGATTCGTTTTGTTTTGGTAGATACTCCAGACGCGATATAACTTAATACATAAATAGCAGACCTGATCGATCGCCTGAAGAGAGGGAGGATAGATTATGATTCTTTCACGGCCCACCGAATCAGATCCATTTGAGGAGAACCTTCGCATAAATGACAACTCCCAGCTCCTAAGAATACACGCGAAGTGAAACCTCGGGTTGATCAGTAGACTCAAACTGCAGAAGGTAACTCGTCGAGATCGATAATCTTTCTGGTTTTTTGTTAAAAGTGTTTGTTTGACCGAATTAACTTCTTTGTCGTGTTCAAGTCGCACTATCTCCAACTCTAGTTCTTCAGCATGTAATACGCCTCAATAAAAGATGTCTAGTAGGAACAACTCTTTCCGTATAGGAAAGGCCCCCATGGACTTGACGGCTCAGGCAAAATTGGGGAAACTGCCAGCGACGCTTACCAGGGCTCTCAGTTCGATTACTCCAATACTTCGAGCTCTAAGTGAGGAGGAGGTAAATATGGCTGCCTTGAATCCGAGCAGACTTCCGCCTTAGCTTAGCCAGTCTACCAGGGACATTGTGTCGATCCCTTAAATCTCGGCAAAAGCAAATGGATCTAGGGGTTCGAACGGGTCTCGCCCTCCAACATCAAAGCGTGCTCGTAGTAAAGCGGAGACTTCCGTGGGTGGTGCAAGTCGTGATGTGGAGGCTAAGAAGACCTCGTTCGGATCTACTAAAACGAAGGGTTTCACCTGGAGGTTCAAGCACAAGAATGACTACTTGTTTGCTGATGACTTTGAAGGAGTGGCGTATCTCCTTAGGCATTTCAAGCCCGTGGCGTTCCAACTCCATGAAATCTGGGACATTGCGTCCGAATGAGCTAACTTCGAGATAATTTCAGCCGAAGGAAAGGGACTTCGAGGTCTACATAAGCTTCATATAAGTTTTTTGGCGATCCCTTATTTGCGCTGTGTTTTTAGTAATTCTTATCCCTCGAAGAAACCAACAAGTATTCTGTGATATCCGAGCAGAGGTCAAACGAAATCCCTCGAACCGCCGAGTTGGAGGAGGCGCAGAGGGTCTTTGACGACCTCATTGTTAACCTTCAAGCTTTTAAGGATCGAGAGGCGGCTCTTGGCATGCAGTTGTCCATGTATCAGAGGCAAGAGGCTCAGATCATGGAGTTAGAGAACTCGGAGGAGGATCTCAGGATCAAGCTCGAGATTACCACGACAAGATTTTTGCGGCTCAGAAAGAGAGGCAGATATCCTTTGAGAAGGCGGTCCGGGATGAAGAGGAGAAGCGCAAGGCCGTTTCCAGTCGTGATCTGGCGGTTCTGAAGATGGTGAGAGCGGCGAAGGTAGTGAAGCATGGGCTTCATGAGACCTACATGTCGGTCCTCCAACAGATGAAGGACAAATGGAAGAAGAAGAAGAAGACAAAGGTCGGCATTGAAATCGCCCTTCAAGAGGCTATTGCGCACCTCGACCTTTTTGTTGTGATTGCTGGCGGAGGATTTGACACAATGAATTAGGTGGACAAGTTGGTGGTGAAGAAAGAGGAGAAGGATGCGGAGCTGATTGCTATGACTGTCTCTGACTTCTCTATCAGTAAATTTGTTTTCCCCACGGTCTCAGAAGACTCGTTGATGCTGATCGATCCCGCTACTCAACTGCCGATGAACTTGGACCTGCATGGATCGAACCATCCTTAAGAGGCTACTAGCGGATCGGTGCAAGGACCAATCTTAGGGCTGAATGACCTTGATGGTTGTGAGGAGATGGTCGATTGAGGCTGAATCGTCACTCCTCTCCTTCTTCAATCCCCTTTAAAAATTTCCTTTTAAGTTATTTGTTTCCTGAAAGGGCTTTTTATTTTGAACTCTTGGTGTTTGCTCACGGAGGGCATGTTTTTTTTTTTGCGAATTTGGTTTTGCCCGAAAAAGATTTTAGGTTGTTTTGTCCAAAAAGATTTATATAAAAACGGATTTCCGTTTATTCTTTCTGTTTTTAGTATAACAAAAAACTAAGAAGCAATGAGTGAGCTTGATCAACCATGGTTTTCACAAGATTACAAACTGATCTACACTTTGACTGACTGTGATTGAAGCTTATAAAGTTTGTTTAACAAGAGCTCGACTTGATCATGGTGATTCTAATAAACATATTATTTTGTCCAAGGATCGAAGCATTTTATCAGCGCGTTCAAAATCTCGATCTGATATGATTGATGTTAAGTAATGAGTTTGATAGAGTTGCTTTTTGAGACTGAAGTCTTTTTTCTTTGAGTTCATTTAATGATAGTTCAATCTTCTTTGGCCGATGAACGTGCATGATTTTCTAAGGATCGATCTTGGCTTTAGGCAAAAATTATCGAACTAGGATCCCTGATATTGAGCTGCCTATTTACCTTTTTAGGGATTTTGAACTCGATTGTGAGTTGAGCTTATTATTCTGCGAGTGATGTCACATGGTCTACTCGAGATTGTATAATCGTGTATAAGTCAGATATTTGGGGTGGTTGCGCTCGATATTGAGCTGCCTACGTACCCTCTTTAAGGGATCAAGCCTTAAAGTAGTTCGATTTTTTTTGTGCATTATCAGTGGAAATACATTTGAGATTGATGATATTCTAGTTCGTAGTTCGAGTTTTTGAGTTTTCAATGACTTAAGTCGGTAGACCCTTTTCCGGACGATGTCAGTAACCTGGTAGGGTCGTTCCCACTTCGCCCTTAACTTTCCAGCATGTTATTCTTTTAATGGTCAAACACTTTTTCCAAGATAAGTTCACCTACTTGAAACCTTCGGGTTTTAATCCGGGAATCATAATAGCAAGCTGCGGCCTGTTGATAATTCTGGATTCGAGCTAGTGCAAGGTTCCTACGTTCGTTGACGAGATTGAGCTCGTCAGTTATAATTTGGTTATCCAGTTCCTCATTTTGTGGGCATTCTATTTTGTGAATACTCGAAAAAAGAATTTATGCGGGAACTACAACCTCAACGTCGTAGGCCAAGAAGAAGGGATTTTCGAGGTGTGGTTCTATAGGCCCAAAGTTCAGCTGGGATGTAACGCCCCTTTCCCATTCTCCGCTGACCGTCGAGCTGACCGGTCAACAATCAAACAAGAACATGACCGATCGAACCCGAGCAAGTCGAACAGGAAAAGTTTGCCACAGGACGAAGCCAAAGATAGTTTGGTTTGAGACAAAGGCTCGCACCAATCTATCCTCGACTCCGCTATCCTCATATCCATAGTACAAGCGGTACCACTTGCCCTACTTCGATGAGTTGTGTCGGTTCGGACTAAAACCTCATATCAGGGAAACAATTTCATTTCTGAGTAATCAACGTTGAGCACAACGTTTAATAGAATTTCATAAACAATCGTCAAGTCATAAATACAAATATATCAACACACGAAAGAATAATAACGCCGAACCGAGAAAAACACCCAAAAACCCACGAATCAAATCCCGTCACAAGCAACCCGAAACCACACCGAGGACCTCCCGCGTCCGTCACAGCTAAACCTGAAAACACAAAAAGAGTATAATGAGCGATCTAAGATCACCCAGTGAATCGGCTCCCCACTAACGGCTTCTAATCTATCTAGAGTCTACAGATTCCCGCCCCAAAACCCAAAATAACAATCAGCAGGAATAAACGGTCGACCACGCACTACCACGACGTGTCAACCCACACACAATCAAGCAATGTCCAAAACAAGAGAATTAAGGAAATCGAAGGCACTGCGGCACATGTCCTCGATTGGACTCGATCTATCTATCGCGCAACGAAAGAGATAATAAAACAACGCTGGGCCCTACGAACTTGGTGACTTCCACGGATTTCCACTGTCACCGATATGGTAACTAACCCACATGACTCCTAGCCGTCCACACAACGACTAGGACACCGTTCTCTGTCCATCGATACGCGGCGACTCTGGTTACCCCCGGCAACCCGAGCTTCCATGCAGTCCGGCCCTAGGACGCGACCCCGTATTCTCCGGACTACACCCTACAGACGTCACTCCATAGGTTCGCACCCGCCAGGCTAAGCTGACCAGGTTCTCAATTCCCGAGGATCCAATCGGGATGGAAGTACCAGCACGTAAACAAAACCTAGGCTTGCGGAATCTAACGCACCCTAGAGTCCTAGTGCAGAAATATAAACACGCAGACTCGCTGGGACTCTAGCACAGATCACACAATCAATATCAATAATAAATCCCCAACCATTCCGCAAGCCTCTACACTACCACCGCTCTGACTAGGTAAGATACCTAGTCAGCACCACTAACTTACCCGGTCCCGTGACCGGAGTAAGTGTCCGCAATAACTGCTCGGCCCAACACCGAGCAGTCTAACAAGCCTGCACACAAAGCTCACAACAGCAACAATACAATCACGCAATCACAATCAATCACACACAAGCATGCTTATTAGGGTTTCTAAGTCTTTTAATCCATTTCACGCCCGCTACCTTGGGTTAACCGCTTGTTAACCCGTAGACGGTTCACCAATCACCCCACTTCTTATTTCTTAACCAAACCTAATCATCATTCATTAACTCCCCGATCCGTCGGTTTAGAGTTAGTAAACTTACTAACTCCCCGACGTCTCATTATTAACTTAAATTGATTCATTACCCAATCCCGCTATTAAACCTAAGCCCTGATCCCGTTATCATATTCTATACGTTCGTTTAGGTTTAACCATATTTTAATGTCGTCTTAATTCCCGTATATAGATTCATTAATTATCGTTCTTATACCATATATATGCATATACGATCCTAAACAACGGTCCAAACATTTCTAACAACCTAGCGGCACACAATTGATTTACCTTTTAATTCTTTAAACCCTAACATGCTTATCCGTTCCTAACCGGTTTAACATTAACGTCCAATTAATTATTAATTACTAATTAGGTTAAGTAACGGGTATGCAATCCTAGTACTACGGTTTATCAATTTATGGTCTATATGAAGCTACGAGTTTGTGAGCTGACTCACAGTGAGATAGGTGCGGAAATGGCGGCTTTGACACGGTATGAATCCCGAGACCCCCGAACTGGAACCCTAATATCCCGAATGCACGAACTCGAACCCCGAAACTTCCCGAACGTCCTGACCGTTGACCGAATGATTCCATTCAAGCTTCCGGACCATCTTCTCTCTCTCTCTTCTTCATCTTCACGTCTCTCTCTACTTTCTCTCTCTTCTTTCTCTCTCCTCTCTTTCTCTCTCTTCTTTCTCTCTCCTCCGGTCTTCCTTCTTCCTCTCTCCTTCTCCTCATCTCACGCTTCTCTCTCCCTCCTTCTTCTTCTCTCTCCTCTTCTTCATGCTTCTTCTCTCTCTCTCTCTCCTCTTCTTCACGCTCTCCTTCTTCTATCTCTCTCTCTCTCCTTCACGCTTCACTCTTCTCTCTATCCTCCTTTCTTCTCCCTCACGCTTCACTCTTCTCTCACTCCTTCTTCTTCTTCTTCTTCTTGCTTCTTGCTCACGCTTTTCTCCTCCTCTTCTCTATCTCTCTCTCCTTCTTCCCTCCGGTCTCCTCCTTCTTCTTCTTCTTCTTCTTCTTCTTCTTGCTCACGCTTTTCTCCTCCTCTTCTCTATCTCTCTCTCTCCTTCTTCCCTCCGGTCTCCTCCTTCTTCTTCTTCTTCTTCTTCTTCTTCTTCTTCTTCTTCTTCTTCTTCTTCTTCTTCTTCTTCTTCTTCTTCTTCTTCTTCTTCTCTCTTCTCTCTTCTTCACGCTCTCCTCTCTCCTCCTTCTTCTTCTTTCTTCTCCCTCTTCTTCGCCGGCTTCCTCTTCCTTCTTCTCTTCTCCTCCTTCTTCTCTTCCTCTCTCTTCTCCTTCTTCTTCTTCTCCTCCTTTCTTCTTACGCTTCTCCTCCTCTTCTCCTCTCCTTCTCTCTTTCTCTTCTCTTTTTCTTTACTTCTTTGTTTGTGTTGGTGTGAGTAAAAGAAACAAACCCAAGCTCCTTTATATACACAAAACAATTGAACCAGATCTTGACAGCTGCCCTTCTTACTCATCTCAACTAGCCACGCCACCACCTTGTTGTCATCTCTTCTCTCTTGCCACAACACCACTCATGAATCCATAAAAGATTCATTTAACCATGTGATCAAAATCACATGCATTGTATTTCTTTTAAAACAATGCCACAACACCTCCTCAACATGCCACGTCTCCCTCTCCATTTTTCAGCATAAATTACTCTACCTTTTTGCCCAAAAATCACCTCTAAACCGCCCTTAACCAGCCACTACTCCCCATTAACTCCAATGCTCGGTTTGATGGTTTTCGGTTTTAATATTTTAGAATATCTATGGTTGATCCCATAAATCCTCAAACCTCTATAATCAGATTCTCCATGCTATTTTATGAATTTAGCATTTTGAATCACCTCAAACGGACACCCGTAGATCCGGTTATAAATTTTTGAAGTTTTGTCGGTTTTATCGGTTTCCATTCCCGATTCACCGAAAAACATGTTTCTGCTCCGATTTCTCCAATTCTGGTCTTGTGAACATTCTTTATATTAAAATATAAGAATATTCGGCCCGTCTCGGCTTCCGTCTCGACTTTTGGTAAAATTACCATTTTACCCCCGACATTGGTAAACTGACAATTTCACCCTTGTTGACTTTCTGCTGCCCGTTGACCGTATTTTGGATACGGGTTATCACATTCTTCCCCACTTACAGGAATTCGTCCCCGAATTCTCCGTCACTGTCAGACTTCAAATCGGTTCCGAACCCTGTAAGTTACTTCATCACTCTACTCTGGCGCTCCTTCCTCGAACACTGCTGCATATCATTGACTTCAACACGAATCCAATCTGACATCTCCATCTTGTGCTCTGATACGCTCCACCCTCAACTGTCTTTATCGGTCTCAATCTTCGAACTCACTCCCGGTTAACTTCTCTACTCGGATTCCTACTTCCGTCTTCCCCACTTTGCCTCGACCTCCACATTCTTCGGTTTGTGACTTTCTGTCTTCTTCCTAAGACAATCTTCAAGAATCTGATCATCTACTTCCGTCTAACTGATTCCCACAACCTCACTGAATCTTCTTCCCAACTACCGTTGCTCATTTTATCCCTCTCGGCTCTTTTTCTGTCGGCTGCTTGATAAGCTGATACACTCTCCACTGATAACACCCATCACTGCTTCACGATCCGGTCCACCTGTCTCACGATGTCTTGACACTTCATCACGCTTTCGGGTTCGGGTTCGGTCTCGGATTCACATCGCGTCGCCATTCCGACCTACAATCAATACAACAACTCACTAAAACAATTAGTTTCATCCCACTCTATCCCCGATATCACTTTCCCATAGGAATATGGTTACTTAATCACGTACCCGACGGTTACCCGTGATTAAATAACAATACACTATAAGTCCGTTCCCTCGTGAATTGACGGTTAAACACAACCGTCCTCAGTCGGCTCAAAACTTGAAATAAAATTAAAATAAAATCAACACCTTACCTCTTTAACGAAACCGAACAAAAACGATCAATCGCTAAGCAAATTTCGAACAACTAACAAACCAATGGTCTCTAAGACCCAAAGCGATCAATCTACCAAAAACCACGCATGATAAAACAACGCAATCTACCGTACAAACAATTCAATCAATCAATCAATCAACAAGCATGAAAATGAAAACAAGCAATCACCACACAATCATGCAATCTAATGATCGGTCGGATGCGTCGTCGGTCTGGGTTCGGGTTACGATGAACGGTCGTCAGTTCCGCTCATCATTTGATTTCACACAGTAATCTATTTGCTTTCAGAACCATCTCATTCATGCAAATAATTACTATGCTACTCAAAACGATCAACTGAACACTTTGTATCCACCACATACATAAACGATATCTCGTACACAATAAGGTTTTCTGTACATGGTTATGATCAGAGTCTACTCATAAGACCGTCATCATATCCAAAAACCCATACGACGCCGCTATATATCCGAAAAGTCAAAGACGACACGCAAAGTCGCCTATCCGCCGATCTATCTACAAGACAAAAATAGAGTTAGTGCCCCCACTTACCTGGCCTAACTACTCCCATCCTAACCTAACGCCTTCAGCAAGACCGAAATGCCCAACACCACCGGCAAAACGGCTCGCTGAAGTATCCGCTGGCAGGTGCGCCGGGAGGGTGTGGCGAGTGTGTGTCTCGATATAGTGCTCCAACATGCGGTGGCTCGGCTATCGGGCAAAGATGAGCAACGTGACCTGCGCGGCCACATAACTGACAGACCGGAACGGACGCTGGGCGTACTCCATGGTAACATACGGACGCATGATGATCATAATCTCCACACAACTGATAAGTCCTCACTGGCTCGGGTCTGGACAACGAAACAACCGGTACTGCACAACGGGCGGCTGACTGGGCTCGGGATCTCTGCGGTTGGGTCCCGCTCGATAGTCCTCTGGTACTGGTACTCGGTACGGCTCTCCACCGGAAGTATACTCACCTGATCTGATGGTAGGGCAAGTCAGTTCTCAATGGCCCTCGTGATCACAGAGCGGACAGTCGTCTGGTCCGGGCAATGGATGGTATGGTTCTCGAAGACGCGGGTCTACTGCTCGGGGATACCAATGTAAATTAACTCATACACTCCACATTTGTTGCACGTCCTGTACTCTGGTATTGCTGGCGGCGAGACTGACTGGTCCCTGCTGACTCATGACGCTCAACTGTAACTGCTCCGCGCGCACACACACACATCTCCACTCCTTCCAGGACACACTGCTGCACGACTGCAATCACAACTCAAAGATAAGTTAGTACAAATAATACAAAAATGCTACTCCCCATCCCAACCCCGGGTTTAACGGACGCAGCTCGGTTTCCTAATGGATGCTTGTGTGACACATTTGACTCGATAAAACACGGAAAACACTCAAAAATGAAATGTTTCGAAACCCATGCAGAACCATGCTCTGATACCACCTTTCTGTAACGCCCCTTTCCCATTCTCCGCTGACCGTCGAGCTGACCGGTCAACAATCAAACAAGAACATGACCGATCGAACCCGAGCAAGTCGAACAGGAAAAGTTCGCCACAGGACGAAGCCAAAGATAGTTCGGTTTGAGACAAAGGCTCGCACCAATCTATCCTCGACTCCGATATCCTCATATCCATAGTACAAGCGGTACCACTTGCCCTACTTCGATGAGTTGTGTCGGTTCGGACTAAAACCTCATATCAGGGAAACAATTTCATTTCTGAGTAATCAACGTTGAGCACAACGTTTAATAGAATTTCATAAACAATCGTCAAGTCATAAATACAAATATATCAACACACGAAAGAATAATAACGCCGAACCGAGAAAAACACCCAAAAACCCACGAATCAAATCCCGTCACAAGCAACCCGAAACCACACCGAGGACCTCCCGCGTCCGTCACAGCTAAACCTGAAAACACAAAAAGAGTATAATGAGCGATCTAAGATCACCCAGTGAATCGGCTCCCCACTAACGGCTTCTAATCTATCTAGAGTCTACAGATTCCCGCCCAAAAACCCAAAATAACAATCAGCAGGAATAAACGGTCGATCACGCACTACCACGACGTGTCAACCCACACACAATCAAGCAATGTCCAAAACAAGAGAATTAAGGAAATCGAAGGCACTGCGGCACATGTCCTCGATTGGACTCGATCTATCTATCGCGCAACGAAAGAGATAATAAAACAACGCTGGGCCCTACGAACTTGGTGACTTCCACGGGTTTCCACTGTCACCGATATGGTAACTAACCCACATGACTCCTAGCCGTCCACACAACGACTAGGATACCGTTCTCTGTCCATCGATACGCGGCGACTCTGGTTACCCCCGGCAACCCGAGCTTCCATGCAGTCCGGCCCTAGGACGCGACCCCGTATTCTCCGGACTACACCCTACAGACGTCACTCCATAGGTTCGCACCCGCCAGGCTAAGCTGACCAGGTTCTCAATTCCCGAGGATCCAATCGGGATGGAAGTACCAGCACGTAAACAAAACCTAGGCTTGCGGAATCTAACGCACCCTAGAGTCCTAGTGCAGAAATATAAACACGCAGACTCGCTGGGACTCTAGCACAGATCACGCAATCAATATCAATAATAAATCCCCAACCATTCCGCAAGCCTCTACACTACCACCGCTCTGACTAGGTAAGATACCTAGTCAGCACCACTAACTTACCCGGTCCCGTGACCGGAGTAAGTGTCCGCAATAACTGCTCGGCCCAACACCGAGCAGTCTAACAAGCCTGCACACAAAGCTCACAACAACAACAATACAATCACGCAATCACAATCAATCACACACAAGCAGGCTTATTAGGGTTTCTAAGTCTTTTAATCCATTTCACGCCCGCTACCTTGGGTTAACCGCTTGTTAACCCGTAGACGGTTCACCAATCACCCCACTTCTTATTTCTTAACCAAACCTAATCATCATTCATTAACTCCCCGATCCGTCGGTTTAGAGTTAGTAAACTTACTAACTCCCCGACGTCTCATTATTAACTTAATTTGATTCATTACCCAATCCCGCTATTAAACCTAAGCCCCGATCCCGTTATCATATTCTATACGTTCGTTTAGGTTTAACCATATTTTAATGTCGTCTTAATTCCCGTATATAGATTCATTAATTATCGTTCTTATACCATATATATGCATATACGATCCTAAACAACGGTCCAAACATTTCTAACAACCTAGCGGCACACAATTGATTTACCTTTTAATTCTTTAAACCCTAACATGCTTATCCGTTCCTAACCGGTTTAACATTAACGTCCAATTAATTATTAATTACTAATTAGGTTAAGTAACGGGTATGCAATCCTAGTACTACGGTTTATCAATTTATGGTCTATATGAAGCTACGAGTTTGTGAGCTGACTCACAGTGAGATAGGTGCGGAAATGGCGGCTTTGACACGGTATGAATCCCGAGACCCCCGAACTGGAACCCTAATATCCCGAATGCACGAACTCGAACCCCGAAACTTCCCGAACGTCCTGACCGTTGACCGAATGATTCCATTCAAGCTTCCGGACCATCTTCTCTCTCTCTCTTCTTCATCTTCACGTCTCTCTCTCTACTTTCTCTCTCTTCTTTCTCTCTCCTCTCTTTCTCTCTCTTCTTTCTCTCTCCTCCGGTCTTCCTTCTTCCTCTCTCCTTCTCCTCATCTCACGCTTCTCTCTCCCTCCTTCTTCTTCTCTCTCCTCTTCTTCATGCTTCTTCTCTCTCTCTCTCTCTCCTCTTCTTCACGCTCTCCTTCTTCTATCTCTCTCTCTCTCCTTCACGCTTCACTCTTCTCTCTCTCCTCCTTTCTTCTCCCTCACGCTTCACTCTTCTCTCACTCCTTCTTCTTCTTCTTCTTCTTGCTTCTTGCTCACGCTTTCCCCTCCTCTTCTCTATCTCTCTCTCCTTCTTCCCTCCGGTCTCCTCCTTCTTCTTCTTCTTCTTCTTCTTCTTCTTGCTCACGCTTTTCTCCTCCTCTTCTCTATCTCTCTCTCCTTCTTCCCTCCGGTCTCCTCCTTCTTCTTCTTCTTCTTCTTCTTCTTCTTCTTCTTCTTCTTCTTCTTCTTCTTCTTCTTCTTCTTCTTCTTTCTGCTCACGCTTTCCTCTTCTTCTTCTCTCTTCTCTCTTCTTCACGCTCTCCTCTCTCCTCCTTCTTCTTCTTTCTTCTCCCTCTTCTTCGCCGGCTTCCTCTTCCTTCTTCTCTTCTCCTCCTTCTTCTCTTCCTCTCTCTTCTCCTTCTTCTTCTTCTCCTCCTTTCTTCTTACGCTTCTCCTCCTCTTCTCCTCTCCTTCTCTCTTTCTCTTCTCTTTTTCTTTACTTCTTTGTTTGTGTTGGTGTGAGTAAAAGAAACAAACCCAAGCTCCTTTATATACACAAAACAATTGAACCAGATCTTGACAGCTGCCCTTCTTACTCATCTCAACTAGCCACGCCACCACCTTGTTGTCATCTCTTCTCTCTTGCCACAACACCATTCATGAATCCATAAAAGATTCATTTAACCATGTGATCAAAATCACATGCATTGTATTTCTTTTAAAACAATGCCACAACACCTCCTCAACATGCCACGTCTCCCTCTCCATTTTTTCAGCATAAATTACTCTACCTTTTTGCCCAAAAATCACCTCTAAACCGCCCTTAACCAGCCACTACTCCCCATTAACTCCAATGCTCGGTTTGATGGTTTTCGGTTTTAATATTTTAGAATATCTCTGGTTGATCCCATAAATCCTCAAACCTCTATAATCCGATTCTCCATGCTATTTGATGAATTTAGCATTTTGAATCACCTCAAACGGACACCCGTAGATCCGGTTATGAATTTTTGAAGTTTTGTCGGTTTTATCGGTTTCCATTCCCGATTCACCGAAAAACATGTTTCTGCTCCGATTTCTCCAATTCTGGTCTTGTGAACATTATTTATATTAAAATATAAGAATATTCGGCCCGTCTCGGCTTCCGTCTCGACTTTTGGTAAAATTACCATTTTACCCCCGACATTGGTAAAATGACAATTTCACCCCTGTTGACTTTCTGCTGCCCGTTGACCATATTTTGGATACGGGTTATCACATGGGAGCTCTTCACTTCAGTTCATTTTGAACTCGTCGCGTCTTTTCTTGTGTTTAATCGTGATCGACTTGTTGGCTGCCTTGTCCAGTTTGTTCCCTTAGGGGTAACGAGTCATCGAGTAGGTCACCTTAATGTTCCAAGTCTTACAGAATGTTTGGAACATGTTCGATATGAAATGAGATCTGTTATCAGTGACGATCTCATGAGAAGTCCTTTACAACATATTATATTCCGCCATACGAACTCCTTTACATGGACATCCTTGATTTTTTTGTAGGATTCAGGTTCGATCCACTTGGTGAATAGTCTATCAAGACAAGTAGGTGCATCGCTTTTTTCTTTCCTGATGCGACGAGGGGTCCCAATATATCCATCCCACCCCCAGCATAACAGGGTACGACATGGAGATCGAAGAGAGTTTCTTTGATGGTTGGTGGATTATTCGCGCGTGCCTTTGACACTTGTCGCACTTCATGGAAATTTTTTTGAACTCGGCCAAAATAAACCTTGGTGTTTGATTTGTATGGTCAGGGCTCGTGCTCCGGAATGATTCCGCTTGATCCTTTATTACTGTTGGTGTCTATTCGACGCTAAAGAATTTGTGGTAAAGTCTGGATTGAAGAGCTTTGCTTCTATTACACAATCCCTCGTACTCTGTGCTTTAAGTTTCTTAGAAGCCCACCAGTCCAAGGGGGTTTTACCATTTATGATGTATTGACTGATGGGATTTCTCCAATCGTTCTTGTTATCGGTATGCGAGGTCTAGTTCGTGGAGGTTGCTTTTACGGAACCGTCCGGAAAGTTAGCTACGCATATGTTTTTTTAGGGTCGATGTCGTCGTCGACGTCAATGATATTAGGATAGGTTCATATTTCAGGTGTTACTCCCATAGGTATCAGTTCGACATCGATCGGTTGGTTAGAGACTTTTTCTTTAAGGGACAGAGATTTCAGCGCAACATTTATGCTAGGTTTATTTATCCCTTCAACTGGTATGATCTATTCTAAGTTGGGGACTGTGGTCGAGGCTAACACCGCTTCGAAGTTGCCATGGAACTGGCTTGTGACTAGTTGGGAGTCACTGAAGGCGTTTACTTTGCACGCTCCGATTGCTATCGCATATCTGAGTCTGACTATCAGCGCTTTGTACTCCGGTTCTTTATTTGAAGAAGTGAAGCTAAGCTGGAAGGAATTCTCTAGTACCACCCATGTGGGAGAGGCTAGTTTGAATCCAACCTAAGATCCTTGTTTCAAGGATGCCATGTCGACATAGAGAGTCCATCTTTTGGACGAAGACGGTTCAAGTTCGACAGTTAGGGGGAGTTCGATTATGAAGCCAACCAACACTTGAGCTTTTAAGCGTGTTTGAGTTCTGAGCTCTATGTCGTATTCGATTGGATCGATGGCCCACTTCACCAATCGACATGATTGACTAGGTCTATGCAAGATTGTCCTCAATAGTTTCGAGGTCATTACCACGATGGAATGAGACTAGAAGTATGGTCGTCGCCTTCGGGCTGGCGTTACAAGCGCCAATGTGAACTTTGCCTCGAGGCATTAGGAGTCTAAGGTGAACTTGATCAGAGCGTTCCAAATCCGCTACCAGATGTTGGAGCGTTATCAGATCTGATCCAAACCCAGTTCATGGTTCTATCGTTGATACCTGACGAAGTATTCGTTGGGATCGGACTCATCGTCGCCACTTGAGCAACAAATCCAGTTGGAGATGACGCTGAATGGATTGAAACTGGGTTCGTCCTTATGTTGTCAATCTGACATGTGGTACTGTTCACTCCAATGGTATTTTGTGGAACGACGTCGATTACCTATTCCCGGTCAATTGGAAGTGGAGGTTTGACGGTAGTTTCAGGTGGAGTGATTCATTATGATCTATCAAGCCTTGTATCTGATTATTGTGACAAAAAGACTTATGGTAGTCCCCACAATCGGCGCTAAATATGAGTTCAAGGATTGACACCAAAATTTATATGTAAATGTGAATTTAGACTTTAGGAAAAATGAGTATATATTTTCTACTAATCAAAGATTTTATTAAGGACTGAATGTCGAAATGGAATTTATACAAAGAACATGTCAAATGTATATAAATAAGATCATACTATTTTAGTTAAAGTGATTGTTGGATGATTTCAGAATGTGTTCTTCGAATGACTTCCTCGCTTTTTATATCTTTGATCTCTCCTTCTCTGTTGTGCTTCTCCTTCGCATTATCCTCAACGTTCCGAGATTCACGAAAATCGTTACAACGATCTTTGATTTGTTCTTTATTGAACTCGAACTCTGGATGAATAAGTTTGATAAATTATCTCCTCTTGGGCTTGGGCTTTGGCGCTTCGTCGTCTTTACTGGGCCAGGTCGAGTTCGACATATTCTTTGGGCTTCTTTTCTGGACGAGCTTTGTATTCTCCAAATGGGCTGAATTTCAATGTGTGAAATCCAGCACCAACACCTTGTTCCTTGTTTGATCGTTGATCCCTGATGAAGTATTCATCGGGATCGGACTCGTCGTCGTCACTTGAACGAAGGAGCTCAATGGAGCTGACATCGTAAGGACTGATTCCGGGTTCGTCCTTACGTTGTCTGTCTGATCTGTGGTACTGTTCGCTCCGGTTATGTTCTGCGGAACGACGTCGATTACCTGTTCGCGCTCGACTGAAGGTGGAAGAGTGACGGTGGTTTCATGCGAAGTTGGATTCATTTCGATCTATCAAACCTTGTATCCGATTCTGTGACAAAAAGATCTATGGTTGACCCCACAGACGACACCACATGTGAGTTCAAGGATTCACACCGAAATTTTATGTAATGTGGATTTGCGACTTTAGGAAAAATGAATATAGATTTTATATGAATCAAAGATGTTATTACGAATTGAATGTCGAAATCGAATTTATAGAAAGAACATGTCGAATGTATACAAATAAGATCAAACTACTTTAGTCGAAGTGATTGTTGGATGATTTTCAAAATGTCCTTTTTAGATGACTTATTTTCTTTTTTATATCCTCGATCTCCCCTTCTCTGTTGCGATCTTTTTTATATCCTCGATCTCACATTATCCTCAACGTTTTGAGATTCTTGGAGATCGTTATAACGATCTACGACTTATTCTTCATCGAACTTGAACTTTGTATATAAAATATAATGTTGATAAACCATATCTCATTTATGTTTGGGCTTCGACGCTTCGTCATCTTTAATAGGCCAGATCGAGTTAACTATTTCTTTGAACTTATTTTCCGGATAAACTATGGCCTTGATTGTTTGTAGTTTTTTAACTGGTTTTTGGTTATTGTTTTTCAGAAAACCATTTTAATAGCCAATCAAGATTTTGGTAAAATAGATTTCCTAAAATGTAGGAAAACTAGTTTTTGAGTTCTTTAACATCATTTCAAAGGAAAACCAAAATCCACTTTTTGGAGGTTTTCATCTCATCGATGCCTTTTTATTCTTTTTATTTTCTTATTTTTCTAAATAATAATATAATATCAAATAAAACTTATGTTACTTATATTTATATTTAAAATAACAAATAATCAAAACTAATTAAATATAACCAATTAAAATGAATTATCCGAAGTAACTCCAATAGTTTTATCAAAAATATCCTAAACCCAAAATTCTTTTGAAATTCCTGAATTATCCGATATTTTCACTCGAATTATCCAAATTTCTCTGAATTATCCGATGTTATTCGTAAAAAGCGATTGTAACCGAAATCGATTTTTTTATTAGCCGGTTCTTAATTTTAGTACTCGAAATGAACCAAAAACCGACCCAAATTTTATAAATGTCCGAACGGTTTCTATATCTCAAAAATCGAAAGAACTGAACTGAATCAAAAAAAAAAACGAACGAGCATGCGTTACTATTACCTTAAAATATATTTGTATTGTTTTTTTATAAAAATTATTTCTATTTATTTTAAAATATATTTTGTAAACAAAAACCAAAAACTAAATATTTCACCATTCAAATTTCTTAAAAACTAAAATCTACTGCAAAATCAAAAACCAAAAATTCAAAAACCAAAATCTAAAAATCAAAATCTAAAAACCAAAAACCAAAAACTAAAAGCCAAAAACCATTTAAACATTCATGGCCTATATATTTTTCAAAAAAAACGGATTTCAGTCTGAAATGCCGCACCAACCAAAAATATGCATAATATTTAACTTTTTAAAGTGTGTTATGTATTTAAAAAAAACTAATGAGAACATTTTAGGAAAAATAGGGAAAGGATGAGTCGAAATCATAGAGCCTAAAATGGAGTGGAAAAAGAAAAACTTTTTTTTCACAAGTAAGCCAACACGTGGCACGTTATAATTAGGTCTCTAAAGTGACCGACCTCAGACGATCACAAGAGTTTCAACGTGAGACACAAAATTCGCCTATACATAAAATACATTTTGTATACTTCTTATATTATCTCTGCCGTCTTCCTCCACATTTCTTTCTCTCTACACAGCTTTCAACGAACGAACAAAAGTAGAGAAGAACTCAACAGAGCAAGCAAAAAGTCCCCAATTTTTCATGGTCTCTAGAAATCCCAATCCTGCAGACAGTTATTTCTTGGACCCGAACGGTATGACCGTTCCTGCTATTGGAACCTTCACCACCGCCGTCTCCTCGTCTCCAACAGCTTCTTCTACCGCCGTGGCTATGGAGGATGCGACGGCCACAGTTTCTTCTTCTGAGGATCTCAGCAAGAAGATTAGGAAGCCTTATACCATTACCAAGTCGAGAGAGAGCTGGACGGAGCCTGAGCACGACAAATTCCTCGAAGCTCTTCAGCTGTGAGTTAATCTCGTTTGAGCTCACCATTTCTCGTTAATGGCTATTTTCCTTTGAAATTCACCATTTGGAGCTTTGATTCGGCGATAAATTAGCCGCAATATTTCGCTGAATTAGGGTTTCTTGATATGGGGTCGAATTTTCAATTGCGATTATGCGCTCTATTTATATTTCAATAGATTCTGAATGTGCTTTGCTGAGCAGTGAGCAGTGTGGAAATAGATTGACCTTGGGACATGGAATTGAGGGTCGGATTAGGGCAGGGGGTTTCGTCTCTATGTTTTCACATTTTATCCAATCAGAGCATTGTGAACGACTGTTTTAGTATTGTGTAATAGCTAATTGAAACTGGATGAACCGAGATGTTCTAAAGATGTCTATGTGAAGCCCGAAACAGGCATGTAATCAATAACTCTATTATGAGTATGTTAGTGAAGTGGGTTCAATGTAAGACTATTTTAGATACTTTTTTACCTTATGGTATATAGAGGGAATGATCTTGAGTTAGTACTAATGGAGACTGTCAAATTGTTATATCTTCAAGACTTGATGATAATACTGTTCATTGATATTCCGCTGTGTATTGTGATGCATATAGTCTTATATGAGGATTGGACACATCATATATATTTAAGGTTGTTTGGTATTTGATCTGATATCACTTATGCTTGTGTTTTATCATTTTTAGGTTTGACAGAGACTGGAAGAAGATTGAAGCTTTTATTGGGTCAAAGACAGTGATTCAGGTGCAGTAAAAAGAAAAATATCTTCTGAGCCTACTCTAGTTGTTTGACATCTCTCTTGGGCCCTCAATGTTACATTGGATTAGGGTTGTTTCCTCTCATTTGATATCTCCCCAAGTGTTCTTTTAATACAACTTTACTGTCTGAACTATTAGGAGCACGAGTGGCACATGCGTTTGTCACTGATATTTAATAAAGTGTAATCTTTAGATTTTCTTGCATAAGACAGGTGAGCTTGCTAAACACTATTGTGGTTTCGTATACTGATTTCTTTAATATGGCAGATACGAAGTCATGCTCAGAAGTATTTCCTTAAGGTACAAAAGAGTGGGACTGGTGAACATCTCCCTCCTCCTCGACCCAAAAGGAAAGCCGCTCATCCGTATCCCCAGAAGGCTCATAAGAACGGTACGTAATAGCTAGTGGAAACTAAAATGTTGTGATGTTGTTTGCTTATTGAGAAAAGTATATTGATGCCATTTTTACGTCATGTGCAGTTCAACCTCAACTACCAGGGTCCTTCAAATCAACACCTGAACCAAATGACCCGAGTTTTATGTTTAGGCCAGAGTCTTCTTCGATGCTTATGACTTCGCCAACCACTCCCGCTGCAGCTCCGTGGACTAATAATGTGCAAACAATTAGCTTCACACCCCTCCCAAAAGGTTTTATTCTCATCTACAAGCAATTACTGTTACTCTTTCTAATGTAATCTCATTTTCAAATTTTGCTACATAAAGCATATCGTTCTTCAATGTTCTGATGGAAACAGCAGAAGCAGGAGCTAATAACAACTGTTCTAGTAGCTCTGAAAATACTCCAAGACCACGATCCAACAGGGACACGAATGAGCAAGGAAACCTTGGCCATTCATTAAGAGGTAACCATTGTTACGCACATCTATATTTATCTTTGACCTACCTTGTTTACCATTTGTTTTACTCCTTTTTCGCTTCAGTTTTACCGGACTTTACCCAAGTATACAGCTTCATTGGAAGTGTTTTTGACCCATATGCAAGTAATCATCTACAAAAGCTGAAGAAGATGGACCCCATAGATGTGGAAACAGTACAATTCTTGTCTTCTCAGTTTTACATTAATCTTAATTGAAACCGCTGTCGGCTCGAATGGACAAATGATAAAACCTAATCGTTGTTTTATGTTTGCCCACCACCAAGCAGGTGCTACTATTGATGAGAAATCTATCAATCAACTTGTCTAGCCCTGATTTTGAGGATCATGTAAGTATCTTCCTTTACAAACTCTGTAAGACAATTTTATGTCAGAACTAACCTTAAGACTGTTAATTGACAGAGACGGCTTCTCTCGTCTTATGATATGGGCTCTGAGACAGCAACTGATCATGGTGGAGTGAGTAAAACCTTAAATAAAGAACCACCTGAAATCTCTACTTGAAGTCAATAAAAGGGAAAACGTCTCAGGTGAGCAAACCCCAGATTGGCTAACAGAATACAGAGAGATTCTGTTGTGGGTTTTTGTTTGTACATATGAAGAAGATGAAGCTGCCTTTGAGAGGTTTGGGTTTTGTGTTATATATACGTCTTTTGGATTAGGGATGGTATATGCACAGTGTTATTATCTTTAAGTTAAAGCACCATTCGTCTTCTGTCTACTCTTTTTTTGGGCTTTTTTTAAACATGTTACAGTCTCTGATGGATACCAAATCTCTTAGACGTGTCTTAGGCGTTGAATGTTTACGGTGGTCCAAGAAACGCTGTGTGTGGAATAATTGTGTGTCACCATTCAACAAATAAAATGAACAGAGTTTTATATTTAAAAAATATAATAAAAATTGTAGTCAACAGGTGCGGTTCAGCCAATTTATGCTAAACGCACTTAAAAGTCATAAGAAGGTGATTTGGTGTGGTTTGGTGATTTTTGATTTATTTTTTACTTCTTCTTTTTTTTTTATCAAGAATTCATCATTATTAATAGTTTTAATTATAAAAAATGAATCAAATTTATTGAATTTATCAAAAATGAATCAAAATTATTCTAAATTGTTATAAAAATCTAAAAGTTCGGTGTATTTCGGAAAATCTTGCAAAATTCTCAAATAACTGAATTCCAAATAGGATCGAACCGAGAAAAATAAAAAACTTTTAATTAAGTCAAATTTAGTCGATTGTTTAAATCTTCGGTGAAAATTATGTAATTGATTGATTATGACTTACATGGAAATAAACATGACCTCGTTCTTCTGCTCTTTTTGCAAAAATATCAACAGGTACATTTTTGATACAAAATATAATATAATTTAAAATCAAATAAACTCTAAGTTTAAGTAAACAATCCATATTTGATTTTAAAAACTGTCACTCCGTCGAGTCTTTGTTCATATCTTTAGTAATCCATGCAGCATATGCTCAGTTCTCCAAAACCTTTTGGTTTCTATTAATATGATTATGTAAAAAATCAAATAAATTAAAAAATATATAATACAAATAAGTGTTGTTATTTTATGTGTTAGAAAATAACGTAATGCGTTACATCTTTTCTGATTTGTAATTAGAAATATAAAATATATTAATCAGTAGATTTTTTAATAAAAACAATGATTAATATTTTAGTGGAATCACATAATTTTACCATTCTAACATTTATCGTATACCGCATACTGCATTTTTTCACCATTCAAACATTGTCTCGTACCGTTTATTGCGCACTAACCGCACTTGTTCCGCATAATGCGTATCTTTTGTATAAACCGCAGTTGAACCGTACCGCTCTTCAAATCCGCTTGTTCCGCACCGCTCAATCCGCTTTCACCATTCGAAGCCTTAGCTTTCCTTTTCAGTGGAACATCAGAGCAACATAAATAAAATATTTTTTTAATCTGGTAGGGATGTCAAAGACCAATTGAAATGGATTGCAAAGACCAATTGGAACATGTCAGAATCCTTATGGTAATAAGGTATTGGACAGTTCAAAAGTGCTTGATTCCAAGAATGGCTTCATACCAAAGGTCTTATGGCAATAATCTTAGCAAGATGAAGTGTCTTGGACACTGGCTGAGCTAGTATCTATGAGTGTGATTCCTTTTTGCTCAAGCAATAGAATCCATCATAAATGACATGTTGTGCGCTCGTATAGATGCAGCTTACGCATATAGCATGACGATAAGATACCAATATGTTCCGGTAAAAGTCACTGGACAGTTGTAAAGGAGTATCCCCAAGTGTTTGAGAAACACTAAGGATAGGTTCTTGTACAACTGAGAAATAGACGAATCAATCATGAGTAGTTAGACGGACAAAGATGATTCCCGGTTCTCACCTGGTTATGTCATTTTGCCTGTGTAACGGTACTGTCTGTTGGAAAGGTTTCCAAGCAGAGGACCGTAGAATAATGCTCATTAAAGAATAGCGGTATGGTTTTTTGGAATGGTTCCAAGCAAGAACACCGCATCATCTCTCACAACCTAAGCACAAGTTGAACATTGTTGCTGTAGGTACTAGATATCTGAAGACTTGGTCTTAATTCTAGTGGGAGTTAGTTTAGTTATGATGTTCAGATAGATATGATATGGTCATGTTTATGAAAAACTGACATCAACATTATTTGACTATTGGATAATTAAATAATGGTCCCAAAATAAGTTTATGCCATATTATAGGTCATCAAGTTGAGGACTTGATCATGGAACCCTATAAGTAACAAATGACATAAATTATGATGTGTCCCTAGTCAAGGTTGTTAAAGTGGGACAATAACAACCGCGAGAGACTAGCTTGTGAGGTGACTGTTGACTAAGTTTCATGGAGTCAATGATATGAGTATCACAGTCAGTCACATAGATATATGTTGGTGAACATATGATCGGACGTGACCCGCTAATGAGAAGTCTCCAGGATAGTTATATCTGTGTCATGAGAGGTTCTCATTACGACTATTGAGTATAGTCCTTAGACCTGAGTTCATCATGCTTTCTTGCATATGACTTGGTGGACCTTGACCTTGTCAAACGTCGATCCGTAACTGGCGGCTATAAAGGCACTGCTCAGGTGTATCATGAAGTGTGCGTTGAAATAGGGATGGAACAAGATGGGATTTGTCCCTCCTGAATAACGGGAGATAAATATCTCAGGGCCTATCGAAGATTTTATGCTGAGAAAATGTGTGGCCGCACTCAAACGAACTTAGTTCAGTTGTTTGTTTTGTTCAGTATAGATCAGGAGTTCGATAAACATGATATTGGCTTAATAAGAATGACACTAATCTTGTCTTATGCCAAATCGAGATATAGAGATAAAAGGATTGTAGGAATTGATGATTCCAGTACAAGTGGGAGATTGTTGGGATTGTGTCCTGAAATCACACTTATACTCACTCCTGATAATAGTTGTGTATCGAGATCAATCGTTTTTATAATACTGGTGATTGTAATGCTTTGCTAGAAGCCTCTTGTAATCTGTAAGTTGTACACTTACTGCCAGTATTATATGATCCTATAGGGTCACACACCTAAGAAATCTGGAAGCTAACATATGGGAATGATCATTTTATAATGATCACGTTGATATGTATTGGATACACATTGACATAGAGTTTTATGATGTATGTGTCGATCGAAACATGAGTGTGTCGATCGATGCAGGCTTTTCGAGAAGGTGTGTCGATCGACACAGTAAGTGTGTCGATCGATGCATATCGGGTTTTGACATAAACGAGTCGGGCTTCTCCGACGGTTTTTGTCATGTCAATTCCAGGTCGATATATAAAGGCTTATATGGTCGACCTGGACCCTAGCCGTCACAGCAATTCTCAGAGAGAAAAGCAGAGACATCGAAAACTCATCCCCGAATCCGGCACTAGCATCCCGGCATTTCCAGGTTGTGTGAGTGTGTGCTTGGTAGAGGCAAGGCATCTGCGTTGCTCACTGATCTCGTTCACCAATTCCGCTGCCAGATCTGAGGTAAGAACGAGGTTGGTAATTTCAATATAACAAACCCTAGATCCTAGGAGATCCAACAGTCATCTCCTCGAAAGTCATGACGAGAATTGAGATGTTGAACTCGGCGGCAAGGATAAGAAGTCCTACCATTTGACGAATCACAGATGCCGAGAACTGCAAAATTGCGATCTCTCGCCGAGCACAGTAGAAAAAGAGTAAGTCGGGGAGAGGAAGTGAAATTCGGCAACCTGACGAATCTGCATTGAGAAAGTATGACTTGTATAGGCAGATATAACCAGGAGACGGAGTCCAAGGCCGATCCATAGGGCCGGGAATATCAAACTTGATCTACGGGTCGGCTCCACAATTTTCCAACGCGGATATGAATGAAGCCTCCATAGACCGAGTTTAGAAAACATTATCAAATAGTTCCCTTGGAGCGGCTGGCAAAGTGTTTCAAGCTATCCCGTCATCATTTACTACGAAGGGGAAAATTGCCATCATGTTTTCTTCGAGTTCATCCTCTTCATCTCCTTCTGACTCATCTAAGTTAGAATCCCAAAGTTGAGGAATTACAATCTCATTTCGGCCCGAGCTTTCCGTGGCATCTGTCAGCAGAGATACCTCACGGCGGCGTTCCAATTCTTTAAACGCCTCATAACCGGGAAAATTTCTCAAATCAGAAGACGTGCTGCAAGATGACGAGTCCCCAGAAATGCCTTGTCGACTTGGCGATCTATCTCCCGAAGATACAGTGACAATTTCTTTATCTTTACTCGAACAGCGGATCAAAGACACATTTTGATGAAGAACAAATCAAAAACAAGACGGAAAATGGGCTTTCGATCTAGATCTCCTAGTAAATTACGGCGGAGCAACGACGGAATAGAAATCGGGAAATGAAAGACGGTATAGAGCAAAAGAGACACTACCTTTTGTCACTCGAAGCATAAATGAGAAGTATAAGAGTGAAAAGGAACCTGTTATAGAGGAAATGGGCGTCGTATCCGAGTAGACATCATGATACCTAGGATACGCTTCGTTTACCGTACCTATAGAGCGATTCAACCGGAATCTAAACCTAAACCGATAGAAACCAGTCCGTCTAAATCAATTCACAAACCAAACCGATATTCTCCTCGTACCGCTGACCCGAACGTAATTTTGAATTGCCGCACTGGGGGGCTTATTGTTGGTGTCAGGTTTAGCACCCTTCCATAAAGGCTCATTTCATGAATTTAGGATGGCCCAAACAGGAAAGGCTTTATCCTGTCGCGGCCCAACAAAGGACATAATTAGGTTAACACAGAAAGTATAGACGATCAAGGAGGCAAAAGGAAGGCGGCGCGCGTGAGCATCACGTCAAGCAGGAAGATTCGTTTGAAGATATTCACGCTGATTTATTAGGAAAGATTTTAAGTTTATTCTACGGTTTTTTAATTGTTTATGCCGACCTCTACACCCTATAAAAAGGCATCGAGTTAACCTAATTAACTATGCATTATTGAATATACACTTTTACAAGCAAAATAAGTTTTCAGAGAGCTTTTACAAACCCTAATCGGAAACAGTTCTCTGTTGACTTCTTTGATCTCTTGTTCACCGCTTCATTTCATCCCTGAAACCTAGCATAATCCTAAGCTTGCCGTCATCCGCCGAGTTTCTTCTAAAACACTTTTTAAGAATCTCTCAATAAAACCCTAAAACTCTTTCTATCTTCGGATAAGCCGAGTTGAGATCTCACAGCTTTTATTCTAATAGATTTCAATTTCTATTGTCCTTATTTGGGATTAGGTATTTTGTCTCTGGGTTTTAGATTCTTCGATTAATTGTGTTCTTAGGCTTTAGAAATTATGTGTTTGTTTCTTGTCCGCAAACAATGTGTGTGTAAGGTTAAGAAAATCATATAGTAGTTATACTTTTTTTTGTCAAGGAGTAGTTAGTAGTTATACCTTTTTGTTGGAATTTACGGCTGAACAAAAAGAACCTTTTGGTGGAACTAGTCTAAAGTTACACTCTGGGGTTTTTTTCTTCCTTTTTGTTATGTAAGTTTCTGTTAAAAATGAGAGCATTGACTATTCAGCAACAGGAGATGCCAAGAGAAAATGGGTTCTCTGAGTACAATACAAAGTACAGCCTTGGAAGTTATAAGTACTAGTTTCCAAATAAAAAATAAAAAATAAGTACTAGTTTTCACTGATTAGTTATTCTACTCATATTAGGAAGATCCAGATACTAAGAATACCTTTAGCTGTGTGGACCTTTACTCTTTTTACTCAGATGAACTGTTATTTCTAGTCAATACTATGATAAATCACATGACAAAATGGATAGCACGTTAGTTGAAGTTTATGCTTGTTTGGTATTGGCCTGGTTTGTGTTTCTTTATATCATTCTAGACTAATGGACAATCAAGAAGATTTCCTGGTGGTGTTATGCAATCCTCAATAGGTATACTGAAAAAATTTAAATAAATTAGGTGTTGAGGTTTCACCGATGTGCTCGTACGCGGGAGAATATCTGGAAGCTATTAGTAGTGGAAGAACGTTTCAAGCACCTTGTGAAATCTCCCTCTAATGATTTTTTTTGTTTGGTTGGCATTGAAATGTCTTCTTCTTTTGTTTTCACTTGCTTTTTTCGTGTTTTTTTATTGGGCTGATTTCAAAATATAACTTAAATTGAAGTCAATCCTAAAAAGATATTTTTATTTCTCCTTTGCTAATATATTCGATATTTATAATAATATCATCATTAGACTTCACAAGAAATTGAATGTTTTTACTAAAAGACAAAAAGCATTTTATATCTAACTTAATTACGAAACTGTCATCTTATCTAATTCACCCAACCACCATTAATGCTTCATAAGACCAATTTCGAGCCATTAAGCCATTAAAGCTTTATATTAGAGTTCATAACTTTATTCTCCTATTTCCTCTCCAATTTCATCTAAAAACTCTCTAATTCACGTTTTAAAATTTTGGATCTCTTGCCATTTTGGTTATTCTTGCATAAAATGGTTGGATTTGTTGGGTATTGGTGTAACTAGAATTTATGGGCGCTTGACCAAGGTAAAAACAATCAAACCGGATTTATGTGATTTTTCACAAATCCGCCGATTTTCATATTTGTTTCGCGATTTTAGACTTCCCGTGAAGTCTGATGGAGTATGATGGTCAACGAGAGAGTAGTTTTGCAATTGACTTTTAAGTCAAAGACCTCCAATGAAGTCTGAGAAATTCCTTTGAAAATTTTTTATCAGACTTCACCAAGAGTCTTAATAAGCAGAGAGTAGTTTTGTAATTGATCAAAATTTTCAGACTTCTTATGTAATCTGACAAAAAAATTGAGTGAATTTGACCGAATCATGATTTTTTCTAAGACAGAATCTGAAGTCTGAACATAAAAGGGTAGAAAAAGTAATTGACCGGATTTTTAAATATTGACCAAAATAAGAGGAAAAAAATTGAGGCAGCTGTAGAAGTTAAAAATGCAAAACTTTTGTAAGACGGCTATAAAAATCTGAAATACCAAATTTTGTTCAACAGCCAAAAATACCCCAAAATGGAAGCTTTTATCAGATTTTCCTCGTTGTGTGAATATCTTCTCAGACTGCGGTAGAAGTTTGTTTTAAAAAGTCAACCAAAAAAATGTTTTGCTCAACCCCAAAAATACCGCCTACTTTTTTGAGACTGCAGTGGAAGTCTAAAAATCTTCAGGCTTCTTTAAGAAGTCTGATAAAATGTCAAATTTAAAAGTTAATTGAAAAACTAGCTATTTTTGTTCTCAGACTTCATAAGTTGTCTGAAACTAAAATCTAAAAATTACAAAGCAGACTACGTACGCTGTTTGAATGGCTGTCAGACAGCATCCACAGTCTACTTTGTAACATTTTAATTGCAAAAATATTTTCTTTTCATACTGCAATAGAGGTCTGGTAAAAGTACTGTCACACTTCTTTACAAGTGAAATGATAAAAATTAAAAAGGCATTTTTTGTATATTTGTGATGAATTTCGTAGATTTGAATTTTTATTAGTTGTATATGCTCCTCATGCGTGAGTTTTACATTCTTATATTTGGTAATTATTTTTAATCAATTTTTGAAGAATATTGGCAATGTAGGTAATAAAATCAGACTTTCGTGTGCTGTCTGAAGACTGTTATTTTAAAAACAAAATCCATTTGTAGATTAATTATGTTGCGCCTCTATCATTTTAGCTTTCACATGTGTTATACTTAATTATGTTGCGCATCTATCATTTTTTTTTGATTAACCTGGGTATCCCGAGCCTATGGAGGGGCTCAGACTAATCCTCAAAGGGAGGTGATATCATTTTTACAAATGATGTGTTATATTTATCTGATAATCAAGTTTCTTAAGTTATTGACAATATAACTAAGTTTATAAGCTTTTAACTCATAAGAATCAAACTTTGTTTGAAGTTTGAGTAGTTAACAATATTTTCTGAATTAAAACATTATAATGTGTCATTGTAATTTGTCTATTTCCTTCAAAAATTGTTTGATATTAGGTTGTGATTTTATTGTGTTATGACTTAATTGTTTTTATATTCTTGGTTTTACCAAGTTTATGACTTGTGTATTGTATTACTTTTCGTGTTTACATACTAATTTTTCTAATAAGATCGTTAATGTGATGATAAGAGAACGGAATTAACATTTGGACATGTTAAGTTTATAAGCTTTTAGCTCATAAAAATCAGAATGTAGTAGAGGTGTGGCGACCATATCATCAGACTTTTTTTGCAGTTTGAATATTACAAATGACTCATTTTTCTCAAGTTTAAGAAAATTCTCGAGGGTTAAGGTAACACATTTTTCTACATGGTTACGATTTAATAAGATTCAATGAAATCCGAAATCTTGAGAGATTATGATATTCATGTTTATCTCTAAGAAGATTTGTAGTGATCTTTTAAAGGGTTTTCAACTAGGTAATTGACCGACCTATTATGTATAAATAGGTAGATTATACTGCGTATAAGCTTAAGCGAATTAGAGATAATTCATGAGAAAGTTCAAATGATTAAATATAAATCATTGAACTTGAAAGATTAGATTATATTGAGTGCTACTAGTAAATTCATAAAGATCAATCTAATAAAACAAGTTTTTTAGAGGAAAGATTTAAATCATTCTATGCATTTTTAGTAGTAGTTGATTTACTCCCCAAGGGTCTAATGCATTTTTAAATTCCTTTTTTGGCCCCTAATTTTGAATTTGAAGCATTAAAGGTTTTTGTGTTTGTACTTTGTAGTACTTGCACAAAGTCCATGCCCGGAGCGCAACTCATTTTTAAAAGTAGAGTAAGTTTTTTTTTTTAACGCTGTTTTATTATTACTGATTTGGTACCAATTACATCATTGAAGAAGTTCGATGTATGAAATATCATCAGAAGCTATTGATCTTCCCACCCGCATATGGGTGAAGATAACAAACCGCGATACAATAGCGATACCATACATAAAAGATTTTTTGAAACGAAGTAAAATTAGGATGTTCCCGAACCTACACTAGTAGGCGGCCTTCCAATATTTTGACTTCCAAAACTTTTATCAACGAGAATACTCGCAAGTGAGATAAGACTTCTTCAAACGTCTTTATCAACTTCCTCCGAATTAGCTTCTGTAGAACAACTGTCGGAGACCTTGAATGACGATTACAAACCAGAGATATATAGGATGACAGCACTCCCCCATTAAAACACACAAACTGAGAAAATTCTCCAAACACGATGAAATAACGAGTCGAAACATTGGACATGAAACCCATGAAACCGAAGATCAAAAGGATCCGGAATTTACAGTGGCTTAATCCAAATTAAGGATCGACCATAAGCTTAAAACAAAGAGAAATATTTATCTCTTCAAGATAAGACACAAAACACCATATAATACCGAAAGGTTTATGAGCTAGTCACACCGAAGATCAAAGGGATCCGGACCTTCCAGCAAGAAAATTAGGTGTGATGAAGACAAGATGGCCCGTAGCAAAAGCCGGAGAAAATCTTGTTCATAGCAAACCCAGATCTGAAACACAAGTAATTAAAAACCCCAAGAATACCAAAATCAAACCCTTAAAACTGATATTGAACAAACAATAACCGTGACTGGGCAAGCAAACTCAGATCGGGAAAGATTATGTGGGAGACGAGCCGGCGATGTCAAGCTTCACCGGAGGATCTTCAAGGGCCACTGGAATCGCAACAGCACCAGCCACCATGACGTCACAGGACCGAAAACTACCGTCGACCATCCCATAGTCGTCGACGAGACGCAAAACGAAGCTCCAAAGCATTTCGCACGGCCGATGAAGTCGGAGCCGCGCACGAACCAACCATGACAGAGCCTTTTTCAGGCCACCGATATCTTGAGAGACGAGCCAGACACGGAGATTGATGGAAGAGAAACTACAAAGCAGGGTAAATGAAAGAGGAGGAGGTGAGCCGTCGATACGCGCCGGCGGTGACGCCAACGGCCGACGACGACTCACCTCCGGCGGCGGATCTGTGTTTATTTGCTAGGGCGTACTCACGAGAGAGAAGAGAGAGGGGAGTCAATTCTTTTAAATTCCTTTTTTGGCCCCTAATTTTGAATTTGAAGCATTAAAGGTTTTTTGGCCCCTATTCTTAATTAGTGTGTGTACTTTCCTGTTGTGTATTTTTTTTCTTTCGTAAAGTTTTGTAATAGTTTCCTTAAAAATATTAGACATTTAGATTTAAATTGCAGCTTAAAAACCCCTAATTAAATTTTTGTAAGTTAAATGTGTGACGCCCATCCCGCTTACTTGGCAGAGACGGGAAATCATCTAGAAACTTTACAATTATTTTTATAATTAACGTAAATAATAAATTATTTAAATAAGCCTCAAATCATTTAATAAAACATACTTCGTTTCAAACATACTTTCAAATACACACCAATCTTTTTAAATATATAAATAGTCTTTTAAAAATAACTCACAATATCCGGTAAAACGAGCATCCGAGCAATTACCACCTTGAACCGCTGCTCCGCAATTTCTCTAACACCTGAAAGGGGTGAAGTAGGGGGCTGAGTAACAAGTTACCCAGTGTTGATGTTATCTAGGAAACCTTATTACTCGAAAAACAATAGGTACTTATACACATTAAACCAAAAAATTGATCATACTTCACTCAAATTAATTATACTTAACATTTCACAACACAATCACTTATTCATACTTTACACATTTCACCACATAATCACTTACTCATACTTTACACATTTCACCACATAATCACTTATTCATACTTTACACCTTTCATATTATTAACTTAACATTTCACTTCTTTACTTAACTTTTTTATTTCTTTACTTCATTTTTCATATTCTTTAGTTATTTACTGACGGCGGATCCAACCCCTTTCACGCATTTTGGGTATGAAACCTCCCCGTCATCGGTCCTTTACGGCCTATTGGACTGCAACAGGCTAACATACGCGATCGTCCGCAGTCAAATAAAACAAGCTATGCAACGGGCTAACAGACACGTCTGCAGAGCTAACGTCACGACATGGACTACAACAGGCTTATGTACGCGATCGTCCGTAATCCAACAAACAAAGTTCTGGAACGGGCTAACATACGCGATCGTCCGCAGAACTATCATTAACCTTTACCATACTTTACCATCATTAACTTTTACCATACTTTACCATACTTTACCATCATTAACTTTTACCATAACTTACTATCATTAACTTTTACGATAATTTTCTACTTAGCATCATACGTAATCAAACAATTCCTATTTCAGGACTTAGCATGCATAATCACATATTGTTAAACTAGTATTGAATTACTTAGATACCACCCGCACCTTAGCGTTTCAAAGCCGACAAAAATAGCGGTTGAGAAAATTGCGTTCAAAAATCTGCGTTTGACAAAATAGTGTTTCAGGCGGTTTAGTAAAAGTGGGTTTGCTCTCAACTTGAAGATCCGATTTCAGGAGCATCATACCTCCGAATGATAATCCGAAACTTGTTATGGATTCCTTGCAGTGATAGCTATCTAGGCGTATATAGACCGTCTCCAACTCCTTTAGACGCGACCGGAATCAGTCCTACAAAGTCACTACCCGAAACTGGAATTAGAGTATTTCTGCAAAACTGTTTTAAAACAGTTTCGACCACTCTTATTCAAACGACTATAACTCGCGAACCATACCTCTTAACGAATCAAGACCGGTGTCTATAGAAATCCAAGAGACAGAGCTTTTCAATGATACCAGGATCGTAATCTGGGTTTTCCAGAGCAGTCGTCAATCTTCAATTAAAGTTGACGCATCAGAATTCGTACCATTCTTACAAAAACGGCGATAGCTTTTTGCACATACCTCCTATCAGTTCAAACTCGGTGGCTCTAGAAAGATAAGATCCAGGGCTTTCCAGTTATATAAGGTACGTCTCTTGATTCCTTATATTTCGCCGTAAAATCCACTATGAAGTCAGATCAGTGATTTTGGGGTTAGATTTTCGGTTCGAGAAACAATGATTTTCCTCAATATTCAAAGAAGGTTTGCGAGCAGAATATACCTCGAATTTGAGATCGGAAAGATGCTACGAAAACTAGAGAACTAGATTTTTCCATAGGTATAAGGATCATGATCTGATTCTGCCTGAGTCTCGATCTAGCTGGCCTCCAAGATGGCAACTCGGAGTTGTCTTTTGGTGAGTTCAAGAAGCTGTTTTTTTGTTCAGAATAATATGGGATGAGTCTTGGAGATTGGAGGACGTGATTATAAGGTGAAGAAGGTGGATTTATTATTGTTGGCTCACCATGATTAACAATTCCATCATTGTGTTTTTCTCTTTAGTTCCCACTCATCAACTTGTCAAACAAATTGGTGCACATCTTTTCTAAAAGAGAGTGAGAGTGAAAGTGGCAATTGATGGTGATGTGGGCTGTGACAAAATGGTTTTCAACATTTCCTATATTTGGATGTTCTTGTATATTGGAGCTGATCTGATAAATATGTTTTTTGTACAACAAATTTTCCGAGATAATATTATCCTACTTAATCTTTAAAATTGAACAACTACATGTAATATAAATCTATGGATTAGGAACGACCGTCAAATCTTTATTGTCTGTTTCGTCACCCATCTTTTTGGATTTGTTTTGTCTTATCCGCTAGCCCTATTAGTGGAATTTGAAATATATGTGATACAATCTTACATTAGGAGGTAGGTAAGTGGTGACTGTTATGTTTTGTCGTGGGGTCCAGTGCATTTTTTTTTCTTTTTTCCCGATGTTACTATATGGGCCTTTTAAAAAAAAAATTTGCCATCGTCGCGTCGAGACCATCCACAAACTAATATGGTTAGAATCAGAACCGAGTATATGGAATCGAAAGCATTTAGAAGCGTAAAAACAATTTAAATATATATATATATATATATTAGAAAGTGGATACGTGGTGAAAACATGTTTATATATAATAAAACATCAAACACAAAATATGTTAAATTATATTTTTTAAACAACGTAAATGCTATACATAATAATAATAATATTTATATATTTTATTGGTAAAGAGTTTGCTATAATAGTTGACAAAAACTTTAGTATGCTATAATAAATATTTAATAAATCAATTACAAATAAAAATCATCCAATTTTTTTAAGAAAATAACCACAAATATTATGTTTGTTTTCTTTGGCAAACCCTCTAATTGAGATTTCTTTGTAAGCAAATTGTTTACTAATACAAAATAAATGACAATAATATCTCTCTAATTAAAAGTATATAATGAATAAGATACATAAATAATTGGAAAATATTTTCCATGATTTTGTTAATAAAATTTTATTTTTCACATTCAGAATTTCTTTTAAAAGATTGGGCCTAGATGGACAATAAAAAATTGGGCAAAAAGAGTTGAAAATATCTATACTTTTAAATGAGAAGTAATTTTTGGGCGAAAACTGATGTGTCACCACGATGGAGCTCTAGAGAAGGATAATGATTACGTGGAAGTGTGACATGGCAAGGCCAAAAATAACTTAAAGTGTTTGGAGTTCAAATTATTTATGGGAATACCATCAAGTTGATTTTAATTCAATTAATTAATTCACTTTTCTACAAAAACAAATAACTTCTTAATATTTTATTGGTTCGAAGTTTGCATCTTCAATATTTCGAGAGAAGTTTGTGAAATCCTATATATAGGTGAGCTTGTGGTGGCATAGAAACATAATCGTTTGCATCTTCAATATTTTCAAGAAGCTTTCTCTCTATTTTTGTTTTCTCATTGGCTATGACAGTTTTCTTCCGGATCATTAAAAGTTTTATCAAATGATCCGTTGTCATTTTCTATTACTTTCTTCTTCTTATCAATTTTATATGCATTTTTATGTTTTTGGTTTTTAATTCTGTTTTCTTTGTTTGGGCGCATGAAAGAAAAAGCTCGGTTATCATAAAGCTAAGGTCTAATGCTTTAATGTGACTAACAAACGTTTGGGATTTTATATAATAAGGAGCGTGAGGTCTAAAAGTTCGATTGAATGTTGTTGCCAAGACGTTGTTAGTTCACATCACATGTCCCGTTTGTCCCAATGAGCATATAGTCCAAATAAGTGTTGTCTATTACTATAGACATGTATTTGGTGGTAAACAATAGATTTGGTGAATACTCTTTTGAGTACCATATCAGGTTCAATCTCGATAGTCTGAATAAGGCCTAATTCTATGGCATATACCAATAGTTCGAGAGAAGTTTCTTAGTACTATATAAGGTGAGCTTAGTGGCTTAGAAACATAATCATTCGCATCTTTTATTTTTACAAGAAGTTTTTTCTTTATTTTTTAGACCATGTAATATTGATTACTTTTATTTTTTTGATGTGTTTATGGTTTTCAGTTTTTATGAACGCAAATTGATGAGAATGTTGCAAGAAAATCGTCAATTATAAATTTTTCATTTATCTCAATATTATTCGGTTTAAAGAGGCAAGTGACATTTTTACTTGATTTTTTTTCTACTAATAAATGAATTTTAAGTTAATTATTTCGTAAGTAATTGGAATATCTTGGTTGACGTATAGTTAACAAATATATATTGTGTTTGATTCTTAACTTAGATTCTCTTAAAACTAGAATATTGGACGTATAAGTCCAATGATAAATTTGACTGAGTTGCACTTTCAATAGTTTATTTTTGTTTGAATTCCATTTTCAATAGTTTATTTTTGAATTGCACTTTTAATAGTTATGAAACAAAGGTAATCCGATTCTACAGCGATATGGTGATGCAGTGTATTCCAGTGGACTCAGATGGCTTAATAGGAGTTGATTGTCTTAAAACTAAGCGGTTGCATAGCGGTATCTCTTTGGGTTTGACACGTGTGTCTTATAAGTATCTTCAGATCAGTTTGTCTAATGGGCTATTGTAAAGACTCAATTTGAGTGTTTTTTTTTTTTGGCATCACTCAATTTGAGTGTTTATGGAGTTATAAGTTAGTAGAATTTAACACCGCTATAATAAAGTGACATAGTTGCGCACGCGGATTTCTTGGATAAATAATATTCAAATTGATTTTTTTTTAAAAAAAATCAATGAATATCAATTTAAAAAAGAGTAATTGCATCGCATATTCACACATTTTTGGGTATTTAGACATATGGGAAGACACTGTTCACTTCTATTTTAACACCATATATACCCCTACTCCCCTCTCCCCCCGAAGATTTTCATTGGATTCTCATGTTCTCTGATTATTGTTTTCCCCGGACTTAAATAAAAAAGGTATTTTATTCTCTCTTTATTCTAAAAATTTTGTTTTCTTCGTCATGGTCTTCGAAGAAATCGAAATCAGGACGGATCTCCAAATTCGTATTGGACCTCCAAAGCTTGATCCAACGTCGGTTACGGAGGATCTCGCGGCGAGTAAGATCGAGGAATGTTTCGTTGGTGGCGGCGGCTTAACCGCAGAAAATAGAAACTACGGTGGCGACAGAAGGGACAACGGCGGAAACGGTGTTAATGACGGTGGAGGAGGAGGAGGATGCATTTTGATGGTGGTGGTGATTAAGGTTTTCGTGGTGGCAGTGCTCGCCTTGAGCACGAAAAAGATCGCCGTGGGGATCTCTATCTCCGCGAGTCGCGGTGGCGCAGGTATTCACACTCCTCAACCTCTGTCCAGACGTTGCAACTGATGGATAAGGCGAAACCTGTGGTAGAGGAGAGAGAAGTACAAAGCATTATAGAAGTGGTGTTGGGTTTTGCTGGAGAGATGAAACAACGTCGAGTACGGTGCTTCAAAATTCAATTATAGGTTGAGAGCGAGAGAAGAGTATCTGTGATATGGGTCTCTGTCTGGCTTTTGTAATTCTGTGAAATTACTCAAACTCTATTTGGTTGGGTAAAATTAGGGTTTGCGACCTGAATTTTGGAAGAAAGGGATATGGGGTTTATGTCAATAGAATTGGAGCAGTCGAGATCTCGGAGCGACTAAATCGACGGTTTTGATTTGATCGGAGGAGAGGCAGCGCCATCAGATGACTATGTTTCGTCGCTTCTTCTAAAAAATACCTCCGGATCCGCTTCTCGAGATCTCGGAGCGAGTTTATGGTAATTAATACTTTTATGGCAATTAAACAACAACAATTGTGTTATCACGTTAAGAAAATAACTAGCAATGAACTTATGCATTTTACATGATAATAACTATGTTAACACAAGTAAGTAAACACATGTATAACTGTTTTAACATATATTTAATGTACAGAGTCAGCTTAATGAGTCTCTGTTGTTTGACTCATGTGCGAATCTAAAGTCGCTTGAGCATTCCAAGAAGGTACACGATCATTTCCTTCGGTCTAAGTTTAGAAGTGATCTGAAACTGAACAACACGGTGATTAGTATGTTTGGGGAGTTTAAGAGTGTCATTGATGCTAAGAGAGTGTTTGATCACATGGCTGATAACAATATGGATTCTTGGCATTTGGTAATGCGTGTATACTGTGATAACAAAATGGGAGATGGTGCGTTGCATATGTTCGAGGAGATGACGAAAATATTAACAATAACAATTGTAATATCCTGCTAAGCAATTATTTAGTTTGTAAATTTTACACTTGCATGACAGTAAATTTTCCTTATCGCTGCTAATTAACATTTTAACCCTATATCATATGTATTATATTTTCTAGTTAAGTATTATGTATGGCCCGTTCATTGGAAATTTACATAATTTCAATCTAGTTTCAATTTCAAAAATACCCATTCCAAAGTAAATATTAGCCGGCTACCATATGATTTAGAGCTTTAGACTTAAATGTTAAGTATGTGCATGCCAAGACTACTACCAACCAAAATATTAGCATTGCCAAACAAAATGTTATCACCTATAATAGTTACAGCTAATATATAAATTGTCCGATCGTGTTGTATATGAGGCTTGGCCGTTTTTTTATTTTTTTCTGCTTGATTTGCTTTATTTGAAAAGAAAAGAGAGAAGGAAAAAAAAAAGGTGCAATTTGCATGTGCAAGTGGGATGAACAGTAAAATCATAAGGGTAAGAGTGTCATTTTTTTAGTTGTAAACTAACCATACGTCACATCAGGTATGAGAATCTATTTTCTCTCCCTTTTTTGCTTTTCTGGCTAATTGACTCAAATTTAAAATATTATTATTTTCAATAAAATGCATTATGATGGATTTTCCTTCTTCTTTTAGTAGCAATCAACATAATACTTCTCTTTTTTTTGTTAATAATATTACTCTATTCAACTAAATGTTTTAGTGAAATAATAAGAACAAAAATCGTGTGATTAAATTAATCATATAATAGAATATTATCATTTAATATTTTAATCCTTATGTAACAAGACTAGGGAATGAAATATTCAAACATTTGCATATGGTAACATTATATTTGTCTTTCTAAATAATTTATTTTGCATTTGTCGTCATCAAAATATATACACATCTTAATATATATCATTGCAACGGTTTAGTTATTTCTAATTTTAATTATAAAAACCAATATTAACACTTAATAATATGATAACAAAATTAAGAAGACATATAAATTTTAAAATAGTTTGATCGTTTTTTTCTAAGAAAGAAAAATCTTGGAGCAATATTATAATAAACTATAACTTCTAAATCTAATAATATATTTTAAATTCGTATTACATCACTAACAAAATATTCATTAAACTCATTTGTGTAATAAAATAAATTAATTGTTTTAGTTTTTATTAATCTACGAAAATGTTTTATTTAAAATTCCGTAGCATTAGTTAGGTTTTCAAAAATATATTAATATATCCAACTAAACATCTTAATTAGTTTGGTTGTTTAGAATATAATATCTTTGTAAATATTCAAATCTTCAAATAGAATATTATTAGTATTAACACTAATCTATACTTTTAAAACATGTTTCCATTATGGATTAATTATTATTATTTTCTTCAAAAATCGTGAGCAATATTTTTAAAAATTTAAGTAAACCTAGCTTTCTCTAACAAACTGATTTCAGATGGATGGAGCCTTAGCCTTTCCGTAAATAATTTGAATTCCAAATCCTTTAAGTTATTTTTGGCATTGCCATGTCACACTTTCACGTTATCATTATCCTTCTCTAGAACTCCCTCGTGCTCGCCCAAACATGCAAAGTTAGAGTGTAAATAACTAAATATTTAACTATGTAGTTGTGATCTTGTTATTGTGACTAATTAAATTTTTATATTATCCACAGACCCCTTGTAATTGATGGATGTAAGGTGCCTAACCATTTTTTCAAAGCATCAAAAATCCAGAACATTCAATGGATACAAAGGTAAATATTTGTTGTAAACAACTCATATTTTGAAAGCATCAAAAATCCAGAAATCAACGTTAATATTCATCTTTTTTTTTTCTCAGCACATAAGTGCAGCTTTACAAGTGTTGCAATCCCGGAGAAATTACAATGTTGCTTGGTTTCATAATAATCGGCTTCCACAATATTGCATCTGCTTAATGAGATTCTTCTGTGATTTGGATGGTGTTTTTGACAGATTCAAGAAACCTCCTCAACCCATAAAGAGTTTGATTTTCAATAAAGAGATAACAGGAGTTGTAACAGGTAAATTTATGTGCGTACGTTAATATGAATAATTCATTCTCTGTGTTATGTATCTCAGTTTCTGGAACTATTTCATTCTCTTTGTGTGTCAAAGTTTATTGAACTGTTATCCTGAATTATTTCATTATCTGGATATGTAACAGGTAAAAGCTATCCTAAAAGGAGATGAGATAAGGATTTGGAGGTAGTGTATGGTGTTACACGTACCACAAAAGTTAGACATTGGATTGGAATGGTGATAAACCTCAAGAAAAGAACGATCACATTCTACAATTGTGGTCTTCCTTCTGAGGATATAAATGCTTGTTTTGCTCAAGTGAAAAAATATGCAGGTATAATCATATTTGTAGTGATTTTTATTGATTATTTATGTTTATTTTTACTGATGTTTGGTTGATTATTTGTGACCATTTGATGCAGAGATGATTCCAGCTTTGCTTGTGGAAGTTTCTAAAGAAGATTTCAATGATGTTACACCATTTACTGTAGAGCAAGCAAAAGATATTCCAAAGACTAGTTTACATTCCAACTATGGTCTCTTTGTGTTGAAGATGTTAGAGTGCCACTCCCTGGGGATGAGAGATATGTCAAGGATTGCTGATGAGAATGCACATGACATAAGATCAAAGTTAGCTTGCGAAATCTTTGAGGAGTTTATCGAGACTGCATTGGCTAAAGATAAAAATGTCATCTAGTTGAAGAAGTTTAAGATATTATTGTTGCTTTTGTTTTTCAAGTTGAAGAAGTTTAAGATATTACTGTTGCTTTTGTTTTTCAAGTTGTAAACCTTTGATCTTGTGTTGACTTGAATTTGAACTTATATTTTAGTAACTAATGTGTATCAAACAGAGATAAAAGTGTTTTAAGTCTCTAAATTTTATGTTTGTGTTTTCGTAATTCAGGAATCCTTTACACACTTTCTGGAAGCTCTTTCATATTTCTGAAATTGCTTTAAAAATGTCATTCTAGTTTTAAAAAGTAAAAACTGTTTAAAAACTTGAAATAACGAGAATCGAACCTGGGTCATTTGGTTGAAATGTAGTATATATTGGAATATCGAGTAGCCATTGGGCCAAGCTAGTATTCAGGAAGTAGTTACACAATTGGTACGAGCCCAACAAAGCAGAAGATAATTGGTAAAAAAGCCCAACAATGTATACACATTACACAACAAATTCCAATGGGCTACGTCATTTCTGCAAACGTCTTTTCATTTCGTTGCTCTAGGAATTTGAAAAGACGCCACTCTACGAATTATTCTTTTTGTCTTGTCTATTTAAGAGAGATGTATAGTTTTGGTGTAATCAAAAGTCATCTTCATCATAGAGAGACGAAAATGGGTTTTAAGTTTAATCTTCTTTTTTCCAAAAAATCTACAAGAAAATCCATATTTCGCAAAAGAATGAAGCCGGTTATATGCAATATAACCTCATCTTCTCCCAGAAATCATCCACAATATTTTGCTCAAGAAAAGCGGATGTACATATACCGAGTACGTCACTTCAAAAGCGGTTTGTCGATCTTGGAAATCCATCCTGGAGACGCCTTTGTTTCTGCGTGAGGTAGATTTGGTGGACATGCAAACTCCTATCAGACGTTATCCAGGTTTCTCTAATTTTAAGGAACAATGCCTTCAAAACGGTAATCTCTCTGCTCTGTACTTTTTGGGTCTTAGCGAAATGTTTAGAGCAGGAAATAGAGATGTAGGTTTCCAATTGATTCGACAAGCGGCATATGGAGGTTATGATCTTGCTATATACGCAAGGGCTTGTCTTGACAGAATCATGAACCCATCGGATCAGTATGATGGAGAGATTTCAAAAGAATTTGTCCTGAAATGCAGAAGGAAGCTTTTTCTTGATAGTACTCGACAGCGGATGTATCAACTTCCACAGTGGTTTGAGGAAGCAAAAGACAATATCGATATCTACAGTGTCAACAACGGTAATTGCGCTTCATATATCTGGGAAATTCGTAGAAAGGGAAGAGGGTCGTGTCTTAAGTGTTTTTGGACGGAGGAGAAATTGTATTTTGCAGACAAGTTGACCAAAAAGTTATTGTTTGGCCAAATTAAGCAAAATCCATAAGATGACTTTTGTTTCTTTTTTTGGATTACAATGCCATGTTTAAACTTCTTTTTTTGGATAATTTGTTGTTCTTCCTTTCGATAACATGGCATGATTTATTTCAGTTAATGTTGTTCTAATTAAAACAAGTCCTTCTAAAACCCAAACTGGAAAGCCTTACAAAATCAAAAAAATTATATGATAATAAGCACATATGCTAATGTATGGTGGCCCATTTACAAAGCCTTTCTAAGTCGGAATTACAAAAGTGCTTAATGCAAGAATCGAACATGGGTTTTTATGTTTAAAAAGTAGCAATAAATGGTTGAGCTGCCATTAAGCAAGGTTAGTATGTCGAGAATTGTTCAAAAACAAGTTTATTTAAACGTAAAAACAACAAGTCATAAATCTGGAAAGCCTTACAAAATCAAAAATTTATACGATAATAAGCACATATGCTAATGTATGGTGGCCCATTTACAAAGCCCATTTCTAAGTCGGAATTACAAAAATGCTTAATACAAGAATCAAAAATGCTTAAACGGAAAAACAACAAGTCGTAAATCTGGAAAGCCTTACAAAATCAAAAAATTTATACGATAATAAGCATATATGCTAATGTATGGTGGCCCATTTACAAAGCCCATTTCTAAGTCGGAATTACAAAAATGCTTAATGAAAGAATCGAACATGGGTTTTATGTTTAAAAAGTAGCAATAAATGGTTGAGATGCCATTAAGCAAGGTTAGTATGTTGAGAATTGTTCAAAAACAAGTATATTTAAACGTAAAAACAACAAGTCGTGAATCTGGAAAGCCTTACAAAATCAAAAAGAATTATACGATAAGAAGCACATATGCTAATGTATGGTGGCCCATTTACAGAGCCCATTTACATGGTTGAATTTCCATTGGGCCAAGGTATTACATTGAAATTGGTTCAAATTAGTGTCTCTAATATCCTTCTGCCCAATGACAATTTTTTTAAAGCAAATCTATTTTTGAAAGCCCATTTACCAAGCCCATTTCAGAGTAACAGTTTTTTTTTAAATTTCAACTTTGCGAATGGATGCATACATAGGAAATGAGTAAACCTGAGGAAGGAGTGTGAAAAATAAAGTAATTCATGTCTCTTGGTTTTTTAACAACCGCCTTTTGACTCTCTATATAAAGAATTATGTTCCATAATTGCCATAACCGTGCTCATTTTCAAAAAGCAAATATGATAAAAAAATACTGGTATTTACCACCATACAAAATGTATGTTTATGAGACACGTTCAGTTACAAGGGCAAGAAAGTCCATCATACTTTCAATCTTCTTGCGCTGCCAGAAGATATAATCATGAAGGTACTCATTCATACTTGTGAGGACAACTTTATCGACTTCAAGAACTCGAAGATAACATGTAAAACCGTAAGAGATATGGCCGAAAGAGAAGAATTCTACCAATCCGTTGATCTAGTTTTTTTGCGCAAAAACTATATTGGCAAAAATGATGCTTTCAATCGTAAGTGTTAGCAAGCGGGTAACACATCAGCATTGTTTTTGAAAGAAATCTCTGACTTCCTTTACACGGAAAGTCAAAATGATGGAATTGAAGCATTGAAGAATATAGCCAATCGTGGTTATGAAGTGGCGATATACTCATACGGTATGATAAGGAGGACATTTAATAAAGATGGTGACGATGAGTTGTTTGGAATGTTCGAATTCACGACAGAATCTGCTAAAAAACTTGGAAAGATTGTTAGAAAAGTTGGCATAAGATCGTGGCCTTCGAATCCGCCAGAATTCATCAAAGCAAAGCGACTAGAAATCAATATGGAAGGAGTTCTTTATTTCCCTTGTGCCACGCTTAACAATTGGAGAACCCCGTGGAATGAAATTGAAAAGGAAGATAACATGTGCGACAAATGTTTTTGGGATATAGAAACAGAGTTCTTCTCCAGAGTCATTCCAGATTCATTCAAAAAGTGGAAATGAAACTATTTGATTTTGCATTATTTCTTTTTATGTTTTATGAACATTTTGCTTGTAAAAGAAGTATATCTGAAGTCTTAATGCCTAATATTTATTTATTTGAAATGAAATCTCAATGTTATTTGTTAAGCCATTGGAACATGTTAATGTTAGTAGAATATTGTTATTCAGTAAGGAAATAGACGTATTCAAGAATCGTCGTAATCTATCACATTTGTTTAGTCCAACTTACATGCATGATTCACACTGATAGAAAATGATATTCAGGAAACTGTTTTACATAGTTTGGAAGATCTTCCAAAATCATTCCATAAGAAGCCCACACCACACCAAGTATCTAAGGCCATTACATCATAACATCAATTATCACTTTACCCATATGAGTGTTGGGAATGTCCTGAAATCTACTGTACTATCTCTAGAAAGTATGATAAGTGTCGAGATCAGACATAAGTCATAAATACTGGGTGATCATGATGACTTGCTAGAGCCCGCTCTTGATCTATAAGTTTAGGACTTATTACCAGTATTGTATGATCCCAAAGGGTCACACACCATAGCTAACGGGAAAGTTAAAAGGAATTAATACAGTAAGATGCAAGGCATTTGCTGTATTTGTACAAAGAATTGGGCCAGACAAAATACAGTCTTTTGTCTGATTTGGGCTTTGGGCCCAAAAGCCCAATAGGCTGTTAGGTCATTTAATGGACCTATATAAAGCCAAGGAGGGGACGAATTTTAGAAAAAGCTTCTGCGATTTCTACCCTAGCCGCCCTCCTTGTTTCTATGTTGTTCCAGCTTGGTCTAGCAGCCTGATCCAGTAGCTTGTAAGCGTGTGGATACCTAGGAGGAGCCGGTTTCTATCAGCTCTCAGTGATCTCTTCATTACCACCAATCCGCTGCACTTAATATTAAGGTAATGATCTCGATCCGTTTATGATTCATATGCAAATCACCTAGATCTTAGATGAATATGTTAGTAGGTTTAACTGAAAGAATTAAACCAAGAGACTAAATATTCCAACAGTGGTATCAGAGCCTAGGTCGTTAGGGTTTTGTTAATTGGATCATATTAGGTTGTTTTAATGTTTGTAGAATCGAATTTGAATGTAAATTTGATTAAGAAAACTTTAAAAAACCTAACAAAACTAAATCGCATAGCCGGATCCGTTGATCGGCATGCGTCGGACTGCGATGCGTCGAATCGATCGCATGTCCGGATGCGCAGACCGATCGCGGGATCGATGCGTGTATCGATCGATATGATCGTATCACGATCGAGTCCCGGGTCGCGTTCAACGCATCAGCTCTCCCGGCTGTCTCGTTTCGCATATCGATCCGGATGGATCGTGACAGTATGCGTGACGAGTTCGAGGTGGTCGCGTGAATCGATCGGGCACATCGCATGTGCTGGTCGGCCCGGCTCATCGCCTCAAGCCGTCCCGCTCCGCGTCCCGCTGTGTCTCGATGTGATCCGATCAGTCGAGCTTGACGCGAGCATCCGGCGAGAGAGCATCACGACCCGCGAGAAGCCATTCGGTTAAGCCGAGCCTCGCGGTTCGTCCCACCTAACCCGAGACGCGAACCAATCGTGCCATTGGGCCATTGCGGTTCGTCGTTGGTTTTGCCTAATCCCGCAAGTTAGGTCAAAATCAGCTAAAATTGATTGGTTAGACCAATCTATTTCTTCCTGATTTTGGACTTAACCGAACCAATCCAATTTAATTGGTGGTTCAAGCGGTTAACCAAATCGCGGTTTGCTGGAAATCATTTAATACAATTGGTATTATTTAATTTCTGGTTAAACCGGATTTAAATTCAAAATTGAATTTTAATCTAAACCGAAGGCTGGTCTAAGTTTGATTTGGTTGGACCAAATAATTTAGAGCTTGTCTGGTTTAGTAAATAACCAGTTGGATTAAGTAATTAATTTGGTCTTGGACCAGAATTAATGAACCGACTCGGTTATGTCAAATTATTGGGCCAATTGGAATTCTGTGGTCTTGGGCCAAGAATTGGGCCTATAATTTGTAACCCAACCGAAAATTTAATAAAATATTTAATTATTTCCAAAATCAGAATTAGAAAGTTTGTAAGTTTAGAAATTTCTAGATTAAGAATGTTTTGGAAAATAGGAAATTTCTAGATATAGAAGGTTTCCAGATTTAGAAAGTTTCTAAAATAAGCATGTTTCCAGATTTAGAAAGTTTCTAAAATAAGCATGTTTCCCGATTTAGAAAGTTTCTAAAATAAGTAGGTTTTCCAAAATAGAAAGTTTCCAAATTTAGTAAGTTTCCTGAAACGGAAAGTTTTCCAAAATAGTAATCTTCTATTTTTGGAAGGAAAACCTAAAATCCTCAAAACAAATATCAAGCTTGGATGTCTTGCCCAATCTTGTCAGCTACTTAACGCTTATTCAATTACAGATATGGCTTACAGTGTGAGGTGTCTGTTTTTGCGTAAGTAAAGTAGTACATAGTCATTACTGTCATTGGGAGTCCCAGACTTTAATGATTATTTGGCTGTAAGAGATTGGTTTCCTTGACTGGGCCATCGGGAGTCCCGGGCCTTGAGACATCTGGTGAATTTGGGCCTCGGGTCCAATTCACAACCGAGAGTTATATGAGCTGTAACTAGCTGTGTGTATGCTTACCTAGTTAGCTAATTCTGGGTGACGGCCAGTGGCCCACTTTGGTTTTAGTTTAACATGGATCTCGGAATCATTGTATTCTTATGAGGATAAACAAAGAAATTTTGAATACAATGCGAGTTTTCTTATAAGTTGTTAAGATTACTCTTTTATGAACTAAATAACTAAAACTCTATTTATCTCTAAATTTCAGTTATGACTAGCACAAACAATCAAAACACTTTCTCGATCCGGTCTGTCCTTGAGATGGACAAACTGAACGGATCAAATTTCTTGACTTGGTCGCGGAACCTGAGGCTAGTCCTCAGGCAGGAGAGAAAGGACTATGTCCTTGAGAGAGCTCTCCCCGAGAGGATCGGGTCCAATGCCTCTCATGCAGTATATGATGCTTGGAATAAGCATTATAATGATGCGGTAGATGTGCATGGTCTGATGTTGGCTACCATGGACTCAGATTTGCTGAAGCAATATGAGAACATGGAGTCGCCAATAGAGATGATCAGCAGCGTGAAATTGAAATTTCAGGAGCAGATAAGAGTGGAGAGATACCAGTTGGTTAAGTCTCTCACTAGCTGCAAGCTACCAAATGATCATCCAGTGAGTCCTCATGTCAGTAAAATGATGGGTTACATTGATAACCTGAGGAAACTGGATTATCCAGTTAGCCAAGAATTGGCAACTGAGATCATTCTGCAGTCACTGCCGTCAAGCTATGATAAGTTCATAAGGAACTATATCAAGAAAGGCTTAACGAAGACGCTGACTGAACTGCATGATATGCTCAAGACAGTTGAGCCAAAAGTGAAGAGTACCCTGTATAATCTCATAATGGAGAAGGGTAGGTTTACTAAACCTAGTGCTGACAAGGGTGAAGACAAAGTTGTCCAGATTTTGAATCATGGCAAGCCTGTGTCTTCTGAGCCCGAGTCAGATACATCTTACATTGGTAAGTGCTGCTACTGTAAAGAGACTGGGCATTGGAAGAGAGATTGCATTAAATTCATAGAAGATTATGAGGAGTTGAAGGTGATGTATGAGACTACTTCCTCAGGTATTTATGTTATTACTTCAAGTTCTACCTTATAGGTATTGGATACTGGTTGTGGCACTGATATTTGTTATAATATGCAGAGCCTAAGCAACATTAGAACGTTGAAGGAAGGACAAGTGGAACTGCGTGTCTGGAAGGAGCTATGGATGCTGCCTCAGCCGTAGGGTTTTCACTTGTAGATGCCTTTGAGGCTTGGTTTTGTATTAAGTAATTGCTACAATGTACCTGCTTTAAGCAGAGTTGTCTTTCATTTTCTTGTAAGAATTTGAATGTTTTCATTTTGATAAAAGACAAGTTTTGTTCGTTTGATCTTAATGAAATATTAATTGTAGCACCCTATTCAAGGAATGGGTTTTATATCTTAAACCAAAGAGTGCCTAAATGTAACATAAATACCGAATTGGTTTAAATCTGATGAATTAAACCTGATTTTTCTTGGCGTAAATGTTTTGGTCACATAGAGTGAGTCGGATTCAGAAATCCCATAGTTATGGACTTTTGGGCTCATTTGATCGGATATCTTATGAGACTTGAATTCTGCTTACTGGACCAAAAGACAAAGGGCCCATCTTAGCCGAGCTAGAGAAAGGCCCAAAGGCTTATTGGACCTTGAACATACTCATGTATATGGCCCGATGAGCAGTAATGCCAGAGAAAATTTCCTGTACTTCATTATCTTTACTGATTACTTCAGTGAGTATGACTGTGTTCATTTGATGAGACACGAGTCGGAATTCTTTGAAATGGTCGAAAGAGTTCCAGAATGAGGTATAGAATCTGAGTGACAGAAGTATTGAGACTCTGGATTAGATCACGAGTGAGAATACTTAAGTCATTGATGGTGTGATCATCTGAATGAGTGTGAAGTCGTTTCACAGCTCATTTCTCCTGAAAACCTGGAGGTGTTTCTGTGAGAAAGAATCAGATCTTATTAGAAATGATTAAAGATGAGTCACACGAATCTTCCATGATATTCTTTAAGAATAACGCTCTAGAAATATCTAAGTTTACGCTGAAATAGATCCACCAATATCAGTTGAAAGACACCACATAAATGTGAACTGGAAATGATCCAAATTCGTCTTTACTGAGTATTTGTAGTTGTGCTACTTCGCTGGTTGTCCTAGGGAAACCAAGGCTTGTTACTTTTTACGTCCATTCCGAAAACGAAGTTAGGTTGTTCGGAATTCTGTTTTCTAAAAGGAAAGTTTCTTTCCAAGAAGAACAGTGGGAGTAAAAGTATAACTCGAAGAAATTCGAGAAATACAGGAGGCTGCTCAACCTGTTGAGGGAGAGCAGCGGATGGGTTTACAGATTTCTGTAGAATCTACACCTGTAGAGCCTGAAGTTCGCAGATCTGAGTGAATCCGTCACTAATCCGAGAGTGATTTCTCGTGATTAATTGCCATGATCTGATGATCATTGAAAGTGACGAACCTGCGAAATTCACAGAAGCGAAAGTGAGCCCGGACTCCGAAAAATTATACTGTATGTAAGTTAGCTTCATCGATCCATTCATGGATAGAAGCAAGCATATCGGAGTTGGTATCTTCGTTATGTTGAAGTAGTCAAGGTTTTGACTTGAACAGGAACGAAGTGGAACTGTGCGTTTACTAATAGATAAGTGGGAGCGATGTTGCATTTCTCATAGTGTATGTCGATGACATACTGATTCTCGGAAATAACGTTCCAATGCTGCAGTCGGTAAAGGACTGGCTTGGGAGTTGTTTTTATGATTGACATGGGTAAAGCCACATATGTTCTTGGATTTTGGATCTAAAGATAAAGATCCAAAAGAGCTGATAGAACAAAGTCAGGATTCTTATATTGACAAAGTCCTACACGTTTTCAGCATTCCAAGAAGGGTTTTATGCCAATGTCACATGGCATTACGTTAAGCAAGAAACGGTGTCCTACGATATCTGCTGAGCTTGAATGCATGGATGAGATTCCATATGCGTCGGCAATTGGATCTATCATGTATGCCATGACACGTACTTGTTTTGATGTTGCTTTAATATTAAGCAAGACAAGTAAAGACCAGTCAAATCCAGCAAAGAATCACTGGATAGACGTAATGAATATCCTCAAGTATTTGGAAAATACTTAGGATAAGTTCTTGATTTACGGAGAAAGTGAGGTGCTACAAGTCGGTAGAGTCTGAAAGGCAAGTTTCCAACAGACAAAGATGATTTCCGGTCACAGTCCGGTTATATCTTGTGTCTGTCTGGCGGTGCAAGGCACTGTTGCTGACTCCATGACTTAAGCTGAACATTTCGCAGCTTGGGTAGCGGCAAAAGAGGTTGTTTGGAAAGAAGAATTCATCACTGAACTTGATGTGATTCCTAGCATAGATGAGGCTAGCTGCACATCAGAGGTCCAAACACCTTGAGGGTAGGTATAACCTATTCCGTGAGATAAATGACAGAGGTGTTAAGTAGATCAGCAAGTTTCAACGAATGAGAACGTTGCTAATCTATTAACGAAGCCACTCCTTAGGCCTAAGCACGAGTCGCGGACTGTAGCTGTAGGATAAGTGAAATTAAGATGTAGTCTTAATTTCAGTGGGAGTTTGTAAAGGGCTTTATTTAGTTGTTTTGAAAGGTTCATGTAAACATAATATTTTATGTTTATGAAATTTATGATTTCTGGATTATTTTAACTGTGATATAAATAATCGTTCCAAAATGATTCATGTCATTATATATAGGCCATCGAAGTACATGAGAAAGACTTGATCATGAAACCCTATATTTAACAAAATGACATAAATCAGAGTGTCCATAGTCGAAGGTTGTTGAAATTGGAACACCAACAACCACTTGAGACTAGAGTGTGTTGAGACTTATGACCAAGTTTCATGGGTCATAGATGCGCGGCATCAAAGTCGACACATAGGTATATGTAGGGGAGCATATGACCGGACATGACCCGCTGATGAGAACTCTACAAGATATTAATATCTGTGTCATAAGAGGTTCTCATCTACGACTATAGAGTATAGTCCTTAGACCTGAGTTCGCATGCATGTGGCTGCACATGGATTGATGCACTTTGATCACTGTCTAACGCTGTTTCGTTACTGGGAGCAATAAGGACCTTGGTTGGGTGTATTATAAAGTGAGTAGTTCATAGTGATGGAACAAGATGGGATTTGTCCCTCCTGTTAATGGAGGTAATATCTCTAGGCCAATCGGAGACTTGATAGCTGGTAAGAGTGTGGCCACACCCAAACGGACTTGCCCAAGTCGTTTGCATTGTCAGTATCAATTCTGGTCCGATGAACATGATCTTGGCTATATAAGGATGACACACATCTTGCCTTATGCCAGATCGAGTTATTGAGACAAAAGGATTAGGGAATGTAGAATTCCAGTACAAGTGGGAGATTGTTGGGAATGTCCTGAAATCTACTGTACTATCTCTAGAAAGTATGATAAGTGTCGAGATCAGACATAAGTCATAAATAATGGGTGATCATGATGACTTGCTAGAGCCCGCTCTTGATCTATAAGTTTAGGACTTATTACCAGTATTGTATGATCCCAAAGGGTCACACACCATAGCTAACGGGAAAGTTAAAAGGAATTAATACAGTAAGATGCAAGGCATTTGCTGTATTTGTACAGAGAATTGGGCCAGACAAAATACAGTCTTTTGTCTGATTTGGGCTTTGGGCCCAAAAGCCCAATAGGCTGTTAGGTCATTTAATGGACCTATATAAAGCCAAGGAGGGGACGAATTTTAGAAAAAGCTTCTGCGATTTCTACCCTAGCCGCCCTCCTTGTTTCTCTGTTGTTCCAGCTTGGTCTAGCAGCCTGATCCAGTAGCTTGTAAGCGTGTGGATACCTAGGAGGAGCCGGTTTCTATCAGCTCTCAGTGATCTCTTCATTACCACCAATCCGCTGTACTTAATATTAAGGTAATGATCTCGATCCGTTTATGATTCATATGCAAATCACCTAGATCTTAGATGAATATGTTAGTAGGTTTAACTGAAAGAATTAAACCAAGAGACTAAATATTCCAACAATGAGAACAAGTACAAGCAGAAGAGCAAATGTCACCAACAGAATCTTCGGTTCCATGTCAGGGAATGACTTACTCTTGGTTATCAAAAGTTTCTCTAGCTTTGCAATCCTTTCTTCATTCTCTGTCTGAAGCTGCTTCAATACATCAATCTTGTCACTCATGGTCTGTTATTCACCAATATTCAAGAAATGCATTTTTAACGACATTTCAGCAAAATCACTCTTAAGAGCAACTAAATCTTCAGTCACAGCCTCATCCCACCATTTCCAAATGTGGCACTCTCCATTGTTGTTACTAGAACAAGTGAAAAACCTTCTACCCGGGTCCAATTGAGAACGGCATGTGTCGAGTACTGCCTTACGCCCGCAGTAGCAATCCGTGAGCATCCTATTTTCTTCAACAATAGCCTTACCTACATAATCAGAATCATCAAGACTAGCGCTTGAACTTGAAGGCTGGCTATAACTATAACGGCCCATATCTGTCAAGAGTGCAAAAAAAATTAATCTTCATCATCTGAAAACCGAATTCATAACATCTCTTGAACACTTAAACTTCATAGACGACATGCGAATTCGTACTAATAGCGAGCATAAAGAAGAAGAACAAGTAAAAAAGCATAAATACTTGAGATATCAAAGATTCAGTTTGAAGAATATAATTGATAAATGAAATTAAACAAAAAGAACAATTGCGTACCTGCTTGACCCATTAATTTAGACAGAGAATATAAATCGATTTCCCAGAAATTATGTCGAAAGGATGAAGAAAATGGAAGAGAAGCTCGCTCGATCCCCTTTTCAAGTTTTTTTTCAGGATCTAAAAACTACAAAGAGTTTCATCGAAGAGGATTAAGAGCGATAAGATCCGACGTGTTTTTATTTGGTTTTGATTCAGAAACGTTATTTGATCAGATTAAATGAATTCGCAAACAAACAAGTTCGAACAGATAGCCCAGGTGGTTTATACACTTCACTCACTCCTGAATACTGAACGACCCTAATGTCCCGAGTTCGAATCCTATACGGGAATTTTGTTTGCTGTATTCAGTAAAACATATTACATATTTAGGAAGATCTTCCTAACCTATTTTTAGAATCTAAACCCTAAGCGAAAACATCCTTCTTAGTGGTTCAAATCTATACCCTAAACCACTTCTAAACCCAAGCAAATTAATTTACAGTACGGAATATCAAAAATACCCTTTTTAGTGGTTAAAATCTATACCCTAAACCATTAATTTATGAACCCAAACAAATTAATTTACAGTATGGAATATCGAAACTCTCCTTTCTAGTGGTTAAAATCTATACCCTAAACCACTTCTTAACCCTAAACCCAAGCAAATTAATTAACAGTTTGGAATATCAAAACCTCCCTTTGTAGTGGTTAAAATCTATACCCTAAACCATTAATTTATGAACCGAAGCAAATTAATTTACAGTATGGACTATCGAAACCCTCCTTTCTAGTGGTTAAAATCTATACCCTAAACCACTTCTTAACCCTAAACCCAAGCAAATTAATTAACAGTTTGAAATATCGAAACCTCCCTTTGTAGTGGTTAAAATCTATACCCTAAACTATTAATTTATGAACCCAAGCAAATTAATTTACAGTATGGACTATCGAAACCCTCCTTTCTAGTGGTTAAAATCTATACCCTAAACCACTTCTTAACCCTAAACCCAATAAACTTTTAACAGTACATAATATCAAAAATTCCGTTTTTAGTGGTTAAAATATATACCTTAAACCACTAATTTATGAACCCAAGCAAATTAATTAACAGTACGGAATATTGAAAATCCCCTTTTTAGTGGTTAAAATATATACCCTAAACTACTAACTTATGAACCGAAGCAAATTAATTAACTATTTGGAATATCGAAACCTCCCTTTCTAGTGGTTAAAATCTATACCCTAAACCATTAATTTATGAACCCAAGTAAATTAATTTACAGTATGAAATATCGAAACCCTCCTTTCTAGTGGTTAAAATCTATACCCTAAACCACTTCTTAACCCTAAACCCAAGCAAATTAATTAACAGTTTCCAAACATATTTGTAAAAGTAGTTCAACTGAATTAAAGACTGCGGCTTACGTGAGATAAATGAGTGTGTTCTTTTTGAACTCAAACTACGTCATTAGCAATCAGATAAGACGTTCATCTCTTAAAACTACTTCATTTTCTGGAAACCATAATATATAATTGTTCATCTCAATTCGAAATGATTGCCCATCATTCATTTGGTTTGTGTGAATACTAGATTACCATCAATATTTTAATTAAATAAATTTAGAAGTTGTCTCAGAACCATAATTGGCCATAAGGTGTGAATACAAAGTGTTTTTGAATTAATAAGAAGAGGGATAAACATACTCAAAACATAAATATCATTACCACAATAAAAAGAGAGATGATGTACATATATTTGGTCTTAAATAACAAACGATTACAAAACATAAATATTCATTATAAATTCTAATTTCAGAAAGTAGCATGCTCCCTAGTCCACGCCTCCGCAAGTGATTGGACACAACATTGTCTGATATGTAGAGGTTAGCAATTTCATCAACAACAAGATCATCTTCTCCAACTTTAGGTTCTTTCAGCAAATAATAAATTGATTCCAGAAGCTGTGGAATGGTGTCCAAAATTGTCCATTCCCTCCTGACCATCAACTTAGGAAGTAAAATGTACCCATTTTTATCTATGTTTGGATAATACACCATTGTCTTGAAGAAGAACCTTGGGGGTTTGAAAGGATATTCTACAGGAAACCAAAGAGAAAAATTGAACACACCTCCTTTTTATGGAGAATCTTCAGGTCCCATCATTATGCCTTCACAATTGTAGATGTCGCCTTCAACCGGACCAATACTAACAAAAAGAAGGGGATTCTTCTCCAAACTCTTGAAAGCCTTCTTAACATGTTTTTGTAGGAGTGACATGATTTTCTGAATTAAAAAAATGAAACGCAGGTAAGATGTTTAGATATATTTGTGAATTACAACAACATACGGAAACACATGTAACATGTTTAGAAAATGCAGGTAAAAACTCTTCAACTTTTCGCTTATAAACCGAAAGGAAAGCATTAAAAATTGAAAGTGTATTTAGAAACTGGCCAAATGAAAGATGAAAACAAAGTTTGCTTAATTGTAAATGAGAGAGAGATAGAGATACCTGAACTCGAAGAATGAAAAGAAGAAACAAGTGAAACTAATCGATATATTTGTATATGTAAATGTGACTCTATATATAGACAAAGGAATTGGGTGTCCAATCGACTTTGGAAATATTGAAATGATGCAACTTTTCAAACAATCACTGACCAGTTACATCTTTCCAATTCATCTTTGACCAGTAACACATTTTCCAACTTTGTGACTTTTCAAACAAAAACAATGTGTAACGGTAATTTTGAAACCGATAGTTTTCAGGAAGCAATATTAAATCTATACTTTTAAAAATTCGTTCAACTGACTTTGATCTTCGGACTTGAATGATATTTATACAGGAAACTAACTTGTAGTATTATACATCTCAATGAATATACATGAAACTATTACAGTTATTTAGGAAGGTCTTCAAAAATTATTTAATTAAAAATAAAAAATAAATCATCAACTAGATTTGAACTTGGGGATGAATGATATGCAATTATGTTGTTTAGGCACTAGGCTAAGTTAATACTTCGTGTATTCTAGTAAGTTAAAAGAATATATATTGATAACAATTAATAAAATTCTGGAAGGCCTTACACTTTTTAAGGAAGGTATTCCGAATGTTTTCCATTCGTAACTGGAATTTGAAACCTTTCAGGAAACAATAAATCAGTTTTAGGAACGCATTACTTAAAACTTGTAATCGTTTTCAGCCAACATTTAAAAGAGACGATACATCTTTTGTTCCTGAAACAAAAAAAACATGAAATGTTCCATAAAATAATGTTGCAAACACTTCTAAATGATAAATAAAGAGAAAGTATCATATTGAGAAGAATAACTCAGAAAGTAATGTATAATGTGTCATCCTAAAACACATACACGTGTTGGTAACACAAATCACAAATTAATCCTCCTAATCCTTGCAAGCATCAATGTGTAAACTCCAAATCTAATCCTCATATCGTTGTTCTGCAGGTGCTCTTGTTATGGCCAGGAACACCACATCTACTGCACTTATGTGATTTGGATTTAGAACCTGGAACTCCAAACTCTCCAACTGATCTGATCCTCTTAGTTGGAGGTCTGCCACTGCTTTGTTTAGTCTTTGGTGGTGGACATGAATAGCCTGACACAGCCTTTGGATACTCACAAGTACTCAAATCTCCACAAGGATGTATGCTTTCAGCATAAGCTTTAGCAAACACTACTGTGGAGTGGAAAGCATCCACAAACTTGTTCTCATCCAACTTTGAACGCTTAGTAGAAGCAACAACATGAATGTAAGGAATCCTATCTATATCAAAAACATTGCATGTGCAATGCTTCTGTTCCAGATTCACAACAAACTTCCTAGCTTCATCTTTAATCTCAAAGTCTTGGGATAAGAAGTATATTGAGCTTGTGGAAAATGAGTTCCACATAAAGGCATCATCGCATTATTCGAACGTCATCAACATACGGAAACAAAGTGGTGAACGATGAAGTCCCCAAGGGCGTGAACGACGATGAGTGGAATGGTCTGGTCCGTCACTGGATTACGCCTGCAACAGCATCAACCTCTTCAACGAACTCCCTAAACAGTAAAAGTAACATGAACGGTGTTGGGATGGCGACTCATAACGCGGGAGCAAAGAGCACCGCATCGAGGAAAATTGACATTGTAAGTATCTTTATTTTTAGTTTTCAATAATTTTAGACCTTTTATAATTAAGATATTTTTTGGGCAGAAACGGCGAGAAGGACGAGATCCGACACATATTGAGCTCGTCGAGGGCAGCCATAAAAATGAGACTACGGGCGAAATCCATGATCCGATCGCTTGGAAAATTATTGAGTCGGCGAAGAGGCGGTTGGATGAGGTGGTTTCCCAATCCGAGGAAGTCGGTTCAATGGAAGAGCTACCACAGGAAAAGATCCACGAAATCTTTCTCGAGGTAAGATTTTAACTTAACTAAAATATGATATAAGTTTTAAATTACTTGATTTCTAACTAGTACCATTTAAAATCTTTGCAGGAAACGGAGAAAAGAAGAGGCCGGGTTTTTGGTTTGGGAAACTTGGCAGAGAAAGTCTTGACACCGTATTTCCACTTATGTCCAAAAAGGACTTTGCCGAAGTCTTAAGGGAGAAAGTGGAGGAGACCGAAGCGTTGAAGGCCAGTCAGACGCGGATTGAAGCCCGAATGGCAGAGGAAAAGGCAAAACGGCTAGGAAGATGCAGGAGATGAATGATCGGTTTATGTACTATATCAAGCACAACCATCTTCCGGAAGATAGACCAACGAACCAGAGGCGGGGACGGGGACGGGATCGGGATCAGGATCCGCTCCCTAGCCCCGTCACATGTAATTTTAAAACATTTTTATTGAATAATTTAAAAAATTTAATTAAATTTGAAAATTTAATTAAAAATTTTCATTTTTATTATTTTAATTATAATATTAATAAAAATAATAATATAATTTTCGAAATAATTTTTTTAATTATTTTTCTCATCCTTCGGTAATCCGTCGGAAAATATGTTGGTTTACTACTGTCGGTAATCGGTCGGTAATATTCCCTCAGAATTCTGTCGGTAATATTCCCTCAGAATTCTGTCGGTTTAGCGTACTCGGTAAACCGTCGGTTTATTGCCGTTGGTAAACTGTCGATTATATTGCCTCGGGAAACCGTCGGTAACCATGATCGGTAAACCGTCGAAAGTCCGTCGGTACTTTATCCGTCGATAATCTATCGATAATCTGCCAGTTTTACACTCGTCGGTAATTACCGACGAAAAACCGACGAATATGTTTTTCCGACAAAATAAAATCGATGGTTTTTTAGTGAGAAATCTGTCGGAAATGACAGTTTTTGACAGATATCCGTCGATTTGCTTCCTTGATATTTACGTTTTTTTTTTTTGTAGTGATGATTCTGATGGAGTGGTTCCTAAAATTGATGTGTACCATGTGATATCGCACAATAGGAAATATTATGCTTGAAGATCTTATACAACGTCTTTCCAAATCTAGCTCATGAGAAGATGCCTACGAATGATGCAACCTTCGTTTGCGCTGCATGATATTTTTTTCTTAAAGAAAAATTTACACATTTTGGATAAAAACTATTCTCTTTTGCATTAATATTTCTTTTATGCAGAATGCGAACGCAAGTCAAACGTAAACGGAACTATGGAATGTTTTCTTTCCTTTCGGGTTGGCGTTTACATGAAGAACTTTTACTTAAGCTTATGAGTTTATTTAAGAAAAAGATACACATTACCTTAAACGCAAAAACAAACAAGCTACGACATCGGGTTGTCTTGCTTTTCAATCTTGTTATTACTTTTACTTTTCTTAGTTTGGCTATTTTCGCCTACATAAATTTTTCTATGAAACATTCGTCTGAAACTACTCCGACAATTCATAAAACCCTCTTTTTATGTTGCCATTGGCAAAAAAGTTGGTCCAATCCTCAAGCACTTGTCTTAGATGCTTAAGCTTATTATCCTGTCCAATGCAACAATTCCCATGCATTACGCAGACTCTCGTAATATCCCAGTTTGGTTGGCAGAAATTTCCAACGTCGGTTGTATCGATAAACCTTATTTTGAGCCCGATCTTGTTAACGTATTGATCATCTTTGATCCAGTTAAGGACATCTTGCTCATTTCTGCCACGGAATCTTAGTCAGGACTTATACCAATAGTTGTAGAAATCAATTGTTTTGTGGTTTGCCATGACAGTTTTGAATCCGCGATTGGCTGAATTGTGCATGTCGCTGGAATTCCCGTTGAAGAAGAAATTGCAAGAAATCTGAAAATCTTGCAACTAATCGAGGAAATGGATCTCGAAGCCAAACTGTATCCATGTCCTGTTTTTAACATAAGTTTGGAAGAAAATCCACATATCAAACTCGGTTTCATTTTTTTTTTCTTCAAGATAAATTCGTAGCTAGATTCAAATTAACGTAACAACCTATTATTATTTAACTTTTTTAATACTTATTTAACATAAATGTGTGTTTGGATATCCAACTGGTTTCGGGTCAGATGTTTTGTTTTTGGGATTTTTTACCAAACCAGCTGAATGTGTATCCCTAAATAAAAGATGCTAGGTTATAGAGGTACCGTGAAGAGGAAGTTATATCCAAGCTTAAGCAGACTACCCAATAACTCGGTTCGGCGCCACATCATCTTGTGATAATCCCTTACCATGAACCATTTTTCTCCAGAGAAATCAACTCCGGCAGTCCTGATGTAGTACAAGATATAGGGTGCGGAATTGATCGTTTAGTTTAAGAATACCCAAACAATTCTGCGTCTCGAATTCGTTGAGAACAAGATGTTCTAGCCGAAAGCAAGAGATTAAGAGCTGAAAGCTTCTTTGATTAATGAATAAAAAGTATTGCCTTACAAATCAAGGTTCAACCTTATTAAATAGAAAATGAAAACCCTAAGATATCTTATCACGCTTTGATACGGATAAGTATCAAATAAAATCCTTAAGATTATCACCAAAACACTTGTGATTATCATATAAAAATTAAAATAGGAAAATAAAAGATAACACCAAAATACTATCGAATCCACGCTGCATCAGGTCACCCGGGGTAGAAGAAGATTCGTCCCCGAATCTGTAATCTCATCCTTCGCCACATAACGTACCAAGTGCTTGACATTGAACACATCCGACGAACGTATAGTTGGAGGAAGATCCACGCGGTACGCGTTGGCATTGATCTTCTCAGTAATGCGCAAGGGCCCAATATTTCGAGCCTTCAACTTGTTATAGTCATGAGCCGAGAAACGGTCCTTTGTTAAAATGGCCCACACAAGGTCGTCCACCTTGAATTGGACATCACGTCTATGACGATCTGCAGCCTCCTTGTATTTGGCTGATGCGACTTGGAGGTTGTCATGTACCGCAACATGAATGTGCGTCAGGTCAGCGACAAAGTCAACAGCACGACCATGATCACGAGTCAAGTCAGGAACGCAACCAAGATCCACTGGGCCACGAGGAAGAATCCCATAAACCACTCGGAATGGACTGAACAAAGTACTCCGGTTAACCGCATGGTTGTGGGCGAATTCAGCTTTACATAAAATAGTATCCCATGTCTTGATATTATCGCCAACCAAGCTGCGTAACATATTCGCCAATGAGCGATTAGTAACCTCCGTTTGACCATCGGTTTGCGGGTGGTAGGCGGAGCTCATATCAAGGCTGGTCTTAAGTAATTTCCACAATGATTTCCAAAAGTGACTGAGGAAACGAGAGTCCCGGTCAGATACTATGGACAATGGGAGGCCGTGTAGGCAGTAGATATCGCGGAAAAAGAGCTGAGCAACTTGGACTACATCAGTCGTCTTTTTACAAGGAACAAAGTGAACCATTTTGGAGAAGCGATCAACGACCACAAAAATGGAATCAAATACGCGTTGAGTGCGAGGCAAACCCAGTACGAAATCCATGCTAGTGTCAGTCCATGTCTGAGTCGAAATCGGAAGAGGCATGTATAAACCGTTGTTAGTCGCATGGCCTTTCGATTGTTGACAGACAATACAACGTTCAACAAAACGGGAAACGTCTCGTCGTAAAGTCGGCCAAAAGTACCTCTCGGTCAGCAACTACAGTGTCCGATCTCGCCCCACATGTCCTGCACCATGAAGCTTAGTGATCAACTGTAAGCGCAGGCTACTCTCCGGAATACAAAGTCGATTATCGCGGAAGATGAAGCCTTCGTGAAGCACAAAATCAGACGATATACCTTGTTGCAAATCAGTCCACATAGAGCTGAAGAAAGCGTCTGTCGGGTACAAATCTTCTAAACCCGCAACCTACCACCGACACATGAAGAGTGGCGACCAAGGAATGACGACGGCTTAAAGCATCGGCGACCTTGTTTGTATGACCCAACTGATGTTTTATGACGAATGTGAACTGCTGCAGAAATGCAATCCATGAGGCATGTCGAGCGGAAATCTTATCTTGGCTCCCCAAATGTTTTAAAGCATCATGATCTGTGTATAGAATAAATTCCGCGTGAAACAGATAATGACGCCAATGACGAATGGCCTGGATGATTGCATAAAACTCCACGTCGTAAGTACTATACCGTGCTCAAGAGCCTGCTATTTTCTCACTGAAAAACGCGACGGGACGACCCCTTTGGCTGAGGACTGCACCAATTCCCAGCTTACAAGCATCGCAATGAAGCTCAAAAACGACATCAAAGTCTGGGAGTGCTAAGATTTGAGCAGGCGTCAGCTTTTGTTTGATGGTATCAAACGCGATATGAGCCTCTGGAGTCCAAGAAAACGTCGTACCCTTCATGCAATCCGTGAGTAGAGCTGTGATGTTACTGAAATGATGAACAAAACGCCTATAAAACGAGGCAAGGCCATGAAACCTACGGACATCGGTGATAGACTTAGGAATGGGCCAGGAACGAATAGCGTCGACTTTGTTAGGATCGACTTCCAAACCTTTATCGGAGACGATATAGCCCAGAAACAAACCCTGTCTTGCGCCAAAAATACACTTATGACCAGCTGCGTACAACTGTTCCGCACGCATAATGTGCAAGACCTCCGCAAGGTGAAGAAGGTGACTCTCGAGGTCCTAGCTGAATATCAAGATATCATCAAAATACACCACCACAAATTTACCAATGAACGGACGCAATGCTTGGTTTATCACTCGCATGAATGTGCTCGGTGCATTGGATAAACCAAATGGCATTACTAACCACTCAAACAACCTTCACGTCTCTTGAAAGCTGTTTTCCATTCATCTCCGGGTCGGATGCGAATTTGGTGATAGCCACTCTTCAAATCCAATTTCGAAAAGATCGATGCCCGACCAATCTGATCCAGCAAATCGTCAAGACGAGGAATAGGGAATCGATAACGCACCGTGATTTTGTTGATCGCACGACTGTCAACGCACATACGCCACGACCCATCTTTTTTTGGAATCAAGAGTGCCGGAACAGCCGTAAGGCTTAAACTTTCACGCACATGACCTTTAGCAAGCAGTTCCTCTACCTGACGTCGGAGCTCATCATGCTCATGAGGACTCATCCGATAATGAGGACGATTAGGAAGCGATGCATTAGGGACGAGGTCAATGTGGTGTTGAATATCTCGCAGTGGCGGAAGTGAAGGTGGCAGGTCTTTTGGAAAGACATCCGAGAACTCAGAGAGTAAGTCTTAGAAAGCTGCCGGAGGTTGAGACTCGGTGGTCGCTTTTTCTGTGACCGCTACCACTGCGAAGACAACATCAGCCTCCCTTATGTGATCTTCAAACTCCTTTTGGGGCACAATCAGTAACGTCGTGGGACGAGAAACGGATTGAGCAGGAGGTGTAGAAGCCTTTGAACGAAGAAGGGGGTCCGGGATTTCTTGTGTCAGAAGCAAGGTGATATGTCTGTTTCCAAAGAGAAAGCTATATGTGTTTTTGCGGCCCTTATGAGTGATGTCTCGATCATATTCCCACGGTCTTCCTAGAAGAATATGACACGCATCCATCAGAAGAACATCACAATGGACTGTGTCTTTGTAATGTCCGATCGAGAAGGTGACAGTCGCTTGTTTACCGACATTCAACTCAGAAGTACTGTTAAGCCAGGACAGTTTGTATGGTGTAGGATTATCTGTGACCTCAATACCGAGCTTACGCACGGCTTCCTGCGAAATTACGTTAGAACAACTACCCGAGTCAATGATTAACTTACAGACCTTGCCGTTGATCGTACAAGTAGAACGGAACAGAGTAGTTCGCAGCCACGATTCTTCTACTACGCGTGGTGTGAGGCAATTCTGTCGTAAGACTAAGGATAAGCTTGTGTCACCTCGCAGGAAATCATTGTTCCCGTTGCCATCATCCTCGTCTCCATAATCATCAAAGCATGGTTTGTCATCCCCGTCCACCTCCTGTGTAAGTAACCCTCGCTTGACCTGAGTCGGACATGTTGTTTGACGATGTCCCGTCTCTCCATAGGTAATACATCGTAATGCATTGGGACGAGGTGTCCGCGAAGCTGCGATGGAATCAGCAGGGACTGATGTTTTGATCCCCGAAGTTCGTTGGGCTTCTGAATTACCACTGCTTCCTATCTCAGTCTGTGTTGTGGATTGAAATCGACCACGTTGACCAGAAGTTCCCCAAGAAGAACGGAACTGCGTTTCCATGGCTAAAGCCTGCTGATGAGCTTCCGAAACTGTTGTGGGATTGAATTGCTGGAGCGCATTCTGGAGTTGGGGTCGAAGACCGCCAGTGAAGCGAGCCACGAGTTGTAATTCAGTTTCCCCAAGCGTAGTCCGTGCTACCATAGAGAAGAAGTCACCAACGTACTCATCAACTGTGCGATTACCCTGACGTAAGTTCTGCAATTTGTTATAAAGAGTACGTTCAAAGTTATACGGAAGAAAGCTATGACGCATATGCTTCTTCATACGTTCCCAAGAATCAATCCGGTCTTTTCCTTCCCGCCTGCGAGTTTCCTTCAACTGTTGCCACCAAGCCATAGCTTGATTACGAAATTTGGTTGCGACTAATGGAACACGAATATCATCCGGAACTCGTTTGAATTCTAGAATTTCCTCGACCGTGCTCAACCAGTCCAAGAATTCTTCTGCATCTAAAGTCCCTGAAAATTCTGGAATATCAAGACGGAACCCCGAATCCCAACGAGGAAGAGGATCCATACGAGCCAGTCCTGGTTGGTGCTGATTCGCTTGTGGTTGTCGCTCCTCTCTAGGAATGTCATTATAAAACGGATTCTCGTGTACATGGAAAAGATCGTCATCGAGCCTGTCATCGTTAGGTTCAGCAACTCGATGCGGTGTCGAACCTGCGGTTGCGGGTTCCTTTGAGCATGTGCATGCAGCACATTAGTCAACGCGCTCTCCACTGCATGAAGCAACACATCATGAAGCCCCGCTGTGAACGACTCAAGTGTTCGTCGGAGTTCGTCATGTTGTTCTTCCGGTGTTGGCTTTCGTGATGCCATAGAAACAACAAGAAAAACAAATCGAATCCTGTTTTAATTAAGAAATTAAAATGCATGAAATCTGATACGAACTGATGTAGTACAAATATAGGGTGCGGAATTGATCGTTTAGTCTAAGAATACCCAAACAATTCTGCGTCTCGAATTCGTTGAGAACAAGATGTTCTAGCCGAAAGCAAGAGATTAAGAGCTGAAAGCTTCTTTGATTAATGAATAAAAAGTGTTGCCTTACAAATCAAGGTTCAACCTTATTAAATAGAAAACGAAAACCCTAAGATATCTTTTCACGCTTTGATACGGATAAGTATCAAATAAAATCCTTATGATTATCACCAAAACACTTGTGATTATCATATAAAAATTAAAATAGGAAAATAAAAGATAACACCAAAACACTATCGAATCCACCCTGTATTAAGTCCTTAGAAAAAAAGCAACGGTGGGGAAAGACCTCCAAGCACCGTGAGCAGGCTTTATCGTCCAAACACACTACCACAACGTGACGGAGAAGCCTCTCCGTCCCTTGGCCAATTCGAAAGCCCTCCAGAAACAAATCGAACGTTGAATTTGGCTCCGGCCCAAGCCTTGTTCATCAATGTCACTATCACCGTCTTCGTGTCATTCATCGATGCCTTCTTCAAGATTCTCGCCAAATTTCTCCTATCTTCTGCCTCAATCTATCAACCAAACAAAACTAATAGTAATAGATGTGATTTGTAGATACCAATCTATATCACATATATAATAGACGTAAGCTTGATGTATAAGCATGATTCCCATAATATGATTTACATGGTAGATGAATAAAATTACTAACGGTATCAGTGTAGTTTATATCCTGTTTGGCTGCTATCGGCGGCTGCACAAACGGAGGAAAGCTTCGAACTTGCGTCAGCATTGATTGAACAAGTGACTTTGAATTGTAGACAACTAGAGACAGAAAAACTGTCAAAACAAATAGAGAAATAATCAATTTAAGCTCTCTCCACTTTGCTTGAAGTTGCGGCAACAACCGTTTCAGAGGCTGCGACTCTAGACCGCCACCGTTGTTGTTGACGGCGGGGCTAAAGATGGCCGCCATTTTTGATGTGATGTTCATATTGCATATAGTCTTTAAGTCAAATCTCTTTTTCTTAGGCTTTGAATGGTAACAACGGTCAAGGCGGATTAGTCAGCGAGCGGTCAAGACCGTTTTTGTTTACCATTCATAATAATTGATTTACAAAGTGCGCACATAAAAAAGTAAAAACAGTCCATTAAGGACTAAGTACGGTCCAGTTTTATGAACAAATAAGTGCGGTCCGCAGCGAACTATTGTTCATCCCAAAAATAAAACGGTTTGGTCCGCACTTAAATTAGTCAACTGTAACCGTAGTTACCATTCAAACTCTTAATTAGTATTGTTCATATGCAATGGCGGAGGTAGGGTATGGTGAGGGGTCACTTGACCCCAGTAAATTTTTACTAAAAAACTTTTTACTTGTATTTTTGCAAAATAAAATTTGTAAAATACTGTAAAATTAGTTTAATGACCCCCATAATATTTGTTCAAATGTAACTTGACCCCATAATTTTCTTTTACAGTCCTAACTTTGGTCATAACACCTACCAGACAACTTTTTGTTTCGTCCTACAAGATATTTAAATATAAATGTATGTTTTTTGTAAAAAAAGTACCCATGTGTTTTCTACAAAATTTTCTTTAAAATGTATGTGCTGCATAATGTTACGTATAGTTTTAATAAGCATTTACTTATTATTTATATTGATTTACTCTCGTTATTTTTATTATTTTTTACAGTTATCCAACATATTTATATTCAATAACGAAAATAATTAAACCAGTTTTTAAATTACACATTTTCTTCTTCTAAATTTTCATTACACTTTTATTATTTCTTAACCATTTTAAATACATTTAAAGTTTTAAATAACTAATAAATAGTAATTATGTTATATGCTAATATTTGGATAAATATAAATATATTATTTAGTATATTCAATAATCTTTTATTATTTAATTAATTATTTTAATAAATATAATAATTTATTTAATATTTAACTTATTATAAATTAAATTGACTCCGGTCAAAATTTCGGCTGGCTCCGCCACTGTTCATATGTAATTACGGACGCATGCATATATATGTTTTGTTTTATCACGTCATCGGTCTTTGATGTCGTTTTAAATGTCGTAATACATAGATTAAATCTGCGATTATTTGGTTGTTTTTACGCTGGTATACATATTTAGAGAATACGGTTTTCAAGTGAATCCACAATCTTAAGTCTTAACCACCCTAAAAGCCAAAAAAGGTTGACCAAAAAAAAAAACAGAGTTGCTATTTGTGCTAGCATTTTGCAAATGAAATAAGTTGGAAATGTATTCTATGCTAAAACTGAATTTTGTTTTCTCATGTAAATGCAAATTATTATTTTTTAAATGCTTTTTTATAAACTGAGACCTAGCTAATTTGAATATTATTTTGAAAAAGTGCGTCTCTATATGCATTAAATATTTATTTCTCTTGGCCGAATAGAAGTAGGTGAGTATATATTTTTCTAGGCACCGTGAACGTCATTAAGTTTTTTTTTTTATTACAACGAACGTCATTAAGTCAGCTGGTACGAATTAGCTTTTGTGGCTTTAGTATGACGTATAAAGGCGAATCAATACAATCAAATCAAGATCAGTTTTCTTTTTTCTTCCTATCCATGAATGATGTCACTTACAAACCATGAGTCCGATTTACTGTAATGATTGGTAAGATATATCTTTAACCGCAAAGGTTACCAATCAAAACTAATAAGAATTATGTTATTTTAATGGTAAATAAAATATGCAAAATAAATTCCTCATTGTTTTTATATATTTAAAAATTTCCGCATTTGGTTGTATCTGCTTGATGGTATTACATATTTATTAACCTCAATCGAAGAATTTTGTTTTGAGAGTATTACCATTTTTTGAATTATTTTGAACTTATTTTAAAAGTTTATATTTGTTTCCCAATTCTTAGGTTTAAAAGATTTTCACTAAGCAAAAATTATATTTTAGTATGGCTTTAGAAACAATATTTATATTATTCTCCTTTTTATAATACTTCCCCATTGGAATGAATTGCATCTACTATATATTTCTTATCTTTTATTGCAATCTCGTATTTTCTAAAAAGAGTTTGCATTTATATATTTTTGAGTGATTTGAGGCTAGGAAAAGACCATAATGCCCTAAATAACTCTAACTAAAACATCCAACTAGATTGACATCGATTGTTTTTATTGGTTAATTTGCAACTAAGCTCTCTCTTCTCTTTGTCTTCTACCTGTCCTCGTTTTTGGGTTTGTTTTTTTGTTTGTGTTCTTCACGGTCTGTTCGGATCACCGAAATTCACAGTCTGTTTGTGTTCTTCACGATCCTCTTCCACCATGAATCGATTTAGCTGTGTAGATTGTTGATTTTGTTGAATATCATGGTGTCGCTGAGTACAATTTAGGGCAGATTCAAATTTCGGTGATTCTAATATCGCCAGCCTTCTCGAGATCTACGGCGGAACACCTAAATTGTTGTCCGCGAAAGCTCCCGTCGCCGATGTTGAATGTCGGCCAGCTTCTGTAAGTAGACGTCTATTCCGGTTTGTTGGTATTAGGATGATGGAGATGATTCAGACCATATGTTACAATTCAGATAATGGATAAACATCTAACTAAATGGAGCTATGGACATGAGGGGTTTCGAGCCATGGAGAGGCGGTTAATTTTGAAAAATGTTTGTGGATAGTAATTTAAGGTCATCCTTGACCATGAAAAAGATTGTAACATGTGTTCAAATGGATAGTTAATTGACCAGCAAAGACAGTCGTAATAAACGCAAAAACTAAAATGCCAATAACGATGTACCGCGCAAGGACAAGACAATATGCTTACTTTTAAGACAAGACAAGTTTATATGGTCCGGGTTTGCATTTTAGTAATGTTCCATATATGTATTGTGGAAAGGTTGTTTTGGTTTTCAGTGTATGAGCAATTGCAGGAAGGGCGTATAAAGAGTGGAAGTAAGGAAGTACTAATGCGTGTTTTTGAACACATCCCAGAATACATATGGTTAAGAGGAATTTGGAACTGAAGTTGTTTTACGTGTGAACAAAAAAAAGATTTATAATTGGATTGATCTGCGAGATAAAGTTCATTAAAGCGTAGCATATGTGGTTCGGTGGATAGCAAGATTAGTCAGCATATAACAAAAAGACGATGGCAGTGTGGATGGAATTAAGCACGAGGCCAGACACAGAGTAAAGATGTAAAATTAATTGATGACTAAAAATCAATAGTCAGCGCACACGACGGCGTTTTATGTTCCCGGAAGTGTCGCCCCGTCCACGGAAGTCAGTCCAAACCAAGAAATTCCTTGGGATGATCCTATAGAACGAAGCAGTTTCAATAGACCAAAAACAAGAATCACACATGTCGTGACCTTTGACTCGTTCGTGAAGTAAGTCTAGCCAATAGCGATGTACCGCGCAAGGGCAAATCGGTATTCTTCCGTTGTCAACAGCCTCTCTTTTCTCACGCAAGACTTTGGATATCTGTGTAGGTCATCGTAATCTCTGGTACTCGTTGACGTGCCTTCAAAGAGCACGGACAGCGCTGCGAGAGAGAATAGGAATGGTTGAGTCGTTGTCGAACTGAGGAAAAATGGAGCGCCGGATAATTTCGTAGCAGTAAGCGACAGGCTTGAGACCACAAACGACACACTCTTTGAGGCGTCGGAAGGCGTCTTCTCTTTCATCTGAATACATAAAATCAGATATGGCCTTTAAAACGTTGCGGTTGGGTTGTTGGCATGGAAACATGCATTCTCCAGTTGGATGAAGATGGAAATCGGGGAATTAGTTTAAGGTATTAGATACATATCAGTGATAATGGATATTGCACACGTAACTAAGGTAGACAAGAGGTTGAGAACAATATATTAGGAAAAAGGTTGTACGAAATGGATAGTACTTTGTAGTTTAAAAAATGGATAACCATACTTCTTAAAGAAACTACTGGGATATATGGATACAAAATCATATTTACCAACTTGTATAAAATAATGTCCTGTATTGATCGAATAAACCGTAGGCAGCAGAGTAGCCATAAATATGATTTGACAGTAAATATGATTTAATAAATGTTCTCGAGTAAAAGCGGAAGTAATAATATCTCGTCTTGGAACTATAATCTATGATTTGACAGTTTTTCAAAAAAAATTGTTTTTTTCATAGGGCATCATTAAGTAGAGGTACACTTTTCCAAATTGGTTGTCGTGAATTAAATTGATTAAATAAAACGCCTTAGATAAAACTTAAACAGAAAGCAAATATTTGTTTGAACCGATATGGGGGATAAAAAGAGTACAAATACTAATATGGTGGATAGAAAAGTACAATAGCAGTAAGTTCGTATCCATAAATACTAATATTGATGGATGTGGTGAAAACTACGAAAGTATTAGAAACCGTTTAAATGCACCTAACCCCCAAGTATGTCGTTTGGGTTATTTCCACCGTCCAACAAACCGGCACCTTGCCCATGATCGTTGCCGACGTCGACTTCGTTGGGTAGATTGATACCGACGTCAGCGTCACCGACATCGGCGAGAAGAACGCCAGTAGTGCTATATATTTGGTTTTACTGGATACGGTCGCCATTCCTTATATATATATATATAGATGTTTTTAAGTCGCAACGATTCATATCCCATACAGTAATTTAATTCAACCAAACAAGTGTGGATATATATAAAGTATTCTAGAATTCATCCATGATGTACAGTAAAAAAAGAGAGCAGGGTCGATATAAATAAAAAAAAATAAAAAATCCATCAATTAAAAATATTCAACTAGTATACCAACAAATTGGTATCCTTCGTGTGCAATTTATAAGTGCTTTTCATAAAGATTCGAAATGGGTTATCCATATAAATGGATCTATAGATACAAAACATAAAGATCAACTTGTATAAAGTAATGTCCGGTATTGATCGAATTAACTATATGCAGCAGAGTAGAGTTATTTATGATTATACAGTAATATGATTTAATAAACATTGTCCAATAAATGCGGAAGTAATAATAATGGACCCTAACAATAATATCTCGTCTTGGTAATTATAATCTATGATTTGACAATACACCCCTACTAGGTGCAGTTTGGAAAATTGGTTGTCGTGTTTTTTTTTTGATAAAATAATACGCATGAGATAAAACTTAAAGAGTAAGCAAAATATTTTTTGACACGATAGGGGGGATAGAAAGAGTACAGATATTAATACGGTGGATACAAATGTACAATAGGAGTAAGTTGATATCCATCCATCCTACACATTGATGGATGTGATGCAAACTAGGAGAGTATTAGGAACCGCCAGTGTTGACCGCCGTATCTTCTCATTCAACTAACTTAACCCATACTCAAAAAGATCCAGGGATCATATCGAAGAACACAACAGTCTCAATAGCCCAAAAACATAAATCGCACATACCTAGACCTTTTACAGATATGTTTTCCAAGCCAAGCCAGTAACGATGGATGTCACAAGGGCATGATGCGATTCTTTCTTCGTCGACAAAGTCGCGGATAGTTCTAAGGTAAGGTGGGATGTACAACGGATAACTTGTTCTCTGAAACACTTGGACATGCCTCCTAAGCGCCCGAATAGCAGTGCGAGACAGAAGAGGCATCGTTGAGTCATGATCCAGGTTAGGGCAGATGGTGTTGGGAATGTCCTGAAATCAATTTGTACTTACTCAAGTTAGTCGAGGTTCGATGATCATACAATATTAGGTGATCATAATGTTTTGCTAGAAACCACTTATGATCTATGAATTGAGAATTCATTGCTGATATTATATGAACCTACAGGGTCACACACTTAAGCAAATTTGATCAATGTTATTTTGAGTTTTATGAATAATACATATATTATTTATATACATGTGATGTTAATAAATAATATAATGTGTGTTATAAGATAACACATGCACGTATGAAGATGAAAATAATTGTTGTTCTCATATTGGGCTTGGCCCACATATGTGTTAGGGTTTCCATCACATCATTGTATAAGAAAGATGTAATGATGCGATTAATAACGACCAACAATTCCTTTTGAGGAAGCCACACAATTATTCTAAAACCCTAGAACTAGAGAGACAAATAGTTTGCCATAGTTCTGATATTTGATCTCGACGGCACTAGCATCCCGTTTTCGATCCAGTTTGTGTACGTGTGGATACCGGTAGAGGCACAACACTTGGAGTGCTAAGTAACCTCAATCGTTTGGTTCATTATTCCGCTGAAGAATATCCAGGTATATTCAAATCCTTAGATCCAGATTTATTTCAGTATTTGCATGAGTTCCTAACTAGTAAATTCATAGGTCAGTTTATAAAATTGTTTATAAACCGGTATGAATTCCAATAGTGGTATCAGAGCCTACTTGTTTAATACTGATTTTGAATCTGAATTTCTTGTGAAACGTGTTCTGCAAAATATTTTGATTTGATTAAAATATCCAGATTTGTGAATATTGATTTACAAGACACGTTTGACATGACAACTTTGAAGTTCTTAAATTATGATTTAATTTTATTAGTTGTTATCTAGATTTTCATTTACATGGCTGAAAGTGTAAGTGATTGATGTTAATAATAAAATAAGAACTCTTGTCATGTACACAATTTTCTATACATATTAAATATATATGATATATTATGTATGTTCACTTCTCTAAAAGTCTCAATACGTTATGGTAGAGAATAATTATTTAATATGGCTATTAAATGATATTTATGATGAGATCATATCAAATGATTGATTTGACTCTATCAAGAATCTTTTGGAGATTGAAAAGATTTATGTTTCTTTATTTGATTCAAAGATTAATGCTTATGAATTAAATTAAGATAATTAATAATTTAATAAGATTAAATTATTTATAATCCAACTAAATGCATATAAGATATGTATTATTTATATTTAATCATTTATATGAGATATAAATTTTTAAATATAAATTAAAATTGGATTAAAATTAATTCCTCAATTAATATCAAGTATTTGATGCCTCTCCAATCTTATCAACTATCAAGACTTGTTTCGTTGTGTGATGGGCTTGCAAAAGCAAGGTGTCCGCAATTACATAAGTGAGGTAGATGGTAATGGTTACCGTGTGAAACAAGATTGGTTTACTTGACTAAGCTATCAAAACGGTTTTGGGCTTAGAGGTATATGTTGGATAAGACATAAGATGTCATCTAACAACCAAGAGTTATATTTGATATAATTAATAAGGTGTTGTTTACCTAAATAATTAGACATTCGGGGGTTGAGCCAAAGCTCACTCGGATTCTAGTGAAATATGGATCTTGGATCATTATATTCAATTTGAGGAAATTGTTATTTAAATATAATGTGAGTTTTCTTAATTGTTGAGATTTCTCTTTTTCCCGAACATCATATTAACATTTGCTATTCCTTATATCCAGCAATGTCAACTCCTCACAACTCGTTCTCATTGAGGTCTGTCCTTGAGAAAGATAGACTCAATGGATCGAATTTTCTCGAATGGTATCGAAACTTGAGAATTGTTCTCAAACAGGAGAAAAAGGACTATGTCCTTGAAAAGGTTCTTCCTGAAAAACCTAAGACCAATGCTCAGCATGCAGAGAGAAATGCTTATGAGAAGCATGTCAATTATAGGGTCGATGTGTGTTGTCTTATGTTGGCTACCATGAACTCAGACTTGCAGAAGCAATATGAGAACGTGGATTCGCCAATTGACATAATCACTAGCTTGAAAGGAATGTTTCAGGAGCAAGCACGAACTGAGAGATACCAGACGGTTAAAACTCTCATTGAATGCAAGCTACTGAAAGATGATCCAGTTAGCCCACATGTCATTAAGATGATGGGTTATATTGATAACCTGGCAAAACTGGATTGTCCTATCAGCCAGAGTTGGCTACTGATCTCATTTTGCGGTCATTGCCGTCAAGCTATGATCAGTTTGTTATGAACTACAACATGAACTACTTGACAAAGACGTTGACTGAGTTGCATGAGATGCTCAAAACTAGGGCTGGACATAATTACTTGGTACTCGGTTTGTACCCGCTACTTGCCCCGTACTCGGTTTGAAAAACAAGTACTCGGCATTGTTAAAACAAGTAACAAGTAACATAATCTAGATACTTGCAAGTACGGGTCAAGTAACAAGTATTAAAAAAAAATTCAATACTCGGCTTGTATTACTCGTTACTCGTTTTTTTCAAATATTTTATATATAATTATTATATAATAATTTTCTAAAATAATATTCAACTAAGCTAAAAAAAATAAAAATAAATTTTAAATAAACAAAAATAAAATAAATAATTAACAAGTGATTTGCAAGTAGTTCTCAAGTAACTTACTAATATTTCACAAGAAATAAGTAATAAAATATGATAGGTGACTTGAAAGTATGTTATTTTTTTAGCAAGTATTTGAAATTGCCGATACTTGTTTTTAACGAGTCAAGTACAATTCCAAATTTCTATTACTTGTATAAGGTAATTCAAATAGTAGGTATACCGGAAATATCAATTATTTTTCTTGTGTCCACTCTTACGTTATGTGCATTAATATAAGATTATATTTTGATTTAAATATTTCATTTTTAAATTACGTAAGTATTACAAATCCAAGTAATATATACGAGTAAGTAGTAACAAGCCAAATCAAGTAATTTGCAAGTATTCAAATTTTTTACGAGTACTTGATATAGCAAGTACTTGTTTTGGACGGGTCAAGTACAAGTAACAAATACAATTACTTGAACAAACCAAGTCGAGTAACAAGTATATGAAAAATGGCAAGTACTTGCCTCGTGCCCAGGCCTACTCAAAACTGCTGAACCTAACATCAAGAAGGACACCCCAAATGTCCTTATGGTACAAAAGGGTAAAAAATTTAAGAAACTTGGTAAAAACAAAGGAGATGGCAAGACGAGCTCGATTGTGAATCCAAGCGAGTCTAACCATGCCTCTAAGTTTAAACCGGGTCCTTCTAAAGATGTTAAGTGCCATTATTTTAATGGTTATGGGCATTGGAAAAGAAACTGCAATAAATTCCTGAAAGATCTGAAAAAGAAGAAGAAGAAGTCTTTTGAAACTTCATCTTCAGGTATTTATGTTATAGAAGTAAATGTTACTACTTCTGGTTCTACTTCTTGGGTATTGGATACCGGATGTGGTGCTCATATTTGTACAAATATGCAGGGCCTAAGCAACAATAGAACTTTGGAGAAAGGACAAGTGGACCTACGTGTTGGAAATGGAGCAAGAGTTGCTGAATTAGCCGTAGAAACATTTCATTTGTCTTTGCCTTCTGGCATGGTTTTAGAACTTAAGAATTGCTACTATGTACCTGCTATAAACAGAAATATTATTTCTATTCCTTGTTTGGATATGGAAGGATATCAGTTTTCAATTAAAAACAAGTGATGTTCATTTGATCACAATGATATATTTTATGGTAGCGGTCCATTAGAGAATGGACTTTATGTTCTAAACCAAAGCGTGCCTATCTATAACATTAGTACCAAGAGATTCAAGTCAAATGACACGAATCAAACTTTTCTTTGGCATTGTCGTTTGGGCCACATAAATGAGAAACGCATTCAAAAGCTTCATAGTGATGGACTTTTGAGCTCATTTGATTGTGAATCATATGAGAAGTGCGAATCTTTCTTGTCGGTAAAAATGACTAAGGCTCCGTTTACTGGACACAGTGAAAGAGCTAAAGACTTATTGGAACTTATACATACAAATGTATGCGGACCGATGAGCATAAATGCTAGAGGAAACTACCACTACTTCATCACATTTACTAACGACTTCAGTAGATATGGTTATGTTTATTTGATGAAACATAAGTCTGAATCTTTTGAAAAGTTCAAAGAATTTCAGAATGAAGTACAAAACCAGCTTGGCAAGACAATCAAAGCTCTTCGATCAGATCGAGGTGGTGAATATTTGAGTCAAACTTTTGATGATCATCTGAGAGAATGTGGAATTTTTTCACAACTCACTCCTCCAGGAACGCCACAGTTGAATGGTGCTTCCGAAAGGAGAAATCGAACTTTATTAGATATGGTTCGATCAATGATGAGTCATGCAGATCTTCCATTATCCTTTTTGGGATACGCCCTAGAAACGTCTGCGTTTATGCTAAACAGATGTCCATCAAAATCAGTTGGAAAGACACCATATGAGATATGGACTGGAAGAGTTCCGAATTTGTCTTTTCTAAAAATTTGGGGTTGTGATGCTTATGTTAAACGTATGTTTACCGATAAGCTCGGACCCAAATCTGATAAATGCTACTTCGTTGGTTATCCCAAAGAAACCAAAGGTTATTACTTTTACAACCCTACCGAGAACAAAGTGTTTGTTGCTCGTAATGGTGCTTTTCTAGAAAGAGAAATTCTTTTCAAGAAAAACAGTGGGAGTAAAGTACAACTCGAAGAAGTTCGAGAAATACAGGAGATTGATTTGGCTTCTCATGAAGAGGATCAATTAGATTTACGAAGAGTCGTAGAATCTGCACATGTGGAACCTGAGATACGTAGGTCCGAAAGGACACGTCACGAACCTGTTAGATATGGGGTTTTTTGTGACTGATCATCATGACTTATTGATAATAGAAAGTGATGAACCTACATCCTTTGAGGAAGCAATGATGGGCCCTGACTCCGAAAGTGGCTAGAAGCCGCAAAATCCGAAATGGAATCCATGTCAGTAAACAAAGTATGGAGTTTGGTTGATTTATCTGATGGTGTCAAAACCATTGAGTGTAAATGGGTTTTCAAGAAGAAAACAGACATGGATGGGAATATACAGATATTCAAAGCTAGATTGGTGGCTAAAGGTTACAAGCAAATTAATGGTATAGACTATGATGAAACATATTCCCCAGTCGCAATGCTTAAGTCCATTCGGATTCTCCTAGCAATTGCCGCTTATTATGATTATGAGATTTGGCAGATGGATGTGAAAACAGCTTTCCTTAATGGAAATCTCGAAGAGGATGTGTACATGACACAACCTGAGGTTTTCACAGTCCATGGAAGTGCTAGGAAGGTATGCAAGCTTCAACGATCCATTTATGGTTTGAAGCAAGCATCTCGGAGTTGGAATCTTCGTTTTAATGAGGCAATCAAAGAGTTTGATTTCATTAGAAGCGAAGAAGAACCTTGCGTTTACAAGAAGACTAGTGGGAGTGCAGTTGTTTTCTTAGTATTGTATGTGGATGACATACTTCTTATTGGGAATGACATTCCTATGCTTAATTCTGTAAAGACTTGGCTAGGAAGTTGCTTCTCAATGAAAGACATGGGAGAAGCCGCATATATTCTTGGAATAAGAATCTATAGAGATAGATTAAACAAGATCATTGGATTGTGTCAAGACACTTATATAGATAAGGTCTTACATAGATTCCAAATGCATGATTCCAAGAAAGGTTTTCTACCAATGTCGCATGGCATAACTCTCAGCAAGACACATTGTCCTTCGACACATGGTGAGCGAGGGCGGATGACTAGAATCACATATGCTTCGGCTATAGGATCTATCATGTATGCCATGCTCTGTACTCGCCCAGATGTTGCATGTGCTTTGAGCATGATGAGTAGATACCAGTCTGATCCAGGTGAGTGTCACTGGACAGCAGTCAAGAACATCCTTAAATATTTGAGAAATACTAAGGATAAGTTCTTGGTCTATGGAGGAAATGATGAGCTTGTTGTGAGTGGTTACACGGATGCAAGTTTCCAGACAGACAAAGATGATTACCGATCACAATCTGGTTTATCTTTTGTCTTAATGGAGGAGCTGTAAGTTGGAAGAGTTCCAAGCAGAGCACTGTAGCAGACTCTACAACCGAAGCTGAGTATATTGCTGCTTCAGAAGCAGCAAAGGAAGTTGTTTGGATTCGGAAGTTCATTAATGAACTAGGTGTGGTTCCTAGTATTTCTAGCCCAGTGGATCTCTATTGTGACAATAATGGATCTATTGCACAAGCGAAAGAACCTAGATCCCACCAGAAATCCAAACACATCCAGAGGAGATATCATCTCATTCGTGAGATTGTTGATAGAGGAGATGTGAAAATTAGCAGAGTCTCAACGGATGCAAATGTTGCTGATCCATTGACTAAACCTCTTCCACGGCCTAAGCTTGAGAGTCATACTGCTGCTATAGGCATTAAGTTTCTTAAGATGTGATCTTGATTCTAGTGGAAAGGATTTTCCTTTTATGATATGATGTTCCTGATTACATACATTTGGTTACGTTTTCAAATTAATGAAATTTGTTTCAGATTTATTTGGTTATTGGATAATAAATAAAGTTCCAAAATAATTTATATCATTTTATAGGTAATCAACATGATCATGAAACCCTATAAGTGAAAGATGACATAAATTATTATGGTCCCTAGTCAAGGTTATTAAAATGGGACGTTAATGACTGAAAATGACTAGTATGTGAGGTGGCTGATGGCTAAGTTTCGTGGAGTCATTTAATATGTTGTATTAAAGCCAATCGCATAGACATGTGTTGGGGAACACAGGGTTGGACTGGCCCGCTATGAGAACTCTACAAGATTGTTATATGAGTGTCATAAGAGTTTCTCATCATGACTAAAGAGTATAGTCCTTTGACCTGAGTTCGTCATGATTTCTTACTTATGGATTAGTTCACTTTGACCTTGTCAAACGTCAGTCGTAACAGGTTATTATAAAGACATTGATTGGGTGTACTATGAATTTTGTAAGGAACAGGGATGGAACAAGATGGAATTTGTCCCTCCTATATAACAGGAGATAAATATCTCAGGGCCTATCGAAGATTTGATACTGAGAAATACATGGCCATGCTCAAACGAGGTGAATGTCAGTCGTTTGTTTGATCAGTATAAATCAGAGTTCGATAAACGTGATCTAGCTTAATAAGGATGACACCGTTTCTTGCCTTATGATGAGATCGAGATAGAGAGACAAAGGGAATATGGGAATAGATGATTCCAGTACAAGTGGGAGATTGTTGGGAATGTCCTGAAATCAATTTGTACTTACTCAAGTTAATCGAGGTTCGATGATCATACAATATTAGGTGATCATAATGTTTTGCTAGAAACCATTTATGATCTATGAATTGAGAATTCATTGATGATATTATATGAACCTACAGGGTCACACACTTAAGCAAATTGGATCAATGTATTTTGAGTTTTATGAATAATACATATATTTTTTATATACATGTGATGTTAATAAATAATATAATGTGTGTTATAAGATAACACATGCACGTATGAAGATGAAAATAATTGTTGTTCTCATATTGGGCTTGACCCACATATGTGTTAGGGTTTCCATCACATCATTATATAAGAAGGATGTAATGATGCGATTAATAACGACCAACAATTCCTTTTGAGGAAGCCACACAATTATTATTAGAGAGACAAATAGTTTGTCTTAGTTCTGAGATTTGATCTCGACGACACTAGCATCCCGTTTTCGATCCAGTTTGTGTACGTGTGGATACTGGTAGAGGCCAACACTTGGAGTGCTAAGTAACCTCAATCGTTTGGTTCATTATTCCGCTGCAGAATATCCAAGTATATTCAAATCCTTAGATCCAGATTTATTTCAGTATTTGCATGAGTTCCTGGCTAGTAAATTCATAGGTCGGTTTATAAAATTGTTTATAAACCGGTATGAATTCCAACAGATGGAACGGCGGATAATTTCGTAGCAATACAAGGCGGGCTTGATTCCAGCAAGAGCGCAGTTTTTTGAGTCGGAGAAGTGCGTCAGTTCGTGATTCCGTGGATACTCCCTCGATAGACATGAAATCAGATATTGCTTTAAGAAACACTGTTGTAGGATTGTTGGCACCTAGACAGGCATTTTGCAAGCGGTCGAACCCTATATAGTTGTGGCTGGTTTTTATAAGATCGATCTGGGACAGGGTATCCACATGATCAGCATCATCTCGAAGAGTTTTGCATACGTATCTGATTTTGTAACTTCACTAGCGTTTCTGGCCAAAATCGATCTTCTTAATTCAACCGGCATATCGAGAAAGCTGGGAGGGAAAAGAACGAGGTGGTTGTTATCTGCTGTATTCATCTTCGAAGATGTGTTTGGTTTTACTGGATAGGGTGGCCATTCCTTATATATATAAATATATGTGTGTGTGTTTTAAGTCGCAACGATTCATATCCCATACAAGGATTTAAATCAACCAAACAAATATGGATATGTATAAAGCATTCGAAAATCCATCCATGTTGTACAGTAAAATATAGAGCATGATCGATATGAATGACAAAAATTATAATTTCATCCATTGAAATTAATCAACTGGTATGACAAGTCTAGCAATATCCTTCGTGGGCAATTTATAAGCGCTATTCATAAAGATTCGAAAAGCGCTATCCATATAAATCCAAACAGATCGAACGAGAGATGATATTAATGATGTAAAAAAGAAAAACAATAAGGATGATATGGAGAGGATATTGATGAACTCACATAGGCAATAAACGAGTATTCAACCATAAAAATGTGCCTTTACATGGCTCAATGTCCAAGCGATTGAGCAAACAGAGATGGAGACGATCTAGATGGTATGCATCATGTTCATCTGGTCTGTATATGGATTGTGGCACAAGGAGCCTTATTATTTCTTGCTACAACAACTTCGATTTTTCTTGTTATCTTGATCTCTAATTCGTCCCCAACAGAATTCGACCACTTCTCTAGAACTTTGATGTCCTCTCGAAATTTCTTGAGATCTTTGGCAAGCCTGTCAACCTCTTTCATAATGGAGTCGTCTACCCATTCGCTTAAGTGACCTTCATCTGGGTGTTGTTTGGAAACTAGGAGCTTTAAAAAAATAAACTGAAATATAAAGTAAATCTATAAAGAACAATGGAATCCGGTTTTAATCTAACCCGGATAGCTTTGGGGCATTTGAACCACCTGCGATGAAGATTGGAAGGAGTTGTACCATATCCTATTTCGATGTCTTCGCCACACCAGCACATGGTTGGTGCTGCGACGCCTATAGACCTACAAGGTAATGGTTCTTCAGAAGTAGGAGCAGTTGAAGTAGACGTCAAACTCATAATTGTGAAGAGTGCTTTGGAAGAACTGGGTGAACTCTTTCTTTTAACCGGTTCTATAAGTTAATTGAACATATAGCATCGTATAGATAAGATACCAATGTTTAAAAGTGATGACAAGATAGGTTTGTAGAAGAACTGGTTGAAAAGACAGCGTTAGGATTACATAAATTAGTTTCCCAACATTTTCATTTTGAAAGAAATTTGGAAACGTATTATTGATAGAAATGCCGGACTAATAGAAACGTGTTATGGATAGGATTGCCGTACAAATGGAAATGTATTATGGATAGAAATGTTGTACTAATACGACAACATGAAAATCCAAATATAAGGCCATAGTGAAAGAGAATGAAACATCCGTCCATTGTGTACAATATTTAAAGATAGTGATAAATATATAAAAAAACAATAAGGGATGGATAGTTCATTTGATTCTAGATGATATGCTATGAGAGAGAACAAGATATTTGTAGATAGGATAGTGGTATTACAGTGATATCATATTTATTAATGCGCAAAATTATATTGCTATCTTTATAGATTCAAAATCGCTATCCATAAGGTTAAAAATTCGCAATCCATACCAAGGGGCGAACCAAAAAGGATGATATGAAGAAGAGCTTTTTTTACAGGCAGAGGAGTGTTTTTACCGGCGAAAGATACACATCGCATCGAGCTTAATTTAGTGGCAGAGGAGGATGTTTTTACCGGCGAAAGCTTTTTCAGTTAGACAAATCTCCTACACAAGGAGATAACAAAACTCCATAACCGTGAAAGTGACAAAAACTTAACCGAGATGGAGGATAGAGAAGAGTAATATAAATAATAATAATACGGTGGATAGAAAATTACAAAAGCAGTAGTGTTATATCCATCCAACTTAATACGGTGGATTGGAAAAATATATATAACAGTACTAAAAACCGTTTAATGACCCTAACCCGCAAGTATGTCGTTTGGGTTATTTCCACCGATAAACCCAACGACTGCTTGCCCATTGTCATCGCCGACGTCTATCTCGTTTTGTATATTGTAATCGGCATCAGCGCCACCGTCTAGGGCATTGCCATCTACTAAAACATCAACGCCCTGCATATTATCGTCGGCCACAGCGCCTGGGTTTCCCGGCTGATATTCCCAATCAGCTAACTCAACCCATCTAGAAAAAGTCCTAGGGATCATATCGCAGAACACAGAAGTCTCCATAGACCAGAAACAGATATCGCACATACCTAGACCTTTTACATTTTCGTTCGTCAAATCAAGCCAGTAACGATGGACAGCGCAAGGGCATGTTGCGATTCGTTTTTCGTCGACAGAGTCACGGATAGTTCTGATATATTGGGGGATATAGTGGGATAACTTGCTCCCTGAAATGCTTTGACATGCCTCCTAAGGTCCCGAATAGCAGTGCGAGACAGAAGAGGGAACGTTAAATCAGAAACCAGGTGGGGGCAGATGGAACGGCGTATGACTTCGTAGAATACAAAGCGGGTTTGATTCCAGCAACATCGCAGTTTTTGAGATGGACAAGCGCGTCACTCGTTCTTCTGCGGCCACTCCTCATGTGTCCATGAAATCCGATATGGCTTTTAGAAACACTGTTGATGGATTGTTGGCAAGTATACATGCATGTCGCAAGCGACGTATACCTAGAAAGTTGTGGTTAGTTCTTATAAGATAAAATGGGGACAGGGTGTCCACGTGATCAGAATCATCTCGAAGAGTTTTGCAGACAGCCTTAATTTCGTAGTTCTCACGAACGACTTCACTAGCGTTTTTGACCAAAATCGATCTTCTTATTTCATCCGGCATATCGAGGAATCTGGGAGAGGAAGGGACGAAATTATTGTTATCTTCTGTATTCATCTTACGGATTGTCTGTGGCATGGCTGGTTAGGGAAATACGGTAGGCATCACATATTTTTGTAGATGATTTTAGGTCGCAACGGTTCATATTCCATTCAACGATGCAATGAATCTGACAACATATTAAGCCAAATATAAAGGCGTAGTGAAAGAGGACGAAAAAAACATCCATTGTGTACAGTATTGACGGATAGTTATAAATATATCAAAAAAACAAAAACTGATGGATACTTCATTTGGATTCTAGATCTTATGCTATGAGACAGACCAAGATACCTGTACATCAGATACTAGTATTAAGTTTGCTATTATTATAGATTCGTGTGCAATTCTAGATCCTATAGTTTGAAAATCGTTGGCATCCACCAATGGCGGAAACTTGTTCTGACCATTGCCCTGTTCGACCTCATTAGAACCTATACACCTGCACACAGAGCGGCACTGTTTTCAATGATGAAAGCTTTTCCTACCTAGGAAGGTGATAAAACTCGATGACGATGTAAATGACAAAACTAAATTACAATCGGCAGCGAGCTTACTTTAGTGGAAGAGGAAGCTGATTTTACCGGCGAAAAAGCTTCCAGATAGACAAATCTCCTACGGGGGAGACTTCCTTCGTCGGCCATGAACTGTTAAATCGACTTCACAATTCGAGTTTCTTGCCTCCCATGAATTTGTTTTCTTTGCCAAGCTAATAAAATCCAACAATTTGCAATCTGATTCAGAAGAAAAAAAGTCTAACTAGCTTGAAATCTTAGAAAGAAACTAACCAGTGTTATCAAAAGTACCTTTAAAACTAACTAGTTTAGAAGCTAACCAATCTCATTTTAGTTGACATTCTGAGTAGGGTTAAATTAGACATTGCACTCCTAAAAATCACTAAAAAAATACATAATTGCAAAAGGTTTTGGAAAGATATAAAATTACTATTATTTTACTTACTAAGAATATACATTTGGTGCAATTAACACAACAAACCATACTTCTTAAATGCCTATGATGGTTACTTAATTGACATATTTGTATACATATATTATGCAAAGTTAAAATAAAATAAAGTACGAACACAACTAATCGGATACTGAACTAATTAGTTGTGACTAATACATGTTAATTATGAGATTAGAAATTTCGTCAAACTTATATATGCATATACAATCGCACAACATCTTTTACAATAATCCGCATGGTGATTTGTAAGGAAAAAAAAATAGAAAAAGAAGAAGCAAACTGACATATTATAATTTGCACTCCCATTGTTATTCTCTTATTACTACGATTGAGAATGTTTAAAGTTACGTGTCTTTTAAATTTGTTTTTACTTACACCAACATATATAAAAGAGACTAATTAATAAAGTAAAACAACTTTTTCTCAAAACTTAAAGCCTCATTGATGTTTCCTCCCTCTCCTCCGTCGACAATTCATCGGCTTTCGAAACCCTAACTTCTGGCCACCAGCCTTCCCTGAAGCCCCCACTAACATATAGTTTCTCCAATCCTCAAGAACTCGTCTCAAATCCTTAACCTTATTTCCTTTCCCACTGCAGCAAGTACCATGCATAAGGCAGACTTTGCTAATATCCCAATCTGGTTGGCAGAAATTTCCAAAGTAAACGGGATTAAGAAACCTAATCTTGAGCCCTATTTCTTTGACAAAATGATCATGTTTGATCCGTTCGAGCACAACTCGTTCATTTTTTCCAGGGAATCTTAACCTCGATGCATACCAATAACTGTAAAACGCGATTGTTCTGCAATTTGATACGACGAAGTTGAAGCCTCCATGGGCTCCGTTACGTATGTCGCTGGAATTTCCATTGAAGTTGTAGTAATCTCCAGCAACTTGGAAATCTACTTCTGGTAATAGTCGAGGGAATGGATCACGAAGCCACATTGTATCCATGTCCTATTTTTTTCAAAAAACATTAAACATGCATTTCATAAAGATCGTTTGTCTTCACAAAGCTACATTGTATCCAACGTTAAACTAATGCAACGATTAAAAATAAACAACGAAAAGTAAACAAAATAAACTAATAAATAAACAAAAATGGTTTTGTTGTTGTTGTTGTTGCATATGTGTTATAAACGAAGAATAGACAACGGTTTTGTATGAATGAAAGAGGTAAGAAATACCGTGAAGAGAAAGTTGTATCCTAGCTTAAGCAAAGAACCCAAGAACTCGGTTCGAAGCCACATCATCTTGAGATAATCCGCCGCCATGTACAGTTTCTCGCCGGAGAAATCAACTCCGGTAGTCCTTAGCAAGAAGCAATGGCGAGGATGGACCTCGTTGCACCGGGAATAAGCCACATCGTCCAAACACACCACCACCACATGACGGAGCAGCTTCTCCGTTCCTTCTCCGGCGTGGAAGCCTTCAAGAAATACGTCGAATGTCGAATTTGGCTCTGCCCAAGCCTGATTCATCATCGCTACTATCACCGTCCTTTTCTCCTCCATCGATGATTCCCTCAAGATTCTCGCCAAATTTCTTCTGTCTTCAGCTTCGAACTATCAATTCACCAAACATTACACATTAAACTCAAACGCAAACGCAAACAAAGAAACAAAGTTCTACTTAAGTAATCCGTGAGGATCTAACAGTATCGGTGTTGTTTTTGGCAGCGATCAGAAGCGGCTCCAACGCGAAAATGTTTCGAAGTTGCGGCAGCGATAGCATGGTGATACGAGATGCTGAATGGTAGATAAGTGGTAATAAAAAGATTGTACAAGTGAGGACAAAAACAATCCTCTTCACGTCTATCAGTTGATCTAACGGCCGCTGTTTCTGCGGTTGCGACTCTCGATCGCAGATCCTAACGTGACCTGATCCGGGAGCCATTTTCTTACTTGTGATTATCTTTTAGTCCTCAGTCAAATTTCTTTCTTAGTGTATGTTTATAAGTGGTTGCCGATTCATGCGTATGATATAACTCCAGCTAATTATATCATAAATTTATTTGTGATTTTGACTAGATGGATCGTCCCGTCTTTATATGCGACAAAATTGAAATGTACTTTCTGTTAGAATATAAGAAAATCAAATTCTAATTCCTTAGATAAAAAAATGAACATAGATTAATACGAATATTTCGCACAATAATATTAAAACGAATATAATCAGAAGCAAATATTAGGAACTATAAACAAGAACAACAACAAAACCATACCTAGTTTGTTTTTAATTTTCCTACATGATTTGAAGCTGCGTTTTTATATATCAATGTTTGATACAGTAGCTTTTTTAACTTTCAAAACTAGGTAAATAAGTCTAATATCACTATTTTAAAATTTTGTTGTTTAATTGATTTTTGCATTGATTAATTTAGTTAGTCAGAATTTGGACTAAAATTAATGTAGTTCCGGTTTTGTCCATCACAATTATTTCAATTATACCATCTATACTATTAAAACAGGTGACTAAATATGAAATTACCCTTGACTTAACGTGAAATATTACTTTTTGTGTTATTGCTTTTATTAGAAAATTTTAGATTTCATTAAGGGTAATTTTTGATTAGTAAATTTTGGACTATATGTGGGCCATACTAAATATTCTCTTATTAATGATTTTATTCTAAAATATATTCACAATATCTTTTAATTTCTTTTGTTATAAAACTATTTTAATTTTTCAAATTTTATTAAAATAAATATTAATTTCGAATTTCTTATTGAATTTACTATAAAACTTTAATTATATGTTAATATAAATAATCTCTAATTTATAATTTTTATTCAAACTATTTTTTTATAATATCTTTTAATATATTATTAAATTTAAATAGAAATATATATTTCTATTTAAAAACAATCTTACAAATATATTTTAAACTTATTGTGTTTAAGAAAAAATAAATACTAAATTCATATTTATTACTAAAAATTTAAAAAAAAATTAATAACATTTTAATTTATTAACTTAACATACATTTTATATTTAGACAATTACAGAACATAAAATATATTGAAAATAAATTAACCGATTTCGATTATCTATACTATTAGAAAACATTTTGATTATGGGAAGACAAGTTAAAATATGTATAAAGTAATTTAAATTGATATATTCTTAATTTGATAAAAATACTAAAATTACTCAACTTTATATTATTTGATTATATGATAATTTTGATTACAATTGATGTTTTTACGATGATATTTTTTTTTAATAATTTTTTATCAGATTTTTAAATTACTTAAAATAATATAAGATGAGTTGAAATATAGATTAATTTTTTATTATAAAAATAATTAAAAATATTTATATTGGAAATCAAGTTAAAAATGAATTAATCAATTTTAATTATATATTAAAATAAACTTAAATCAATCCAAAATGTTAAATGAGATTATCACATTTTAGTTACATTTTGATTAAAAAATTAACATAGAAATTTGTATATTTAGTTCATCATAAAATGGGTTTAAAAATAGATGAACCGATTTCTCAAATATCTATACTATTAAAAACTAATTTAACTACTGGAAAACGGGTTAAAAGAATTTATTAACTTATTTCAATTGATATATTTTTAATTTGATAAATTAATAAAATTATTCAATATTTATACTATTGGAATATATGTTGAGTTTGGTTACGATTGATGTTTTTAGGATGACAGTTTTTAGGAATTGTTTTATCAAATTTTCAAAATACTTAGACTACTATAAATGGGTTAATGTATAGACTAATTTTTATTATAAAAATATTTTTCAAAAAATTATGTTACTTGAAAGACATGTTAAAAAGATAAATTACCCAAATTTAATTATAAAAACATTAAATTTCATAAATTAATTCAAAAAAATTTAAATGAATGAATTATCATATTTCAGTTACATTTTGATATATGAAATAAATATAAAAATATTTACATTTAAGACATTATAAAACGAATTGAAAAATCTATTAAACAATTTTAAGTATATATATTTTTCAAAACAATTTTTGCCTACTAAAAAACGGGTTAAAAGAGTAATTAGTTTCAATTCATATATTCTTTATTTTATCAGTATTTAAATTATACATAAATTTGTAATCACACGTCAAAACTATATTATTTAAAACAAAAGATTATATATATACATATACACGATTTTAGTTATCTATACTATCAAAAACTAATTTTGACCACAGGAAAACGAGTTAAAAAGATTTAATAACTTATTTCAATTGATATATTTTAATTTCATAAAATACTAAAATTATTCAATATTTATATTATTGGAATATATATTGAGTTTGATTACGGCTAATGTTTATACGGTGGCAGTTTTTAAGGATTGTTTTATCAAATTTTAAAATACTTTGACAATTATAAATGAGTTGATGTATAGATTAATTTATTTGATTATAAAATATTTTTCAAAAATTATGTTCATTAAAAGTCACGTTAAAAAGATAAATTAACCAATTTTAATTATACAAACATTAAATGAACTTATGTCAATCCAAAAATGTTAAATGAATAGATTATCATATTTTAGTTACATTTTGATCTATGAAATAAATATAAAAATACTTACATTTAGACCATTATAAAACAATTGAGAAATATTTTAAACAATTTTAAGTATATATAATGTTAAAAATAATTTTTGCCTACTAAAACGGATTAAAAGAGTAATCAGTTTCAACTGATATATTTTTAATTTTATAAATATTTAAATTATACATAAATTTGAAATCACATGTTAAAACTATACTATTTAAAACAAAATTATATATAATTAAATCAAAAACCTAACAGATCGAATCCAACAATTTATATATTAGTAAGATTGCATTTTAGACAAAAATTATTGATTTTAACAATTTTTAACAGTGAAATCACGGGTTTTACTAAGTTAAAATTAATTTAAATAAAAAATTATTAAATAAAATATATATGCGCTTTTACAACAATAAGTTAAATTAATCATCTATTAAAAATAAAAATAAATCATAACTACTAAAAATATATTAAAATAATATCAAAACAAAACTAAAATTTATTAATTTTTTCTGACATTTAACATTACACCTTCATATTTTTACTTAATATAAATTAGATTGAATATTGAATAAACTTAATTTTTAAAAATATAAATTTAAGATAAATATTTTTTAAAAAAAATTATAAATCCGCGCTTTTTTAGCGCGGATCAAAATCTAGTGATGTATTATATTAATATAAAACTAAATCTCTCTTTCTCATTTTTTTTAAATGTTAAATTAATTTAAAACTTCGTTTTTACTGCATACTAAATCATTATCAATTATTCAATGAAGTGGTTGACTCCATTTATAAATCTTGATAGTAATATGCAATCTATCAAATTAAAATTTGGATGGTGATATAGTGACCACCATTATACTAACTAGTCAATATTTTAAGCCGCTTATACGATTTAAGTCAAACAATTAGAACTTCACTTATGGTTAACGAGAATAGACTTCATATCATTTATGTTTCACTAATTTCACTAACATTAATTATCTTCTATAGTTGTAACTTGTAAACAGATAGTATCATTTAAATGTGAAAACATAAGGAGGAGAGCTTCCATTGACACTAATACCTCTCAGCTATTGGATATAGGTTTAGCACCCATCCATAAACCTTTTAGAAATCTTGTTAAATCAAAAAAAAATATTTCAGCCCAAGAAGATAAGCCCGTTAAGTAGTCAACAGCCCAAAGAGAAGTCAGCATCCAAACACTATAAATAGAACTTTTCACTCTTCATTTTAGACACATTGTAACTTGCGAGAGTGTCGAGCTACTTCTGTAAAGCTCTGACCACAAGCAATATTTAGGGGACACGTCATTAGACGGACTCCCACCTCGTACCATCTGTTCACAGCTCGGCTTCGGCCTTAAGATTAATAAAGAACAGTTTCGACCTCACTTAAAGTTTATATTTCACCTCGTAGTTCGGACATTTCAGATCGTAGTCCGACTTTCATTACTAGATCGAATTTCCGTAACAACAATTGGCGCAGTCTGTGGAGAACGAGAAACTTTTCTATACTCTAAGACGAAGCCAAGATGACAGGACCTATTTCAGCTAGCGATAGCTCGGAAAAGACGATAGGTCAGCCGCCGAGCACGAACCCCCGAACTCAGACAAAGAGGCGGACCTGCCGGCCCCACCAACCAGCTCCTCAAACCCGAACTCAGACTCTCATGTTCTCCCAGTTCTCCCAAAAACTATCGGACCCAACATTGCGCTAGCTCGCGCGAAGGTGTCGACGGTCAACAACCCAGTCAACCAAACCAGAACAACGAACGCACATAAAGACGTCGAACTAACGACAACCACCACGCAAGCCCCCGCTCAAAACCGGCAGGACGTCTCTTCCCTAATAAGGATTTGATGATGCAGATCGACGAGCTGACACAATGCAACAATGATCGCTTCAAGCAACTCGCAAACGCACAAAATGTGTGCCACGAGCAAATTGACAACCTTCGAACGACAGAATATCGAGCACCTCGAAGCACGGAAATCCACGTCGATACCTTTCCGAACAAAACCATCAGACCAGGCGAACGACCAACCATACCCCGGCTAACATCGGTACATGAATCTGAAGCAAACCAAACGCCACCCGTCGAGTTGACGCAACACGGGGAGGAACCGAGCAGCGGTAGTGAGATCGAGCTCCTGAAGGCGCAGCTAGACAGTATGACGTCAAGAGTCCACAAGGCAACCAGCTCGGCCCCCGAGATCGACAAAGTCCTGAAGGAAACACAAAACACCCCGTTCACGAGTAAAATAACATGAACGCCGGTCAGACATCAAGGAAAGATCAAACTGCCCACCTACGACGGCAGCTCGGATCCGAGGCAGTACCTGACAGCTTTCAGCATCACAATGGGACGAGCCCAGTTCTTTCCCGAGGAACGCGATGCCGGCTTTTGCCAGCACTTCGTTGAAAACCTCAGCGGCGCCGCCCTCAACTGGTTCTCGCATCTGGAGGCACACTCCATTGACAGCTATCAACAACAAACGACCACTTTTCTCAAACAATACTCAATGTTTATCCAGGAGGGGGCATCAAACGCCGACCTCTGGGCAATCAACCAATAACCAAATGAATCCCTAAGGTCATACATCGATAGATTCAAAATCATCGTCTCAAAAATCTCGGTGACTGACAGTGAGGGACTACCAGCGCTGCGAAACGGACTCTGGAATGAATCAACTTTCCGCAGTGAACTAGCCCTGAATAAGCGGCATAGCCTTGAAGACGCCCTCCATCGAGCCGCTATCTTCGTCGAAATAGAATAGGAAAAGGAACTACTAGCCAAAAAGTTTGGGACAGCAAAACCCGCAAAGGGAAAACAATCGACGCAGCAATACGTCGAATCGCGCCAACACTACAATCAAGAGTACAAAATTCAAAGAAGGAGAGAAGAAAACGGCGGCTTACTTCGCTAGCGAGCACGACCTACCAGGAAACCCGCAAAACTTCGCCAGAAGCAAAGACGATAACACCAGCGATAAGGACAGACCTTTCTGCACGTACCACCAAAGGTCAGGACACGACACCAACGAATGCTGTCATCTGCAAAACCTCCTCCTTGGAGAATACCAGAATGGAGACACAAATATAACGAATCAAACATACAAACGACGCCTGTCAAAAACAAAAAAGGGACGACAACGGACGAGTCCGACTCGTCAGAGGAAGAGACAAAAGGTCCGGAAGCGTACAGCGAGATGATCAGGATAACGTCGACGCAGAGTCACACAAACGAGTTCAAGGCGACGGGGAAGCAAGAACGCCCCCACTTAGAAAACGCATCAACATGATATTGGGAGAATTTCCCGATTACGACGGCTCAACAGGCTCTACACAGACCTTCAACCAGGAAACAGGCGTGGAACTAGAACGGAAAGGAAACCACGTCAGCAAAATGAAAAACGGGAAAAAGGTCTCTCTCACCACGAAGAATGAAGAAAGGCCGGGTAGGCCAAACGACGACATGCTCGTCATCAAGCTTCGGATAGATAAGCACGGAGTCCCCACGCAATCCCCCGCTCAAAACCGGCAGGACGTCTCTTCCCTAATAAGGATTTTGATGACGCAGATCGACGAGCTGACACAATGCAACAATGATCGCTTCGAGCAACTCGCAAACGCACAAAATGTGTGCCACGAGCAAATTGACAGCCTTCGAACGACAGAATATCGAGCACCTCAAAGCACGAAAATCCACGTCGATACCTTCCCGAACACAACCATCAGACCAGGCGAACGACCAACCATACCCCGGCTAACATCGGTACATGAATCTGAAGCAAACCAAACGCCACCCGTCGAGTTGACGCAACACGGGGAGGAACCGAGTAGCGGCAGTGAGATCGAGCTCCTGAAGGCGCAGCTAGACAGCATGACGTCAAGAGTCCACAAGGCAACCAGCTCGGCCCCCGAGATCAACAAAGTCCTGAAGGAAACACAAAACACCCCGTTCACGAGTAAAATAACAGGAACGCCGGTCAGACACCAAGGAAAGATCAAACTACCCACCTACGACGGCAGCTCGGATCCGAGGCAGTACCTGACAGCTTTCAGCATCGTAATAGGACGAGCCCAGTTCCTTCTCGAGGAACGCGATGCCGGCCTTTGCCAGCACTTCGTTGAAAACCTCAGCGGCGCCGCCCTCAACTGGTTCTCGCGTCTGGAGGCACACTCCATTAAAAGCTATCAACAACAAACGACCACTTTTCTCAAACACTACTTAATGTTTATCTAGGAGGGGGCATCAAATGCCGACCTCTGGGCAATCAGCCAAGGACCAAATGAATCCCTAAGGTCATACATCGACAGATTCAAAATCATCGTCTCAAAAATCTCGGTGACTGACAGCGAGGGACTACCAGCGCTGCGAAATGGAATCTGGAATGAATCACCTTTCTGCAGCGAACTGTTGGAACTTCTAGGATCTAGGGTTTGATATATTGAATAAAACCAACCTCGTTCTTACCTTTCTGGCAGCGGAATTGAGATGGTGAACGAGATCAGTGGAGCAACGCAATCGCCTTGCCTCTACCAGATACACACGCACACAAGCTGGAACAACGGGATGCTAGTACCGAATTGTGTGGGATCTCAGAGTTTTTGGAGTTTCTGCTTTTCTGTCAGAGAAAAAGAAGACGGCCAGGGTTCAGGTCGACCATATAAGACCTTATATATCGACCTGGAAATGACATCACCAAACCGTCGAACAATCCCGGCTCGGTTACGTCATTAATCCGAAACATCAATTTCGGAACCCGATGTGCAACGATCGATACACTTACTGTGTCGATCGACACACCTCCACGAAAAGCCTGCATCGATCGACGCACTCATGCATCGATCGACACACACATTATAAAACTCTATGTAAATGTGTATCCAATACACATAAGTATGATCATTACCATAATGATCATTCCCACTTTCATGCTTCCAGTTTGCTTAGGTGTGTGACCCTATAGGATCATATAATACTGGCAGTAAGTCTACAACTTACAGACTGCAAGAGACTTCTAGCAAAACATTGCAACCACCCAGTATTATACGAATGTCTGATCTCGACACACACAACTATCATCAGGAGTGAGTACAAGTGTGATTTCAGGACATTATCCCAACAATCTCCCACTTGTACTGGAATCATCAATTCCTATAATCCTTTTGTCTCTATATCTCGATTTGGCATAAGGCAAGATTGGTGTCATCCTTATTAAGCCAACATCGTGTTTATCGAACTCCTGATCTCATACTGAACATTACAAACAACTGAACTACAGTTCATTTGAGTGCGGCCACACATTTTCTCAGTATTAAATCTTCGATAGGCCCTGAGTTATTTATCTCCCGTTATTCAGGAGGGACAAATTCCATCTTGTTCCATCCCTGTTTCAACGCACATTCCATGATATACTTGAACAGTGCCGTTATAGTCGCCAGTTACGGGTCGACGTTTGACAAAGTCAAAATGCACCAATTCATATGCAAGAAAGCATGATGAACTCAGGTCTAAGGACTATACTCTATAGTCGTAATGAGAACCTCTTATGACACAGATATAACTATCTTGTAGACTTCTCATTAGCGGGTCATGTCCGATCATATGTTCACTAACATATATCTATGTGACTGACTGCGATAATCATATCATTGGCTCCATGAAACTTAGCCAACAGTCACCTCACAATCTAGTCTCTAACGGTTGTCAGTGTCCCAATTCTACAACCTCGACTAGGGACAAAATAATTTATTAACTTATAGGGTTTCATGATCAAGTCCTCAACTTGATGACCTATAATATGTCATAAACTTATTTGGGACCATTATTTAGATCACAATAAATAATGCTGAAATCAAATTTCATTAAAACACTTCCAAAAGAATGTTTACATGAGCATCTTATTATAACTTAAACAAAACCAAAACTCCCACTAGAATCTAGATTACATCTTAAGATCCATAATGCCTACAGCAGTCGTATGACTCTCATGCTTAGGCCTTGGGAGTGACTTGGTCAGAGGATCGGCGACATTCTCGTATGTTGGAACTCGGCTGATCCTCACATCACCTCTATTTACGATATCACGAATTAGGTGATATTTTCTCTCCACGTGTTTGGACTTCTGGTGTGACCTTGGTTCTTTCGCCTGAGCAATGGCTCCGTTGTTATCACAAAACAAAGTCACTGGCTCCAAGATACTAGGAACCACACCAAGTTCAGTCATGAACTTCTTGATCCAAACAGCTTCCTTTGCCGCTTCTGAAGCAGCAACATATTCAGCTTCCGTTGTGGAATCAGCTACGGTATTCTGCTTAGAGCTCTTCCAGCTCACTGCACCGCCATTTAGACAGAAGACATATCCAGATTGTGATCGGAAATCGTCTCTGTCGGTCTGAAAACTCGCATCGGTGAAGCCATTCACCACAAGTTCTTCACTTCCTCCATACACAAGGAACTTATCCTTAGTATGTCTCAAATACTTGAGAATATTCTTGACAGCTGTCCAGTGAACTTCACCTGGATCAGATTGGTATCTACTCGTCATGCTTAACGCGTAAGATACATCTGGACGAGTGCAGAGCATGGCATACATAATAGAACCTATTGCAGAAGCATAAGGAATCATATTCATGCGTTCTCGCTCAGCATGTGTCGCTGGACACTGCTTCTTGCTGAGACTCATGCCATGAGACATCGGTATGAAGCCCTTCTTAGAATCTTGCATCTTGAATCTGTGCAACACCTTATCAATATAAGTGTCCTGGCACAATCCAATCAGCCTGTTCACTCTATCTCTGTAGATTCTGATTCCAAGGATGTAAGCGGCTTCTCCCATGTCTTTCATGGAGAAACAACTTCCGAGCCAAGTCTTGACAGACTGAAGCAACGGAACGTCATTACCGAGGAGGAGTATGTCATCGACATACTGTACAAGAAACGCAATTTTGCTCCCACTAGTCTTCTTGTAAACACATGGTTCCTCTTCGTTCTTGATGAAACCAAATTGTTTAACTGATTCATCAAAACGAAGATTCCAACTCCGTGATGCTTGCTTCAATCCATAAATGGATTTATGAAGCTTGCATACTTTTCCAGCGTCCTTAGGATCGACAAAACCTTCAGGCTGTGTCATATACACATCCTCTTCCAGAATACAATTCAGGAATGCGGTTTTGACATCCATTTGCCAAATCTCATAATCATAATGAGCGGCAATTGCTAGAAGAATCCGAATGGATTTAAGCATAGCGACTGGGGAATAGGTTTCATCATAGTCGATACCATGAATTTGCTTGAAACCTTTAGCCACCAACCTCGCTTTGTAAATCTGTACATTGCCATCCACGTCAATCTTCTTCTTGAAGATCCATTTACACTCAATGGCTTTTGCACCATTAGGTAAATCGACCAAGGACTATACTTGGTTTTCTGACATGGATCCCATTTCGGACTTAGAGGCTCCAAGCCACTTTTCGGAGTCCGGGCCCATCATTACTTCCGTGAAGGTCGCTGGTTCGTCACTGTCAATGACCATCAGGTCATTGGAGTCGGTCACGAGAAATCCATAGTATCTCTCGGGTTCGTGACGGATCCTTCCGGATCTGCGAACTTCAGGCTCCACAGGCGCCGGTTCCACAGAACTTTGTGGATCCAACTGCTGCTCTTCCACAGCAGGTTGAGCAGTCTCCTGTGCATCTCGAATTTCTTCAAGATGTACTTTACTCCCACTGTTTTTCTTAGAGAGAAACTCCCTCTCAAGAAAAGAACAATCCCGAGCAACAAATACTTTGTTCTCAGATTGGTTGTAAAAGTAGTATGCCTTGGTTTCCCTAGGATAACCAACGAAGTAGCATTTATCTGATTTGGGTGCAAGCTTGTCAGAGATTAAACGTTTGACATAAGCTTCACAACCCCAAATCCTCAGGAAAGACAGACTAGGAACATTCCCAGTCCACATTTCATGTGGTGTCTTTTCCACTGATTTAGATGGTACCCTATTTAGTGTAAACGCAGACGTTTCTAGAGCGTATCCCCAAAAGGATAATGGAAGATTAGAATGACTCATCATAGACCGAACCATGTCCAACAAGGTTCGATTCCTCCTCTCTGACACTCCATTCCATTGGGGTGTTCCAGGAGGAGTGAGTTGTGAAACAATTCCACACTCGCTCAGATAGTCGCTGAATTCTTGACTCAAGTATTCTCCTCCGCGATCCGATCGCAGAACTTTGATACTTTTGCCAAGTTGATTTTGTACTTCATTCTTGAATTCCTTGAATCTATCAAAGGATTCTGACTTGTGTCTCATCAAATAGACATAGCCATACCTACTGAAGTCATCAGTGAAGGTTATGAAGTACTTGTAATTTCCTCTGGCAACAGTACTCATCGGCCCACATACATCAGTATGAATAAGGCCCAATAAGTCACTGGCCCTTTCATTTGGTTTGTTGAAAGGGGCTCTAGCCATTTTGCCCACCAAGCAAGATTCGCATTTCTCACATGATTCAAAATCAAATGAGCCCAGAAGCCCATTTCGATGGAGCCTTTGGATGCGTTTCTCATTGATATGGCCCAAACGACAATGCCATAAGAAAGTCGGGTTTTCGTCATTGGACTTAAACCGCTTTGTATTTATGTTAAAGTTAGGCATTTCTTGGTCTAATACATATAACCCATTATCCAATGGGGCGCTACCATAAAATGTACCATCACGATTAAAAGAACAAACTTTATTCTTAACAGCAAAATCAAAGCCTTCCAAATCCAAAACGGAAACTGAAATTATGTTTCTGCTAATCGCAGGTACAAAGTAGCAATTATTTAAAATTAAAACCATGCCCGAAGGTAAGGACAACTTGTAGGTGCCTACGGCCAGTGCAGCAACCTTAGCTCCATTCCCGACCCGTAGCTCTACTTGTCCTTTCTTCAGCGTCCTACTGTTTCTTAGTGCCTGCACATCAGTACAAATGTGAGCACCGCAGCCGGTATCCAATACCCACGAAGTAGAACGAGAAGATATAACATTAAGTTCGATAACATAAATACCTGAATCAGACGCATCATACGTCTTTTTCAGCTTCTTGTAATCTTCCTTGAACTTCTTGCAGTCTCTTTTCCAATGCCCCAACTGCTTGCAGTAGTTGCACTTATCCTCAGCAGAAGGCCCGTATTTGGGCTTGGGCTTGGGCTTGTCTTGACTTTCAGTCTCGACAACCTGGGCCTTTCCCTTATCCTTCTTAGGTTTCTTAAACCTTTTACCCCCTTGTACCATCAGGACACTGGGAGTAGCCTTCTTGAGATTCGGTTCTGCTGTCTTCAGCATACCGTGCAACTCAGTCAATGTCTTAGTCATGTTTTGCATGTTGTAGTTCATGATGAACTGATCAAAACACGACGGCAAAGACTGCAGAATCATGTCAGTGGCTAGCTCCTGACTAATGGCACAGTCCAGTTTCCCCAGGTTATCAATGTAACCCATCATTTTAAGGACATGAGGACTTACTGGACTGTCCTTAGCCAGCTTGCAATCCATGAGAGATTTAACTGTCTGGTATCTCTCTGTGCGAGCTTGCTCCTGAAACAAATCTTTCAGGCTGTTAATCATCTCAATGGGTGACAACACGTTCTCATATTGCTTCTGCAGCTCAGAGTTCATAGTCACCAGCATTAGACAATTAACATCTTTGACATCCGCTGAATGCTTATCCCAAGCATTCTTTTCTGTCTGCGGAGCATTGGAACGTGGCCTCTCGGTGAGAACTCTTTCAAGGACATATTCCTTGTTCTCCTGCCTGAGAACTATTCTCAGGTTCCGATACCATTCCAAGAAATTAGATCCATTTAACTTGTCCTTCTCAAGTACGGATCTCAGTGAGAAAGTGTTGATGTGATTTGAGACAGACATAGCTGTAATTCAAAAGAGGTAGATTTTAGTTATAAAGCTCAAGAAATGAGAATTCTTATCTAATAAGAAAAACTTGCATTGTATTCAAAACTATGTTTCCTCAGATGAATACAATGAGCCAAGATCCTCAGATTGCTAAAATTCGAGTGGGCGACTCGCCGTTACTCAAATTTCAGTCATCTAGGTAAGCAAATCATTGCTAATTGTACCCTGTACAACTCCCGGTCGTGGATAAAACAAACTATGTTTAATCCACTCCGATGTCTCTGAGCCCAGAACTTCTGACAGCCCAGTCAAGTGAAACCAATCTCTTCTGTCTTGTGATCATTAATAGTTGCACTGCAAATCTATCAATGATCACCTGCATTCCTTATGTTGCTGTGGACACCAAGGACTCCAAGGATGTCCAACAACAACACGAGTTGTGACAGTAGACGAGATCGGGCAAGACATCAAGATCACTTGATATTTAGTTGAGGAAAGGAACTATTTAATCTTGGTGCATATCCAATATACATCCAAGAAATTATAGATTTAATTAAAACATTCAGTTTTATTAAGTTAAGGTTCATGATTGATTTGGTATTCGCAACTTGAAGTCCAACTTCTAAGTCTGCGGGTTATGTATCGATCGATGCAAACTTGCAACGATCGACACACTCAAACCACAATCAAATTTTGGTTTCCGGTTCAATCCAATTCAACCGAAACCAACCGACTGAATCGATCGATGCACCCAGTGCGTCGATCGGTACTGTGCGAGTTTTCGCTGTGCATCGATCGACACAAGCTTAGTGACGATCGATGCTATGCGAACAACCCAAAAGATTTTTCCCAGTTTTCGCTCTGTGTCGATCGACGCACGCTTTGCATCGATCGACGCACGCTTTGCATCGATCGACACACTGCGACAAACCCTAAAATTTAACGTGTTATTTCGCGGCGTGTCGATCGACACATCCGATGCATCGATCGACACAGTGCGATTTCAACAGTTTCATCGTTTTTCAACAGGCTTAAAATCCGAGATTAACAAGAGAAAACACGATTTCAGCATGCAATATTCAATTCAACAACGACAAGTTTCGAATTAATTGCATCAGATTCAATAGCTAAACCCTAACAACGCTCTGATACCACTGTTGGAACTTCTAGGATCTAGGGTTTGATATATTGAATAAAACCAACCTCGTTCTTACCTTTCTGGCAGCGGAATTGAGATGGTGAACGAGATCAGTGGAGCAACGCAATCGCCTTGCCTCTACCAGATACACACGCACACAAGCTGGAACAACGGGATGCTAGTACCGAATTGTGTGGGATCTCAGAGGTTTTGGAGTTTCTGCTTTTCTGTCAGAGAAAAAGAAGACGGCCAGGGTTCAGGTCGACCATATAAGACCTTATATATCGACCTGGAAATGACATCACCAAACCGTCGAACAATCCCGGCTCGGTTACGTCATTAATCCGAAACATCAGTTTCGGAACCCGATGTGCAACGATCGATACACTTACTGTGTCGATCGACACACCTCCACGAAAATCTTGCATCGATCGACGCACTCATGCATCGATCGACACACACATTATAAAACTCTATGTAAATGTATATCCAATACACATAAGTATGATCATTACCATAATGATCATTCCCACTTTCATGCTTCCAGTTTTCTTAGGTGTGTGACCCTATAGGATCATATAATACTGGCAGTAAGTCTACAACTTACAGACTGCAAGAGGCTTCTAGCAAAACATTGCAACCACCCAGTATTATACGAATGTCTGATCTCGACACACACAACTATCATCAGGAGTGAGTACAAGTGTGATTTCAGGACATTCTCCCAACACGAACTAGCCCTGAATAAGCGGCATAGCCTTGAAGACGCCCTCCATCGAGCCGCTATCTTCATCGAAATAGAATAGGAAAAGGAACTACTAGCCAAAACGTTTGGGACAACAAAACCCGCAAAGGGAAAGGAGTCGACACAGGAATACGTCGAATCGCGCAAACACTACAATCAAGAGTACAAAAATTCAAAGAAGGAGAGCAAGAAAACGGCGGCTTACTTCGCTAGCGAGCACGACCTACCAGGCAACCCGCAAAACTTCGCCAGAAGCAAAGATGTGAACACCAGCGATAAGGACAGACCTTTCTGCACGTACCACCAAAGGTCAGGACACGACACCAACGAATGTCGTCACCTGCAAAACCTCCTCTTTGGAGAATACCAGAATGGAGACACAAATATAACGAATCGAAACATACAAACGACGCCTGTCAAAAACCAAAAAAGGGACGACAACGGCCGAGTCCGACTCGTCAGAGGAAGAGACAAAAGGTCCGAAAGCGTACAGCAAGCTGAGCAGGATAACGCCGACGCAGAGTCACACAAACGAGTTCATGGCGACGGGGAAGCAAGAACGCCCCCACTTAGAAAACGCATCAACATGATATTGGGAGAATTTCCCGATTATGACGGCTCAACAGGCTCTACACAGACCTTCAACCAGGAAACAAGCGTGGAACTAGAACGGAAAGGAAACCACATCAACAAAATGAAAAACGGGAAAAAGGTCTCTCTCACCACGAAGAATGAAGAAAGGCCGGGTAGGCCAAACGACGACCTACTCGTCATCAAGCTTCGGATAGATAAGCACGGAGTCCCCAAAGCCCTGATTGACACCGGAAGCTCGATCAATATCATCTTCAAAAGAACTTTGCAGGAAACAAAACTTGACAGGTACATGGTGAAAAGGCCAAAAAGAACGCTCACCAGCTTTAGCAGCGAAACGACAACAGTAATTGGAACAGTCCGACTACCGGTATATGCCGGGCCGGCCACCCGTATCACTACCTTCCTTTTCATAGACCGACCAGCGACCATGCAATCCTAGGAACCCCGTGGCTCCACGCAATGAAAGCAGTCACCTCGACTTACCACCAATGCTTAAAATTCCCAACCTCCGGAGGAACCTATACGATTCGGGGAGAACAGATGAAGCCGAAAGCCGACCTTGCAAACAAAAAAAAAACATCAGCAGCCCTAGCCAACACACGAGGTCCGAATCAACCAGACAGGGAAAAGACCTCAGAGCAAGCTACAACTCAAGATCCGAGCTCATAGATAAGATCCACTATCGTTCTCACATATATATACATATCGCAAAACAATTGTAAAAACAAAGAACTACGCTCGACTTGATCTCTCGTTCGAGAGTATGTAGGCAGCCTCTACGAGGCCCGGTCACTTTTCTACTTCAAAAATTAACCATGTTTTCTGTCGGAAACATACTCGGATTGCCCAAAATTTTAACATCGACATTCTGGCCAAATGATCGATATAACTAAAACGCGTCCCAAGACGCAGTGGCATCGCGCCACGTTGTCAATTTCGACAACCATAAGCCGGGCCAGACCCGCACAAGTGTTCGGATAGGTTGAATAAGCCGAACCTCCTTCGCACAACCCAATTAAAAGACTTCACAGGGTAGGCTGGGCACGTGCTCGCACCTAAACCTAAAAAATGACAGGATAAGCCGGGCCTAAGCCCGCACCAACAAACATTTGTATGTAAGGCGAACTCAGCTTCGTACTTAAAAACCACAAAAAGGCAAGTCAAAGACTGAATTTTCCCTTACCAAGTGTTCACAAATTCGAACAAAACCATTAAACAAAAAAAACCACAAAAAGAACAACTAAACCCCAAAAACAAAAAAAAGGGGGGGGGGGGGGGAGGGGGGATAGGCCAGCAGCAACACTCGACCCTGCCCGCGTCACGAGCATAAGCGCAAAGGAACGCCCGCCAACATCAAGGCCAAGCGCAATTCCGCAGAAAGAAATGAGGGAAAGATGGGAAGCAAAGCAACGCAAAAACCAACACCGGCAAAGCCAAAACCCAAGGCCCGCACCCGAACCTCTCAACAAGGATAAACACGACATTCGCTCAAGCCATTACGCTTCTGCCGACACCTTCACCAAAGCTGAAAAGGAAGAGCAGAGTCATCAAAAACCAGGCGACCTCACCTTCTCCGCACCTCAAAGAATAAAACGACCCCAAGAAAGTACCTCGCAAACCCGCACAGGACCACCAAAAATCCCGGACACTAAGGCAAAAAAAACCGCAAGGAGCAGAGCTCGAAGAAAGGAACACCCTCAATTTGAATGGCGCCCGGGCCAATCAAGAACAAGGCAAAAAGGGGGGAGAAAAGTCGTGCCAAAGAAAGCGACAAAATCGTCGAAATATATACCATATTCGGATCCCTTTGACCACGGAAAATAAGAAAGAAGAAGACAAACAAAAAAAGAAAATTCAAAAACCAAGCACAACGGCAAATGCGTTTACAACAAAAATAAAACATAAGGTACTAAGTCATTTAGAAATCCCCAGAGCTCGCAAACCATCAGCCACCTCGGGAGTAATAAGCCCGGCGACCCATAGGGGAAGTCGACCAACTCTTCAGAATATACGTCTTCATACTCAGGATCATTAAGCGGAGTCATGAAAAAGACATCCTTCCTAAGCTCCGAAAACGGCAAAGTGGGTAACTCAGCCCGTAAGCGAATAAACGAGCAGAAGGAATCTCAACTCCCTCCTCCACAAGGAGCTGAAAAGCGCCAAGCACGGAAACATTCTGATGCAACTCCAACAACTTACTCATTACCAAGGTATCGTCTTTCTTCTCAACCCTGATTTTGTAAAGGCGTTCAGAAGCCTTCTCATACATCCTCCGCCTCTCAAGAAGAACAGCTTCCTCACTCGAAGATCGCAACCGATCACGTACAGACTGAAGGAACTCGACCTCGGCCCTCATAGAACCAACCAAGTCTTTACTCCCATCAAGGCTGAGAATCCGAGCCCTGAGCTTGACCTTCGCAATTTCAACCTCAACAAGATTCCTCTCAACACCCTCATGTCTTACAAGGACTGTCGCAAGCTCGCGACTTTCTTCTCACAATCCTCCTCTCTGGCCTTGGACACCCCGAGCTCCGCCGCGTAGGAATCCTTGAGATGGTTAAGATTGGCAAAGGCCTGGCAAGACCAAAGAAAACACAATGGCATAAGAAATAGCACCTTCGCAAACCGTAAATAATAAAGTCAGAAAAGACGCTCACCATCGCGAAATGTTGACTCATGTCCTGCTGGGTCTTGGATTCGAACAACTGGTCAGCAGAAACCAAGTTAGGACGGGGATTCAACGATATATGACGATAGATATTCATACAAGAAATCCTATTACGGATGATAAAGTCAGGACCATTATGACGAAAATCGAACAAGCCTTTTAAAGCCTTCAAACCCTTCGCCACCTTCGAGCTATCAATCACCAACGAACCACCTCCTGCCGACGACCCCCTCGCCTGACGCTTTGCAACGCGGTCAAGAGCCATCTGAATGTTTGGATCGACATAATTTCCCAAACGGTCCAACTCCTCAGCAGACACATCATCAGCTTCTGATCTACGCCTCTTTTTATTCGAAATATCATCATCTCCCCCAGAACCAGAATCATCGCTCGTCTCCTCAAAAGAACCGGTGTGACCGAGAGACAACTCCTTCTCAACACTGACATTGTCCCTTTCAGCAAGAGACGACTCCTCCCCAACACCAACATTGTCCCTTTCAACAAGAGACATCTCCTTCATAGCACCGACATCGTCCCATTCAGCAAGAGACCACTCCTCCTCAACACCAACGTTCTCCCTTTCAGCAAGAGACAACTCCTTCATAGCACAAATGTCGACCCTTTCAGCAAGAGACGACTCTCTCTCTCTCTCTTGACACCAATATCTCTTCCTTCAACAGAATACAACTCCTTTTCAACACCTACGTCGCTTCTTCCGACACCAGTGTCACCTTCTTCACCGTCAATCATGTCTCCCTCATCATCAAATGCGGCAATACCAGCAGTCTGACCTCCCATAGGGACCACCTGTTGGAATCCCTAGGATCCAGGGTCTAGGTGATTGAATCTAAGAACTGACCTCGTGATTACCTGGAGATTGGCAGCGGAAATTTGAGCAGGTAAACGAGATCTAGAGCGCCTCAATCGATGCGCCTCTATCGTAGTCCACACGCACACAAGCTGGAATCCGCCGGGATGCTAGTGCCGGGAATCGGATCTACTGGGATTCTCTACGTGTTCTTGAGGAAGAGGGTCTGTTTTCTGTCAAGAAAACTGTCTGCGACGGCTCACTCTTTATTAGGTCGTGTAACCTGGCCCCTATAAATAGGCCCACGGTTTACAAACCGTAACATCAGTTACGGTATCTACCTTGTGTCGATCGTTGCATCCAATGGCAACGATCGACGCACCTCTTGTATCGATCGACGCACCAATGGCATCGATCGACACACCTCTTAAAACACGAATTCAATGTGTATCCAATACACATTGACCGGACCATATGCCAATGATCAATTCCCTACAGAAGTGTATCCAACTTGTTTAGGTGTGTGACCCTTTAGGTTCACACGATACTAGAAATGAGTTACAACTCATTTGTCATAAGCGGTTTCTAGCAAAACATTATGACTACCCAGTATCACATGAATTGTCCGATCTCGACAATACAACTATCTTTAGAGTAAGTACAATGTGATTTCAGGACATAATCCCAACAATCTCCCACTTGTACTGGAATCATCTATTCCCATAATCCCTTTGTCGCTATATCTTGATATGGCATAAGGCAAGAAACTGTGTCATCCTTATTATAGCCAACATCATGTTCATCGAACTTCTGATCTATACTGATAAAACAAACGACTGACAATCACCTCGTTTGAGCACGGCCATGCATTTTCTTAGTATCAAATCTTCGATGGGCCCTGAGATATTTATCCCCTGTTATATAGGAGGGACAAATCCCTTCTTGTTCCATCCCTGTTTCTACATATACTTCATGATACACCTAAGCAATGTCTTTATAGCCGCCATTTACGGATCGACGTTTGACAAGGTCAAAGTGCACCAATTCATATACTAGAAAGCATGATGAACTCAGGTCTAAGGACTATACTCTATAGTCGTAATGAGAAACTCTCATGACACAGATATAACTATCCTGTAGAGTTCTCATTAGTGGGTCATGTCCGATCATATGTTCACCCACATATATCTATGTGACTGACTGTGATACTCATATCATTGACTCCATGAAACTTAGTCAACAGTCACCTCACAAGCTAGTCTCTTGCGATTATCAGTGTCCCACTTTGACAATCTCGACTAGGGACAATCATAATTTATGTCATCCTTTTATTTATAGGGTTTCATGATCAAGTCCTCAACTTGATGTCCTATAACATGAACATAAAATACTTGGGACCATTATTTAATCATCCAATGATCAAATAATGCTGATGTCGGTTTTTCATAATCATGACTACATCATGTCTATCTGAACATCATAACTAACATAACTCTCACTAGAATCTAGACCACGTCTTCAGATATCTAGTACCTATAGAAACAGCATGAAACTCATGCTTAGGTTGTGAGAGATGCTGCGGTGTTCTTGCTTGGAGCCATTCCAACAAACCACACTGTTGTTCTTTAATAAGCACTATTCTGCGGTCCACTGCTTGGAGACCTTTCCAACAGATAGCCCCGCTACACAGACAAAGAGACATAAATAGGTGGGAACCGTGAATCATCTTTGTCTGTCTAACTACTCTTAACAGATTCGTCATTTCCTCAGCTGTACAAGAACCTATCCTTAGTGTTTCTCAAACACTTGGGGATATTCCTTACAACTGTCCAGTGACTCTTACCGGAACATATTGGTATCTTCTCGTCATGCTATATGCGTAAACTGCATCTATACGAGCGCTAAATATGGCATTTATTATGGATTCTATTGCTGAAGCATAAGGAATCACACTCATAGATACTAGCTCAGCCAGTGTCCAAGACACTTCATCTTGCTAAGATTATTGCCATAAGACCTTTGGTATGAAGCTGTTCTTGGAGTCATGCATATTTGAACTGTCCAGTACCTTATAATCATAAGGATTCTGACACGATCCAATTAGCTCTTCTGATCCATCTCAATGGATCCATATTCCAAGAACTTTCGCGGCTTCTCCCACGTCTATAATTGAATTTGACTTCCGACCCAAACCTTGACTAGACTTCAGCGTCGGAACGTCGTTAATGAGATTAAGTGTGTTATAAACATACAGTTTTGAGAATTGCAACTACGCTCCCACTGGTTTACTTGTAAACGCACAGTTTCTATTCGTTCCTGATCGAGTCAAAGCCTTTGACCGTTTTAACAGAACATAGATTCCAACTCCAAGATGTTTGCTTCAATCTATAAATAGATCGGTGAAGCTAACATGCATACCTAGCAAATTTTCGGAGTTGGGGCTCATCATCGCTTTTTTGAATTTCGCATGCTCGTCACTTTTCAATGATCATCAGATCACGACAATCGGTCATGAGGAATCACCCTCGGTTTAGTGATGGATCCATCAGGATCGGTGAAATTCTGGCTCCACAGGTTCAGATCCTACAACACTCTGTAGATCCAACCGCTGCTCTTCCTCAACAGGTTTAACAGCCTCCTGTGTTTTTCGAATTTCTTCGAGCTGTACTTTTACTCCCACTGTTTTCTTGGAAAACATGGTTCCGAACAACAAAACTTTGTTCTCGGATTGGTTGCAAAAGTACTAAGCCTCGGTTTCCTTAGGACAACCGGCGAAGCAGCCCTTATCAGATTTGGATTCAAGTTTGTTTGTTGACAACTGCCTTACACAAACCTTGCAATCCCAATTAATCAGTAAAACATACTTGGAAATCACCCAGTCCACATCCAATGTGGTGTCTTTCAACTGATTCTGATAGAAACATAATTTGCGTAAACTTATTCATTTTAGAGCGTATTTTAAAAGGATAATGGAAGATTCATGTGACTCATCATTAATCGGAGCATATCCAATAAGATCCGATTCATTCTCTCAGAAACACCAATTAGGCTTTCCATGAGAAAAGAGCTGTGGTATGACTTCACACTCACTCAGATGATCACCCAATTCTTGACTTAAGTATTTTTCCTCCGCGATCTAATCGAGGATCTCAACACTTCTGTCAAATCGGTTCTATACTTTATTTTGGAACTCCTCAAAAGATTCCTACTCGTGTCTCATCATAAGAACACAGCCATACTTACTGACGCCATCAATAAGTTAATGAAGTACTGAAGATTTCCTTTGGCATTAATGCTCATCGGGTCACATACATCAGTACGTGTAAGGCCCAATAAGCCTCTGGCCCTTTTCTTTAGCTCTGCTAAAGAAGCCTCAGTCATTTGGCCCAGCAAGCAGAATTCATGTCTCAAATGATTTACAATTAAATGAGCCTGAAGCCCATAACCATGGAACTTCTGAATCCGCTTCACTCTATGTGGTCAAAACGACTGTGCTAAGGAAAAATCGAGTTCAAGTCATCAGACTTAAAGCGTTTGGTATTTATGTTATATTCAAGAGTATATTGGTTTAAGACATAAAACCCATTTATCAAAAAGGGGTGCTACCATATAATATTTCATTAAGATCAAAAGAGCAAAACTTGTCTTTTATCAGAATGAAAAACATTCAAATTCTTACAAGAAATTGAAAGACATCTCTGCATAAAGCAGGTACATAGTAGCAATTACTTAATTTAAAACCAAGCTTGAAAGGCTCCTACAAGTGGAGAATCTCTACGGCTTATGTAGCAACCATTGCTTCATACCAGACACGCAGTTCCACTTGTCCTTTCCTCAACGTTCTACTGTTGCTTAGGCCCTGCATATTTCCAAAATATCAGTACCACAACCAGTATCCAATACATATGTAGAACTTGAAGTAATAACACAATACCTGAAAAAGAAGTACCATACATCTCCTTCATCTCTTGTGAATCTTCCAAGAATTTAATGCAATCTCTCTTCCAATGCCCTGACTCATCACAGTAGAAGCACTTTCTAACACCAGATGGGCCGGACTTTGGCTTGTAAGATGACACAGGCTTATCCTGATTCCAAATCTGGACGGCCCTGCCTCTACCCTTGTCAACACAAGATTTCTCAAATCTTTTACCCTTTATGATGTCTTGCTCTGCTGTTTTGATCATGCCATGCAGCTCAGTCAACGTCTTCGTCAAGTTATTCTTGATATAGCTTTTGACAAACTTATCATAACTAGACGGCAGTGACTGTAGAATGATGTCAGTAGCCAACTCTAAGCTGACAGGACAATCCAGTTTCCCCAGGTTATCAACGTAACCCATCATTTTAATGACATGAGGACTCACTGGAGCATCCTCTGGTAGCTTGCACCCAGTGAGAGACTTCACCATCTGGAATCTCTCAACTCGTGCTTGATCCTGAAACTTCAGTTTCAGGCTGGTGATCATCTCTATTGGCGACTCCATGTTCTCGTATTGACTCTTTAAGTCAGATACCATGGTAGCCAACATCAGACCACGCACATCTACCACATCAATATAATGCTTATTCCAAGCATCATATACTGCATTCGAGCGATTGGTCCCAAGCCTTTCTGGAAGAGCTTTCTCAAGGACATAGTCCTTACTCTCCTGCTTTAGGATTAATCTCAAATTGCGATACCAATCCAGGAAATTTGACCCATTTAACTTGTCCTTCTCAAGGACGGGTCGTAATGAGAAAGTAGTTTTAGACATAGGCTGAAAATTTTAAGCAAAGAAAATTTTTAGTTATGAAGTTCAGGAAATGAGAAATCTTATCTAATAAGAAAACTCGCATTGTATTCAAACAATGTTTCCTCTATGAATATAATGAGCCAAGATCCTCAGATCACCAAAATTAGAGTGGGCGACTCGCCGTCATCCAAATTTCAGTAATCTAGGTAAGCAAATCATTGCTAATTGTACTCAGTATAACTCCTGGTCGTAGATGAGACAAACTATGTCTAATCCACTCTGATGTCTCTGGGCTCAGAACTTCTAATAGCCCAGTCAAGTAAAACCAATCTTCTTTCTGTCTTGTGGTCACTGACAGTCGCACTGCAAATCTATCAATGACCACCTGTCTTATTCATGTTGCGTTGGATACCAAGGACTCCAAGACTATCCAACAACGACACGAGTCTTGACAGTAGACAAGATCGGGCAAGACATCAAGATCACTTGATATTTAGTTGAGGAAACGGAACTCAAAAGTCAGTAATTCAATCTCTTAGGTCATGTAATTGTTGATGTCAAGCACTGCAAGACCATCAACACTACTTCCTGCCTTACTCACGTAATTATGGACACCAAGCTCTTGGCAAGACTATCACTACAACCAAATGAGTCTTGACAGTTGACCATATTGAAAACTAAACTTTTGATCTAATACACATCCAATGTGTACCAGATAGATTTAGAACATGTTTTACTTTCAATTTCAATTAAGTTTTACTTGCTCTAATTTAAGTGGGTTAGGTCATTTGGTTCGGTTTTTCAATCATCTGGTTCAAAACCAAACGATTACGGTTCGCATCGTCACCATGCGCATCGACTCACACACTTGGTTGACATTTGATATGCAACCTTTACCAAACCTATAACCGGTCTTAGACCAATTGCGATAACTGGTCCAATCTAATTGAACCGACTTATCCAATCAAACTGATCTTAACCAATCAAATCGGTTTATTCCAATTGAGATAACTAATTCAATCCAATTGAATCAATTCATCCTATTTAAACCGATCTGATCTACCTTAACCAAGCATGATAACCAGTTCAATCCAATTGAACCGATTAACCAATCGCAAGGCCTGTGTCGACTGACACTAAACCTGTGTCGATCGATACAGTAGGGTATCAGGGAATTTTAATCGAATTAAACCGACATTACCATGCGAAATAACCGGTTCAATCCAATTGAACCGATCTATCCTTTCGCACAGCCTGTGTCGATCGATGCACCCAGTGTGTCGATCGACACAGTGCGATTTCTAAATCGAAACCCAATGTTTTAATAGTCGAATTCGCGATGCATCGATCGACATAAACTTGTGTCGATCGACGCTATGCGAAAACACAATATCCTTTTGTATTTTCGCACTGCATCGATCGACACACCCAGTGCATCGATCGATGCTGTGCGAAAACCCTAAAAAAATTTCATCGTTTTCGCGGTGTGTCGATCGACACAAACTTGTGTCGATCGACACTGTGCAAAAACACAGTTCTTCGTTTTCGATATTAACAAATCCGAGATTCTTATTATCAAAACGAATCCTAGCTAGCATCAATTCAATCAAAATCCATTTTAATCGAATTCTAGGCTACTGATTCAATCGATTAAACCCTATCGCTCTGATACCACTGTTGGAATCCCTAGGATCCAGGGTCTAGGTGATTGAATCTAAGAACTGACCTCGTGATTACCTGGAGATTGGCAGCGGAAATTGGAGCAGGTAAACGAGATCTAGAGCGCCTCAATCGCTGCGCCTCTATCGTAGTCCACACGCACACAAGCTGGAATCCGCCGGGATGCTAGTGCCAGGAATCGGATCTCCTGGGATTCTCTACGTGTTCTTGAGGAAGAGGGTCTGTTTTCTGTCAAGAAAATTGTCTGCGACGGCTCACTCTTTATTAGGTCGTGTAACCTGGCCCCTATAAATAGGCCCACGGTTTACAAACCGTAACATCAGTTACGGTATTGACCTTGTGTCGATCGTTGCATCCAATGGCAACGATCGACGCACCTCTTGTATCGATGGACGCACCAATGGCATCGATCGACACACCTCTTAAAACACGAATTCAATGTGTATCCAATACACATTGATCGGACCATATGCCAATGATCAATTCCCTACAGAAGCGTATCCAACTTGTTTAGGTGTGTGACCCTTTAGGTTCACACGATACTAGAAATGAGTTACAACTCATTTGTCATAAGCGGTTTCTAGCAAAACATTATGACTACCTAGTATCACATGAATTGTCCAATCTCGACAATACAACTATCTTTAGAGTAAGTACAATGTGATTTCAGGACATAATCCCAACACCAACCCTCTTCCTCCAGTCTAACACGGAAACACCGACGGCCTCCCAGTCGACTGCACGGCCGATTGTGTTGGGAATGTCCTGAAATCATGCTTGTAATCACTCTAGAGATAGTTGTGTTGTCGAGATTAGACATTCATATAATACTAGGTAATCATAATGTTTTGCTAGAAGCCACTTGTGATCTGTGAGTTATGAACTCATTGCTAGTATTATATGATCCTACAGGGTCACACACCTAAGAAAACTGGATGTATTATATGGGATTGATCATTAGTGTAATGATCTGGTGAATGTATATTCGATATACATTCAATGGCGAGTTTCTGAGGTAGTGTCGATCGACACAAAGGTGTATCGATCGACACAGATCGCGAACCAAAATACTGATTTTGGTTTATGACTTAATTAACTACGGTTTAAACCTTGGTTAATTAGGTCGTGGTAAAAGTCTATATATATGAGATATATGCATGACTTTTACAGACCCTGGAACTCAATTCACAGCCACCTTTGAGAAACTAAGAAATCCCTGAAAGATCCGATCTCTACGGCACTAGCATCCCGTCCGTTCAAGTTTGTGTGTGTGTGGATACCAGTAGAGGCGCAGCACTTGAGGCGCTCGTGAATCTCAAATACATGTTCATCTTCCGCTGCTAATCTCCAGGTAATTTCGAGATCCTTATGATTCAATAAACCAAAACCCTAGATCCTAGGCAATGAAATTTATACTTAGGGTTGCCTAATGTGATTAGAACCGCTAGAAATTCCTTCAGTGGTATCAGAGCCTTAGGGTTTATCCTATTGAATCTAACAGCATGATATTCGAATTAGATGAATTTGAATCGATATATGTGATATATGCATGCTAGATTGTGTTTTGTTCAAAGCAATCGCGTTTTAGGGTTCTTGTTCTATAAACGATTCTGTGGTTTCGCATAGTGTCGAAGTTCGAAGTTCTTGATGCCCTATCGTATCGATCGACACAAAGGTTATGTCGGTCGACACGGACCTTGCGATTGGTTTAATCGGTTCAATTGGATTGGACCAGTTATCACGCTTGGTTAAAATTGGTTAAATCGGTTCAATTAGATGAATCGGTTCAATTGGATTGGACCGGTTATTGCAATTGATTTAAACCGGTTTGTCCGGTTAATTGCGGTTTGATTGAATTGGGTTGATGTCGACTGACACAAATGTTGTATCAATCGACACCGACCGGTTATCAAAACCGGTTCAATTTGATTGACCGGTTATCGCAATGGTTTTGGTTTGGTAGTGTCGGTCGACACACGGAGTTGTGTCGGTCGACATATCACTCGGGATTTTGGTTATTGAACCAGAAGTCGCAAAAACGAACCAAAGACTTAACCCCATTTCTTAGAATAATTAAAACTCAGTTAGATTAGTTGTTTTTATTAATTATAATCCTTCTGAGATACATATATGATATGTATATTAAATTAAAAGTTTCGTTCCTCAAACTAAATATCAAGTAATCCTTGATGTCTTCCCGATCTTGTCAACTGTCAAGACTCGTTTCATTGTGCGATAGATTTGCAGTGCAAAGTGTCCACAATTACATGAGTAAGGCAGGAGGTAATCGTGTTGATAGGCTTGCAGTGCAAGGCGTCAACAATTACATGACTTAAGAGATTGGTTTACTTGACTGGGATATCAAAATCGTTTTGGGCCCAGAGACATCGGTTGGATTGGACATGAGATGTCAATCCACAACCAAGAGTTATATTGAATATAACTAGCAAAGTTGTTGCTTACCTAAATAGCTAAAATTTGGGCGATGAGCCAAAGCTCACTCAAGTTTTTGTGAAGTATGGGTCTTGGATCATTATATTCATTTGAGGAAACATTGTTTGAATATAATGCGAGTTTTCTTAATAGTTAAGATCTCTCATTTCTTGAACATCATAACTAAAACTCTTTCCTTTCTTACTCCAGCTATGTCTAGCACAAACCATCACAACAATTTCTCCCTGAGATCCGTCTTTGAGAAGGACAAGCTAAATGGATCTAACTTTCTGGAATGGTATCGGAACTTGAGAATTGTTCTCAAACAGGAGAAGAAGGACTATGTCCTTGAGAAAGTTCTCCCCAAAAAAGTACCGACCCAATGTCTGGCAGTCAGAGAAGGATGCTTAGGATAAGCATTCTAATGATGTGGTCGATGTGTGTTGTCTCATGTTGGCTACCATGAACTCGGATTTGCAGAAGCAATTTGAGAACGTGGAGTCGCCAATATAGATGATCACTAGCCTGAAAAGTATGTTTCAGGAGCAGGCACGAACTCAGAGATACCAGACGGTTAAGTCTCTAATTGAATGCAAGCTACCAAAGGACGGACCAGTTAGTCCTCATGTCATTAAGATGATGGGTTATATTGATACCCTGGGAAAACTGGATTGTCCCATTAGCCAAGAGTTAGCTACTGACATCATTCTGCAGTCACTGCCGTCAAGCTATGATCATTTTGTTATGAACTACAACATGAACAACTTGACAAAGACTTTGACCGAGTTGCATGGGATGCTCAAAACTGCTGAACCTAACATCAAGAAGGACACCCCAAATGTCCTTATGGTACAAAAGGGTAAAAAGTTTAAGAAACTCGGTAAGAACAAAGGTGATGGCAAGACGAGCTCGATTGTGAATCCAAGCGAGTCTAACCATGCTCCTAACGTTAAAATTGGTCCTTCTAAAGATGATAAGTGCCATTATTGTAATGGTTATGGGCATTTGAAAAGAAACTGCAATAAATTCTTGGAAGATTATGAGAAGCTGAAGAAGACGTACGAGACTTCTTCTTCAGGTATTTGTGTTATAGAAGTAAATATTACTATCTCTGGTCCTACTTCTTGGGTATTGGATACCAGATGTGGTGCTCATATTTTGTACAAATATGCAGGGCCTAAGCGACAGTAGGACTTTGGAGAAAGGACAAGTGGACCTGCGCGGTGGAAATGGAGCAAGAGTTGTTACATTAGCCGTAGGAATTCATTTGTCTTTACCTTCTGGCATGATTTTAGAACTTAATAATTGCTACTATGTACCTGCTGTAAGCAGAAATATCATTTCTATTCCTTGTTCGGATTTGGAAGGATATCAGTTTTCAATTATGAATAAGTGTTGTTCAATTGATTACAATGATATATTTTATGGTAGCGATCCATTATAGAATGGACTTTATGTTCTAAACCAAAGTGTGCCAGTCTATAACATTAGTACTAAGAGATTCAAGTCAGAAGACATGAATCAAACTTTTCTCTTGCATTGTCGTTTGGGCCACATAAATGAGAAACGGATTCAGAAGCTCCATAGTGATGGGTTTTTGGGCTCATCTGATTATGAATCATGTGATAAATGCGAATCTTGTTTATTAGGCACAATGACTAAGGCCTCCTTTAACAAACAAAGAAAGGGCCAGTGACCTATTGGGCCTTATACATACTGATGTGTGTGGCCCGATGAGCACAAGTGCTAGAGGAATCTTTCAGTATTTCATTACCTTCACTGATGATTTCAGTAGGTATGAGTATGTCTATTTAATGAGACATAAGTCGGAATCTTTTGAAAAGTTCAAAGAGTTCCAGAATGAAGTACAGAAACAACTTGGAAAAAGTATTAAAGCTATACGATAAGATCGTGAAGATGAATGCTTAAGTCAAGAATTCAGTGATCATCTAAGAGATTGTAGAATTGTTTCACAACTCACTCCTCCTAAAAACGCCCCAAAGGAATGAAGTTTATGAGAGGAGGAATCAGACTTTATTAGATATGGTTCGATCAATGATGAGTCACTCAGATCTTCCATTATCCTTCTGGGGATATGCTCTATAAACGTCTGCGTTTACACTAAATAGGGTTCCATCAAAATCAGTTACAAAGACACCACATGAGATGTGGACTGGAAATGTTCCTAATTTGTCTTTCATGAAGATTTGGGGTTGTGAGGCTTATGTAAAACGTTTAATCTCTGATAAGCTCACACCCAAACCAAATCTGATAAGTGCTACTTCGTTGGTTATCCTAAGGAGACCAAGGCATATTACTTTTACAACCAGTCCGAGAACAAAGTGTTTGTTGCTCGGAACTGTGTTTTTCTTGAGAGAGACTTTCTTTCCAGGAAGAACAGTGGGAGTAAAGTACAACTCGAAGAAATTCGAGAATCACAGGAGACTGCTCAACCTGATGAGGAAGAGAAACAGTTGGATCTACAAAGAGTTGTAGAACCTACACCTGTGGTGCCTGAAGTTTGCAAATCCGAAAGGATTCGTCACGAACCCGAGAGATTTGGATTTCTCGTGACCAATTTCCATGATCTGTTGATCATTGACAGTGACGAGCCTGCGAATTTTTAAGAAGCAATGATGGGCCCTGACTCCGAAAAATGGTTGAAAGCCGCTAAATCCGAAATGGGATCCATGTCACAGAACCAAGTATGGACTTGGGTTGATTTACCCGATGGTGTAAAAGCCATTGAGAGTAAATGAATTTTCAAGAAGAAAAGTTGATGTGGATGGTAATATTCAGATATACAAAGCTAGGATGGTGGCAAAAGGTTTCAAGCAAATTCATGGTATTGACTATGAAGAAACCTATTCCCCAGTCACTATGCTTAAGTCCATTCGGATTCTCCTAGCAATCGCCGCTCATTATGATTATGAGATCTGGCAGATGGATGTGAAAACAGTTTTCCTTAATGGAATTCTGGAAGAGGATGTGTACATGACACAACCTGAAGGTTTCATTGATCCTAATGCTGCTAGGAAGGTATGCAGGCTTCATCGATCCATTTATGGATTTAAGCAAGCATCTTGGAGTTGGAATCTTCGTTTTTGATGAAGCGGTCAAAAGTTTGACTTCATCAGGAACGAAGAGGAACCATGTGTTTTCAAGAAGACTAGTGGGAGCGTAGTTGCATTTCTCGTACTGTATGTAGATAACATACTCCTTCTCGAAAATGACGTTCCATTGCTTCAGTCTGTTAAGACTTGACTCGAGGTTGTTTTTCAATGAAGCCGCATACATTCTTAGAATAAGAATCTATAGAGATAGATTGAATAAGCTAATTGGATTGTGTCAAGATACTTATATTGATAAGGCCTTGCACAGGTTCAGTATGCATGATTCCAAGAAGGGTTTCATACCAATGTCTCATGGCATTACCCTTAGCAAGACGCAGTGTCCTTCGACACATGCTGAGCAAGAGCGCATGAGAATCAGACTAATGCTATAGGCATTAGATCTCTTAAGATGTGATCTTGGTTTTAGTGGGAGTTGTTTTAGTTATGATATGATGTTCATATAGACATATTATGGTTATGTTATTTTAATGAAATTTGTTTCAGTATTATTTAATTATGTTATTAAATAATAGTCCCAAAGTAATTTATGACATTTTATAGGTCATCAAGTATGTGACTTGATCATGAAACCCTATAAATGATAAATGACATAAATTATGATGGTCCCTGGTCAAGGTTGTTAAAGTGGGACATTAACAACCGCGTGAGACTAGTATGTGAGGTGACTGATGACTAAGTTTCATGGAGTCATTAATAAGAGTATTAAAGTCAATCACATAGATATGTGTTAGAGAACACATGATCAGACATGACCCGCTAATGAGAACTCTACATGATAGTTATATAAGTGTCATGAGAGTTTTCATTACGACTATATAGTATAGTCCTTAGACCTGAGTTCATCATGTTTTCTTACATGTGAATTGGTCCGCTTTAACTTTGTCAAACGTCAGCCGTAACAGGTGACTATAAAGGCATTGATTGGGCGTATCATGAAGTGTGTGAAGGAATAGGGATGGAACAAGATGAAATTTGTCCCTCCTATATAACAGAAAATAAATATCTCAGGGCCCATCGAAGATTTGATACTGAGAAATGTGTGGCCGCACTCAAACGAGGTGATTGTCAGTCGTTTGTCTTGTCAGCATAAATCAGAGTTCGATGAACATGATCTTGGCTTAATAAGGATGACACCGATCTTGCCTTATGCCAGATCGAGATATAGAGACGAAGGGATTATGGGAATAAATGATTCCAGTACAAGTGGGAGATTGTTGGGAATGTCCTGAAATCATACTTGTAATCACTCTAGAGATAGTTGTGTTGTCAAGATTAGACATTCATATAATACTAGGTAATCATAATGTTTTGCTAGAAGCCACTTGTGATCTGTGAGTTATGAACTCATTGCTAGTATTATATGATCCTACAGGGTCACACACCTAAGCAAACTGGATGTATTATATGGGATTGATCATTAGTGTAATGATCTGGTGAATGTATATTCGATATACATTCAATGGCGAGTTTTTGAGGTAGTGTCGATCGACACAAAGGTGTATCGATCGACACGAATCGCGAACCAAAATACTGATTTTGGTTTATGACTTAATTAACTACGGTTTAAACCTTGGTTAATTAGGTCGTGGTAAAAGTCTATATATATGAGATATATGCACGACTTTTACAGACCCTGGAACTCAATTCACAGCCACCTTTGAGAAACTAAGAAATCCCTGAGAGATCCGATCTCTACGGCACTAGCATCCCGTCCGTTCCAGTTTGTGTGCGTGTGGATACCAATAGAGGCGCAACACTTGAGGCGCTCGTGAATCTCGAATACATGTTCATCTTCCGCTGCTAATCTCCAGGTAATTTCGAGATCCTTATGATTCAATAAACCTAAACCCTAGATCCTAGGCTATGGAATTTATACTTAGGGTTGCCTAATGTGATTAGAACAGCTAGAAATTCCTTCAGATTGGACATTACCAACACTCTCAATCGAATCACGAACTGGAGGGTTATTCACAACAGAAGCAAGGACCCTTTGGATGTAATCCGGCAACACAGCCTCCCTCCAACTCATTTCCTTAAAAACTCAAAACAAAGAAGACAAAGATGAGATAAAAGCAAAAACCTAAACGAAGACACGAGAAAATCCTAAAGAAAGAAAGATGCGATTTTACCATAAGACAGAACACGCTCCTCTTCTCAGGCGACTCGCGAGCAAGGAAAGGAATTAAAAAAAAAATGGCAATCCACAAAAATAGATACAAAGCAGAACTCGCAATCACCCAGGAAAAGCAGCGGAAGTCGAAAGGACTGGATTTTAAGTACCAAAAAGGAAGGCTTTTTTCTTTTTCCCTACAAAGACACGAAGAATCGCGCCTCTTAAAAATTACGCATTTTCGCTTCCCTAAAAACGAAATAGAGCCCGAAGAAGCAAAAAAGGATAGATTGAAGCAAGGCGACCTAACAAGATTTGCGCCTGACTTAGATACTCGGATAAATTCGACGACCTTGACTAAACACCTTGGCTCAGCGAACTGGGAGGCTAACTGTTGGATATGGGTTTAGCACCCATCCATAAACCCATTAGAAATCTTGTTAAATCAAGAAAATCATTTCGGCCCCAGAAGACAAGCCCACTAAGATGTCAACGGCCTAAAGAGAAGTCAACATTCAAGCACTATAAATAAGACCCTTCACTCTTCATTTTAGACACATTGTAACTTGTGAGAGTGCCAAACTACATTTATAAAGCTCCGACCTCAGACAATATTTAGGGGGCACGTCATTAGACGGACTCCCACCTCGTACCATCAAGTTCACAGCTCGGCTTCAGCCTTAAGATTAATAAAAAACAGTTTCGACCTCACTTAAAGTTTATATTTCACCTCGTAGTTCAGACATTTCAGATCGTAATCCGACTTTTATAACTAGATCGAATTTCCGTAACAACATCAGCCAAGAAGGTTACATCACTAGAAGACCTTCCATAATACCTCTCAGCCAACAAGGTTAAATTACTAGAAAAAGAGTTTCCATTGACACTCAAGTGTCGCTACACTAGTTGATGCTGCTGCTGATACTACTATTCACCACGAGGAGATGTATCATTTTCGTATAGCCATTATTTGAAAGACGTTGATTTTCATCATTGCTTTCATTTGATTTTTTCTCTACATCTTGGAATTTCACTCAACACATCACAATTATAAAATCGGTAAAAGAAAAATTTATCGGACAATAAAGCTGACAGACACTAAGAACATCTTTAAAGCCGGTATCTTTCTAAACAAATAATAATAATAATAATAATAAAGTAGGAAAAAAGGATTTGGGGTTCTCTTTTAAGAACTTGTAAGCTCTTGTTTAAAAACTCAAATGACAAATGTCATCATATAATTGATCAAACAAAGTTTTAAAATCATATTTAAATGATATAATTAACCTAAAATTAAATAATAATAATAAAAAAGTTTAAGAATCCTAATAAGGGTTCTACCTTTAAAAATGCTCTAAGAAATCTCCAGAGACAATCTAAAAAAGAGAAGCCAAGAGATTTTAAAATACAGAAATAAAATTAAAAAAATAAAGATATCATAAACCAAAACTAAATATGCACAACGACACAACTTTTTTGGCTTCCTTTTAAACCTAAGTAGGATCTTTTGAGGACACCTAAAACTCTGTTTATCTTTTGGTATTTTCGTTTTCTTTGTAGTAGAATAAATTTGTTCAACTCTATTTCGATCAAACCTCCGTGAATAGTCGGAACAAAAGCTGAAAGTGGCAAACTATGCTGCATGAAACATAACATATCATAATGGTATGAACTGAATCAGATCTTGCGAGTCTTTTTGGCAGATGAACACTACATGAAAAATAGCCTTTCTAGCATATGAATAACGTTATTTAACGATATCATAACGTTTTGACAAACAATGTATATGTGCCCGTCATAATAGATCAGATACTTTAGATAATAGATTTTTGTTCTGTTATTATATTTTCATATCTATAGCGCTTATTTATCTACAGTTATATACTGTAATAGCGTATTTTTTTATTATTTGTAATATTATTAACATCGTTTTTGAATTGTTAAATACTTAATTAATATAAAATTTGTTTTATGTAATTTATTTTTGTCATTCCATTTCAGAGATTTTATTATTTATGAGCTATTTTGTGAATACATTAATTACAAAAGGTTCAATTTATTTACAAAATGAAGACAAAGTACACGATCTCAATTGAAGTATACAAAACCTAGTTCAAAAATAAACTTAACTATAATGACCATACAATATACTGGAAAGAGATGAGAGAGAAAGAGAGAGAGAGAGAGAGAGAGAGAGAGAGAGAGAGAGAGAGAGAGAGAGAGAGAGAGAGAGAGAGAGAGAATTTAAGCGTGGAAATTAAAGCTGCTTTCCCACCGAAAGCTGACTCAGTGGAGGACAAAGCAAATGATGAGGGTAGCTGGCCGACAATGGACACGACGGAGCAAAACCCAAATCAGAGAACCTCACCGGAAACCTCTGATTTTCTGGCCAAAGACCCATCCTATCACTCAAGCAAACCATCTTCACAATTGAGAACAAGAACAAAGGAGGATGTTGATGCCTCTGTAAGCATCACTGCTCAGGCTGCTCAGGCTGCCAAAGCCTGTGTAACTCTTCCTCTGTCGCCAAAGTCCACCACGAACTCTGTTTCTGCATCAACAAGGACCAATTGGGCACAAATCGCATTTGAAAAATCTCAACAAAAGCGTACTTACATGCCTATCGTCGAGATGAAGGAGAGTACAGCAACAATTGATCTTCCGGAAGAGATTCTGAAGGATGCACCGCCTCTTTGGTCATCTTACATTGTTAGTCACTTCATAGGTGATGCGGCTCACATTGGTAAGGTTCATGCTACCGTAAATCGTATTTGACAATCACATTACAAGAAACTCAAGATTGATTCCCAGTTTATCAGTCCTAAGATGATCTTATTCAAGATCGACAACCCTCTGGTCCATTCGCGAGTTCTCCGTCGCCACTTCTGGCACATAGCGGACATACCCCTAGTTGTACAGGAGTGGATTCCTTCAACTGCTTCGATGCAACCGGATTTGTCAGCTTTCCTCTTATGGGTTGACCTTAAAGATGTTTCGGGATACTTGTTCTCTGACAAGGGCCTAACGTTTCTCAGGGATATTGTGGGGAAGACAGAGAAGATACACCCCAATACGAAACGATGTACACGACTAGATGTTGCTCGGCTGCTAGTGATTGTTAACCTCGACAAGCAACTACCGGAACGTATAGCTCTACGTGGAACCAACATCAACATCCCTATAAGATACACATGGCTTCCTCTACGTTGCACGTCATGTAAGAAATGGGGTCATACTTACAAGGAATGTGCAAAGGAGATAATCACGAAACATCAAAGCAAAGAGCAAATCACATATCCTACCATCAACGAACATAACAAGGAGCAGAGTAACGTTCTTACCAATAACGACCAAGAAATTTTGAACTTGGCTGAAGAAACCTCTGCAACATTTCCAATGAAAGAGACAAAGGTTAATGATCGGGAGGAGGCTCATAATGATGAATCCCAAATCAAAACAACACATGAAGCTGATCATATCAAACATGCAATCACTGTTGTTCAGAAAAATGAAGAAAAGGATTGGATAATCGCTGACAAAACAACAAAATACTCTCCAATGAGAAACACAACAGACCGTGGATTGTATGAGTGACCTTAACAAAATTCTTGCATCATCAGATCACTCGACTATCACGGCTGGAACACAAAGCGGGAAGATAGCCTTACAAAATACAGTTGGCGCCTGCAACCTCACTGATTTTCCCTCGACGGGTCCAAAATTCACTTGGACAAATAATCAGGCAGACAATCCCATCGCAAAGAAGCTGGATCGAGTCTTGGTGAATGATTCTTGGCTTCATCAATTCGCGCAATCTTTTGCAAGTTTTGAAACATCAGGCACCTTGGATCATACTAGATTCTGGGTCCGCCTAGAATCCCCTCCCATGGGTAACAAACGACCCTTTAAATTCTTCAATTTTCTTGCTGACCATATGGATTTTGCAGAAACGGTTTCAGAGGCTTGGAGTCTTAGTGAGCCCATGTTCAACTCACGCAATGCCCTTTACCTTTTCAACAAAAATCTAAAGAAGTTAAAACCAGTCTTAAAGGCCTTGAACATAAGGAAATTCGGTGATATCCCGAGAAGGACTAAAGAAGCTTTTGAAAATCTGTGTAATACGCAGCAAAGGGCAATGAATGATCCGACAACTTAAACCTTTGAGGCAATTTCTGAAGCAACGGTAGACTGGAATCATTGGGCTACCATTGAGGAGAGAGTTTATAGACAAAAATCTCATATTATGTGGTTACAACATAGCGACCAGAACACCCTCTTCTTCTACAAAACAGTCAAGAGTAGAACAGCCATGAACGTTATCCGGTTGCTGGTCCTAGAAACTAGGGAAACAATTACTGATCAAAGTATTACTGATCATATTTTGATCAAACAAGCTGCAGCAACACACTTCGAGAACTTTATAAAGGCCTCCCCAAAACCGGATTCAGAAGAAGCTAGACCTGCTTTGGCGGAGATTCTAGACTTCTGATGCCCGTCTTCTACGGCTGAACTTCTTGTTAGATCAATAACAGCGGCTGAAATAAAAAATGTGCTCTTCTCTATGCCCTCAAATAAAGCTACAGGCCCGGATGGTTATTCAGTAGAATTTTTTAAAGTGGCCTAGTCTATCATCAGTTATGATTTCGTAATTGCCATACAATCGTTTTTTGCTTATGGGTTCCTTCCGAGAGGTGTTAATGCTACAATTCTAGCTCTAATCCCTAAAAAGGAAGATGCAGAATCGATCAAAGATTATCAGCCAATATCCTGGTTTAACATCCTCTACAAAGTCATCTAAAAATACTAGAAAATCGACTCAAGGTTTTCTTACCCGAGCTGATCGATCCAAACCAATGCGCTTTTGTCAAGGGTCGACTATTACTGGAAAATGTCTTGCTAGGGACGGAACTTGTCAAAGATTATCACAAGGAGCACATCGCCCCAAGAAGTGTACTAAAGTTAGACATCTCGAAAGACTCCGACAGCATCAAATGGTCGTTCATCACAGATACACTACGGACCATGAACATACATGATCAGTTTGTCAATTGGCTACATGTATGCCTCTCGACGAGAGCTTTCTCGGTCTTGGTAAATGGGGAACTAGAGGGATTTTTTTGAAGTGAATGTGGTCTATGTTAGGGTTGTGCTCTTTCTCCGTATCTGTTTGTAACTGGTATTAATGTCCTCTCAAGGCTCATCAACCAATGAGCTCTATCGGGAAGCATAGGATTCCACCCAAAATGCAGTGAAGTAAACCTTACACAGCCCAGCTTTGCCTATGACATCATGGTATTCACAGATGGCTCGGCTGATTCAGTAAAAAATATATTTTTTGTTCTTCATGATTTCGAGCAACTGTCCGGCTTGTCAATAAATACAACAAAATCCTCCATCTTCATGGCTGGAAAAATTGAGCGGGCTTTTCATAACGAGGTACAACGATTGGGTATTACAGTAGTTTCTCTTCCTGTTAGATATTTGGGGCTACCTCTCACTACAAAATAAATGACGAGAACAGACTACAAACCACTAATTGATAAAATAAGAGCTCGTCTTCTATCCTGGTCAAGCAGAGCATTATCATATGCAGGAAGACTACAGATGATAAAATTCTGTCATTGGCAGCATTACCAATTTCTAGTGCTTGGTATTTCGACATCTAAAACGGTCTCTTAACACCATTGAAGCTATGTGCAGTGTCTTCCTATGGTCAGGATCTCCAAATAGAAACAATGCAAAAGTCTCTTCGGAAGAATGTTGTAGACCAAAATCAGAAGGAGGACTAGGTATCAGAAAACTAACCGATACCTCCAGGGTCTTCTCCCTCAATTTAATTTGGCGCTTTCTTACTAACTCAGGCTCCCTTTGGGTTGCATGGCAAAATACATATTTGATGCGGTCTCGATGTTTCTGGGATGTAAGCGACAAGTATGGCGGGTCGTGCATTTAGAGAAAACTACTAAATCTAAAGGACATGTGTGCCTCTTTCATCCGATGGGACATTGGCAATGGTAAAAAACTTTGTTTAGGTTTTATAATTGGACTGATATGGGTAAACTAATTGATGTTGCAGGTGTATCCAGCACTCGTTCACTAGGCATAAGTCGCTACGCAAAGGTCGTCGATGCATCATCCTCTAGAGGGTGGAATTTTCGTCGATGTCGTAGTTATCACCTACGGGCAATGATAACTCACATCACTTCTATTTCACCGCCGGTAGATAAGGCGCATGACGATCTTATGCTATGGCGACATGGAGATTATGAATACAAACCAAGCTTCTCTTCAGAGCACACATAGAATCAACTACATAAACACCATGATGTTAATCAATGGAGTAAAGTCATTTGATTTCCAAAGGCCATACCACAATATTCTTTCATTACTTGGCTTGCTTTCAAGAACTGGCTATCCACAGGAGATCGTATGCGCACTTGGGGTCAAATCCAAATATGTACATTATGTGGCGAGCCAAACGAGACGCGTGATCACATGTTCTTTGCCTGCCAATACTCAGACACTGTTTGGATTGAACTTGCGGGTTATATCTTGGGAAACACAGCGAATCCAGATTGGTCAATCACCACCACTTCACTACTATCGACGAGAAGATCAGCTATAGACCAATTTCTCCTGAGATTAACTTTCAAGACAACCATCCACTCCTTGTGGTATGAACAAAATGGTAGACGTCATGGGCGTGGAAACCAATCTTGTGCACAACTTGTAGGGCTTATCGATAAGGCGATCAGAAACCGTATCAGCTCACTAAGACGTCGCAACGCGATTTATTATAGTGAAATGATGCAACGTTGGCTTGGAAGAGAAACATAAGCTTGGAATAGTCTTTTGAAAAATTTGTCGTCAGTAATCAAAATTGTGTACTAGTTTGTATCAAAACCTAGTTTTTTAAACTTTTTGAAGAAACTTCTTATGTATCTCCAGTGATCACATCTATGTGTTCCCTAAGTGCCAATAGCTCCTACAATTCATTCCCATTACATATATATCATGATTCAAGAAGAATAAAAGGAGCTAAAGAACTCACAAATGCCAATTTTTTTTCATAGTTTAAGACCTATAATACTTAACTTGCCTTTGGACTTTAACTGACTTAACAGGTCCAAGTTTTCCATGCTTCAACTGCGATGTGGATAAAAACTACATAAATCTTCAAATTAAAATTAAATCAAGTAATAATGTAATTAGTTTGTAATTTACAAAATAAGCATAGTGTAACTTCTAGAAACCACAAAGGTTTTACTTGGGGCTTGTAAGGAAGATAAGACTTCACATGATGATTTCCCACTTATATTCCCTCCATTCACAACAAGAATTTCATCTCCCTAGCAAGATGTAGATCTAAGAGCGTTGAAGCTCCTGCAAAGAAACAATTTCAATTAAGATTACTAAACAGAAAGGAATAAGGGAGATTGAAACACAGAAAAATCTTCTCATTCATATATCACTACAAAAAACACGGAAAACCGACGGACTAAATCGTCGGTAATCCGTCGGTAATGGCCTTTCCCAATAGATGTCACACCGGACGTATCCGTCGGTTCTATGTCGTCGGAAATAAATATCTATCGGAAATCCTTCGGTAATACCTGATGGATTTCTGACGAGTAATATACCGACGGTTTATCGACGGATTGTCGACGGTCAATAAACCGATAGTTTAACGATAGGAATTAACCGACAAATAACCGATGGTTTACTGAAGGAACTTAACCGACGGTTTACCGAAAGAAATTAACCGACGGTTCTCCGAAGGCAATTTACCGATGGTTTTGCTGACCGATATTAAACAAAGGTACCGACGGAAATTAACAGACGGTATACCGACGGAATATAACCGATGGTATACCGACGGAATATAACCGATGGTTTACCGACGGAATATAACCGACAGAACAAAACTGACAGTTTACAGACGGTTATCTATGAGATCTAACCGATAGGTTACCAACAAATAACCGACGGTTCTTAAATTAATTTTTTGTAAATATTATTTATTTCAAATTTATATAATAATTTATTTAATATTAAAAATAAAAATTACCATAAACAAAAATTTATTATAAATTTAATTAAAAATATTCATAAGAAAATCTTTTAAAATTACTTAAGACCGGGATCCACAGCGGATCCCAGTCCCGTCTCCATTTCCTATACAGATCCTGTACCCGTACCTGTCCCCATCCCCGAAGCTCCCATTCCACTCTCGGTGCCGCTCCATAAGTTGCCGCTTCCGATCATTCTGGAACAGTGCCGTACTTGATGTAGTTCATAAACTGATCTTGCAATACCTTCATCCTCCTTTTGGTTTATGCCTTTTCTGCCCGCATCTGAGCTTCAATCTTTGTCCTTTCCTCTCGCATCTGAGCTTCAATCCGCACCTGATTCACCTTCAAAGCTTCAATTTCCTCATCTTTCTCCCTCAAGGCTTCGGCAAAGGAGTCATTGTCTGGACGGAAGCGGGAAAGCGGAGTCGAGACTCTCTCCGCCAAGTTTCCTAAGCCAAAAACAGGGTCGTTCCTCTGCTGCGTTTCCTGCAAAGTTATTTAAAAATATTAGTTAGAAATCAAGCAATTAAGAATTATATCAAATTTTAGTAAACATACAAACTTACCTCGAGAAAAATCTCATTGATCTTTTCCGGCGATACCTCCTCCGTTGAACCGACTTCCTCGGATTGCTGGGTTTTGACCTCCTCCACTCGCCTCTTTGCCGACTTTACAATTCTCCGAGCGATCGGATCCTGGATCTCGCTGGTATTCTTGTTCCTATGGCCATCCTCGGTGAGCTCAACAAATGTCGGATCTCGTCATGTTCGTTGTTTCTACATATTTTAGAAACGGTCATTAGTATTTAATTAACTAAAATATTAAAAAGATACTTACAAAATCAATCTTCGGCTGTACAATGTTGTTCGCTCCCGCGTTATGGGTCACCATCCCTTGACCGTCTCTCTCACTCTTGCAGTTCTGGGAATGCGTCGAAGAGTTCCCTGTTGTAGCAGGCTGGGACCAATGACGGATGAACCTGGCAAACAGTGTAGGGTTCACTCCCTTCGGTTCTTCTTTTGCAACCCACATCTGCTTCCACTCATTGAGGACGTGAGAATAGTGGCTCTTCGCCTTCAGGTGGAACTTCTTCTCCACAAGCGTCGTATAGTTCTTATCCCTAGTATACTCTTGCTAAAAAAGTTTGATGTTCACAAAAATTATTATAAATATAAAATATGTAAGGTAGTGTATGAAGATACGTACCGCGAACTGGCGGAACCAGTTATGCATGTCGGACCTAGGCATCACCATGTATTTCGGATATGGGTGACTGAGCTTGTTGTAAATCATGTTCAAAATACTCTTCGTGATCTTAGAAACCGTCATCCCGAACCTTAAAACGCCAACACTAAAACATTCAACATTAGACGTCGTCTACAAAGCATATATAATAAAAACAAATTTGTTGAAGTTAAAATGATTAACCAAAAAGTATCCGGGTTGTTCTCGTAATCAGATGAAGTCGTTTCAGCATCTCCCATTCCGGCTGCTCGACTAACACTTCAGTCTCTGGTTCAATAGACCACGGAACATCATGATGTGTCTCTGGCACCTGAGACATTGAATGGCTCCCGCTACTAAGAGCATCCTGCCGAGGAATCGATTGTCTCTGCTATGACGGTCTTAGCTAAGTCGAGCGAGACCGCCGTGCCGGTGGTTATTTGTCGGTAGCTGAGTCGAGCGTTTGAGGCGTACTTTGTGACCCAACCAGATGAGATGCAGACGGTTATCTATGAGATCTAACCAATAGATTGGACCGGCTGCATCTCATCTGGTTGGGTCACAAAGTACGCCTCAAACGCTCCATAATCATCCCTACAAACCGTAAAATAATTTAAAAGTTAACAATTTTATATAAAATTTAACAAATTTAGATAATTTATCCTAAAACAAATGAACCATTATAAAAATTAATTTATACTTTATAATTTTTTAAAGAACTATTATTATATATTTCCAAAATTAATAAAATTTTTAAAATTCTTATTATTTTTTTTTTAAAATGTATAACATATAAAAAACAGATACAAAATTTTAAAAATACCAATATATAACAAAATCAATTTTATTTAATATGCAATAATTTATAATAAACGGTTTATTGCAAAAAAAAAAAATTACAAACGGTTTATTAAAAAAATAAAAAAAGGTTATTGTATAATTTGTTTTTTTTGGAAAAATCATAAATCTTTTAAAAACGTTTTAAAGGTATTTTAAAATTGTGAAAACGTTTAAAAACGTTTTTTGAGCGTTTTAGAATTGTGAAAACATTTAAAAATGTTTGAAATTTTCATAAATCGTTTAAAAACGTTTTAAGAGCGTTTTAAAATTGTGAAAACATTTAAAAATGTTTTTTGACCATTTTAGAATTGTGAAAAAGTTTTAAAATGTTTGAAAACTTCATAAAACCGATTTTAAAAATATAAAACGAATTAACAACAACCACATCTCTTCAACAACCTAAATAACATCCTAAATCACTTAATTTCAACTTATACTACCTATATACACTTCACATCAAACATGCACTATCAAACCAAGAATCTATCAACCTAAAAACTAAATTTATTTTTAAATTGAATCGGTAGAACGGAAACTTACATGATGTAGAAGATATTGACGGTCGGTAGAGGCGCTAGGAGATCGGAATCATCGCGTAGGTGTAGAGAGAAGGTAGAGCAAGAGGGTAGAGAGAGAGAGAGATCACAGAGAAATGAAGAAGAAAAGGATGTAGTCGGTTCGTTATTATCCGTCGAACATAAGGCGGTCCGATTATTTGGTGAAAACATTGGGCGGTTCGACGAAAAATTTGGCGGTGTTTTGAAAAAAATGGTGAAACTTTGGCGGTTTAAAAACCAACAGTTTAAAACCCGTCGGTTATTAGAAATAAAAACATTGGGCTCGGCATAACTTGAACCCGGATCTATTGAGCATATACAAATCACCTAAACCATTGCGCTATGTTGTATTCATCGGTATGTTGAATACATAAATATATTTCTATGTTAATGTTCTGCAAAAAAAATTGGATTAAAACTGTTGAAGGCATTACTCGAATCTGAGACATGTGGGAGTTAGACTCAGGTCAGAGACCAATGTGCTATGTTGTTATAATTGTTAATGTAATTGAAGCAATTGTTTATATCTTGATACAATTATATGTTCATTTAAAAAAAAAACATTATCATTAAATTATTGAAAATTAGAAAACATAATATTTTAAAACATAACATAGTTTTTAAAAACATTACAGAATTTTTATTTTTTAAATAGGGTAGACAGATCAATTATAATTCAGGAATTGCTTCCCGAACCAATCTCCGATGTCTGTCTCCCTCCACCGGTCGATCATGCGGTTCCATGACCGCACAAGAATCCATGACGGTCTTGGGTCTCCTCTTTCCCAAAGCAGCTTCATCCGCCGCATTTTTGTCTAGAAACCCGCCTAGCCGTCCTATGGAATTCCCGCCAAACGCTAAAGATTATATCCGGACAAAAAGTGAAGTACGCCTGTAATTTGAGAACAAAATACATTATTGAAATTTTATTAGTTATAAAACACAATAAGGAAGTTAAATATCTCACCAAAAAATCCTCGAACCAGGCCGCCTTAAGGTCGCTCGGAACATTGTAGTACGTCAAATAACTCTAGGACCAGCAATTCTCGATGATATCGCTGCGACAGACTAAATGACTGCATTGTAACCGAAAAAATGGTACGGTTCTGGTGGGATGGCTCAATAACCGTAAGATGTTCCCGACTCGGGTGATGGATTTCCCGCAAGTAGGAGGAGCGGTTTTCGGGGGACAAATAGACGTGGTCCATTTTTTTGAAGTGTTTGTGTGTATTTGTAGAAGATGAAAAACACTGTGACATCCATACCTTATTTATACAAAAATTTATGACGGAAATACCGACGACAATCCATCAGAAATTAGGATTAAATTTCCAAAAAGACACTTACCAATACATCGCATAAGGAAGAGTTGCAATGTAATTGCTGCTTTTGACCATTTACTGACATTTACCGACGGATTTCTGATGGAAAGGTCTCATCCGTCAGATATCCGTCGGTAATAAAATGATACGAATACAAGGTTCGGCGTGACTCGAACCTGGCTCGGTGGACTATGTGATACGCTATGTAACTAGTAGGTTATATGTGAAAGTTGTAAACCTCGTACAATGAATTGTATATAGTGTTTAATTTATATTATTACGGAAAAAAAAATATTTTACTTATAATTATATTTACGTTTAACATAAATATTTTTTAAAAACTTATATGAATTATAAAATAAACAATTAAAATCTTATAACACTTATTAAAATGTATTTGAACATACAAATATTTTAATTTTGGTTCCCAAACCAATCTCCTTCGTCCGTCTCCGTCCAATTCTCAACCATACGGTTCCAGTCACGAGTTTCAATCCATGCTGGTTTATCTTACCCTCTTTTCCATCGGAGTTTCTACCGGTGCAGTTTTGTCTGGAAAACCCGCCGAGCCATCCAGTGAAATTCCTGCCACACTTGCCCAATAATTCCAGGACAGAAAGTGAAATAGTCCTAAGAAAATAGAGAAAATGAAAGAATAACTTCAAGGAAAAAATGAAACTTACCAAAAAGTCGAAGAACCAAGTAATTTAAGACCTCCGCAATATGCCGGTAAGTCATAAATTTACTGCACCAACGACGTTAGATAACATTGCTGACAACGCACTGGATTGCAGCATTAAAACCAAACCAAATGGTCCGGTTTTCCCGTGAAGGATGTATAATGGGAAGACGGTTGCGACCCGTTGCGGCAATTACATGTTGAATGGCAGTTTAGTTGTCGGCGGATAATCGAACAGTATCCATAGTGATCTTAACTCAAATTTTAGAATAAGAAGATGTTTTGTTAAAAAGAAATGAAGATGGAGAGAAGAAGGTAATCATACCTCTATTTAATTAAAAAAATTCTGACAGCAAAACCGACGACTATTCGTCGGTTCCAAGAATAATTTCGAAAAGTCTTTTCCGAAACGTTTTTTGGTAATAAATGACAAGTAATGACAATTAATGAGCGTTTGACTCGAGTTTATCGACGGATTACCGACAGAAAATAACTGATCGTCAGAATTCCGTCATTATTTTCCGACAGAATTCCGACGATGTAGGGTTTAGGGTTTGTTTAGGATTTGGTTATAGAGATTCTGCAAGCTCTGAACTTACATGAGACAGTGAAGACACTACTTTTAGGATCATGGGATTTGGGATTCATTAATGTATATTTGGTAGATTTAACGATAGTTTTGTACAAGCTATTGTCAAATACCATTGTAGACTAAGAAGTGTTTTCATCGAATATGCTTGATTTTCCAAAAAACGGATAAAACATGTCCTTGGAGATTTTAAAGGTTGATATGTATTAATAGTGAGCCTCACATTACTTCCCCGGAAATTTGAAGATGAACAGTCTTCTTTTGGGAACCCTAAACCACCATTTTTCGTCGCGAAAAACCGACGAAACACCGACGGCGTTTAGTATTTTATCGGTTTTCCGTCGGTTTTTATTTGAATGGAACCTTAGCTCTTCCCTTTGTTTCCTGATAGCGCGGATGCTTACAAAATTTACAATCCAGACGGTATTCATCTTCTCACCAGTATACATACAGTTAGCGGTGTACACATCTATCAGCTGATATGGTAATCCAAGCTCTTTAACAAGTTTCTCGACCTCGTTGTATGAACCTAGCGCAATATTGTCTCCAGGAAGAATATCTTTAACAATATCGCAAATCTCATCCACTCATTCCTCCACCAAATTGTAGTCTGTCTTTATGCCTACTAATCTATTTGCAGATGATAATGGCGAATGAGCCTCTTTCCAACCATCATGAAGCGGCCGCTTCGCTTCATCTAACATATCAAAAAAATCTCCTAGTTTCTACATTATGTTCATCATCTACCTTAGAAATTTGATATTCACCTACTTTCCTGAATATTTTTTCTCAATATGCATCATTAACCATATGAACGGTACCTACACCAAAATCTACATCCGCACTATAAGCTTCGCTAGAACTAACATTAGGTCTCACCTACTAGTACTACCAAAAGGTTCTCTACTACTACCTGCATAATCCGATGTTTCCCCGTGAAGATACCAAATCTTATAACCCACCTTAAGCCCAACTGAATACAAGTGATGTCATACTTCGTCAGTCATAGGATTTTTAACATTTCGGCACTGAGTACATGAGCATTTTAACTTACCGGTTTTCTGCGTATGTGGTTGATTGCAAGCTACCGTCATGAATTCCATAATTTTGAGTGCATATTGGGTGTGCACTAAGTTTGTCACCTCATCAACCCTCGGTCCTTCCATCCGCGATCAGTAATAATTAGAGGAAGACATTTTTCTTGGTAATCAACATTATTAGAGAGAGAGAGAGTGTGTGAGGTAGAGAGAGAAATTGGTGTGGAGGAGAAGGGAGAACATGTTTGGTATTTGTAGGAAATATACCAATGGAAAACCGACGGAAATCCGATGAATATATCCGTTATTCGTCGGAAATCACTCGATTTTGGGTCGGTCTAACGGATACTTAACGGCTATATTAACGTTTCTATTAACGGTAACATTGAACCGACAATTTCTGACGGGATCCCGAAGGTAACCGGTTGTCGTCGATAATCCGCCAGAAAAATCCTGACAAGAAGTTTAGCAGTCGGAATTTACCGACGAAATTCCGACGATGTTTATCCTGTCGATTATCTGTCGGTCAATCATCGTATTTCCGACGGATTTATTTCCTTCGGTAACTTCGTCGGTTATTGCCATGTTTTCTTGTAGTGTATTACTATGTTGTGACTTTCTCCTTGTTATTGTTATTGTAGCACCTTCTTGATCATCCACTTTCTTCTCTTCCCTCACCACATGTTCCACCTGAGAGAAACACAACACCCATACTCTCAATTTCGTTAACAAACAACTTTCCACATCAGTGAGAACAACTCAGATTCTTCAGTATCTTGAGGCTGTGAATTCGACATTTGCAAAGTTGTTTTGCTGCAAATGTATATAATCAACAATAAATCACCATTAAAACTCAGTACACGGTAAATCAAAACCACAATCAATGGATGAAACAGTTGAATCCAATTACAAAGTAAAATCTGATAAAAGAAATAAGCAACATGTTGTCACAAATTTATACTGTAACACCCATTTTCTGTTATCCACTGACCGACGAGCTGACCGGTCAACAATCAAACAAGAACATGACCAAGTCGAACTCGTACAAGTCAAACAAGAAATGTTCGTCACAATAAGAAGTCAGAGATAGTCCGGTTCGAGTCAATGGCTCGCACCAAACCATCCTTGACCCCGTTTACCTCGCTTCCACAATACAAAGCTTTTCAACCTATATTGCTTTCACGAGTTGTGTTGGTTCGGACTAAACCAATATACCAGGGAAACATCTATACTATTAAAGCAGAAGTACAAAATAGAAACTACCCAATTTTTTTATTTATTTACAAAGAATGCCACTGTTTGTGTTTTTAATTTTATAAAAGGTACAAATAGTCATTAAAAAAAATACAAAAGTTTTTGATTTTCCTTCCTACATTTTCGTTAAACGCAATCTTCCAAGATAAGCTTTTTCTCTCTCTCTTAAAATATATCGTTGGTTTTTCCTTTGGTTTCATACCCTGAAACCCCAATTTCGTACAGAGAAACAGGAGAATTTGGCCTTCTTTCAAAACGTTTTTCGGGTGTTTGATTCGCTCTGGTTGGATTCATTCTCATCAGGTACTTCTCTATCTCCATCCTAAATTCCTTCACTGAATCATGTATCTTTTGTCTTGGAGATTTGAATGGGTCTCTTAGAGATTTGAATGGGATTTCAGGTTCCAAAAGCTTAGTTTTGTGGAATGGTTAAGGCTGTCTTCAAGCAATTTGGAGGAGGATATGGCTTTGGCTTATCAGATGATGCAGAACTCCATCAGCATCAGAAACTAGAAAAGCTTTACATGTCCGCCTGTGCTGCCAAGGTTTATTTAAAAGCCATCGACTATTTTGAATTTTTATTCGCTATTACTTTGGACTCATACGTTTTTCATTTTCAGCATTATCAAAGAAATATTGTTCGTGGTGTGGAAGGTTATATAGTCACGGGTCGAAACAAGTTGAAATAGGTGATTTGTTGACCCTTGAGTGTTGATTCATGGAATCTTATTTTGTATGTTATAGACGTGAATTCACTCACAAGCTTGGCTCTGTGCACTCATTGTTTCTCAGGGACGAAACTGTCTGATGATAGCAGGAAACATGATTCAGATAACACATGTACAAATGGTAACGTATTAACTAGGGCTGAATTGAGCTATCGGCGTGCTGAGCACAGATGGAGAAAGAGCGTGGAAATATGTTTAAGGCTCTTGGTACACAGGTTTGTCTTTCTCATCTTCCGTCAAAGTGCTAAACTTTAGTAAATATCAACATAATTGCATGTGATATAACTATACAAAAAAATTACTCTCCTACCATCGTTAGTAGAATGACGGCATATGTGGGAAGATCTATTTTACTTTATCTGGAATTTTTGTGTTTATCATTTATCTATGAATGATCATTTTCGTCATGCTTCTTTCTTATGAGAATTTTGCTACAACAATAATATCTCAATCTGGAATTTTCAACCTGAAACTTTTAGGTTGCTGAGCCATTACGAACACTGGTTTTGGGAGCTCCATTGAAGGATGCTAGACATCTTGCTCAACGTTATGACAGGATGTGCCAAGAATCTGAAGCTCAACCATGAAGCAATTTGATTATCTTCCATAGAAATATGGATGTTTTCCTTTTTCTAGGACTAGCCATTTGTTATCACTAGCATGACAGAATTTTACTCATGCGCTGGCTTTATATCTAAACAGGCTACGGAAGTTGCCAAACGTCAAGCAAAGGCGATAGCTTGTCAATGCAATCCTGACATCTTGATGAATCTGGAATCTACTGAAGCAAAATTTCATGACCTAAAATCAAATATGACAACATTGGGAAAGGAAGCAGCTTCTCCTTTATCTTCAGTTGAAGATCAACAACAAAAACTGACGCTTGAACGACTTATTCCAATGGTAGTGTGATTGGTAAATTTTGATTTACTACCCAAATTGTGACAATACAACAACCACAAAACATAAATAGTGCAATCTTTCTATCATCCATTGCCCTCAACAAGAGTAGTTTTTGAGAAAAACTTCGACGAGTAGTTTCAAGCCATACCACTCAAAGCATGTGAAATCTAAAGATGTTTAACACGAGGGAGACACCAGATTAAAGATATACACCACCACTGCTTTGATTTGACTACATGTTTTATCTAATTGATCTTCATAAATTATTAATACTTTTTTACGTATTTAAGATCTTATCAAAAATTATTTCTGTTTTCAAATTTTAGATATGATAATTAATTGTGGCATAAAAATGACAATGAGAATAAATCTTTTACAAGTTCATCAATATATAAAATATTCTAAAATATAATCTTGAAAATATTTATAGTTAAGCATATATATTTATTTTCGTAAATTAATTAATTCGAAAATAAACTAATGATACTAATAAAAGACATTTATTTTTGGAAAGTATTTAATATATACATTTTTATAGAAATAAAAAAATAATTGACAAAATTGTGTATTGTAATTTAATGGAATTAAATGTATTTTGAATTCAGAGTAAATTCAGTGTTATTCAATTTTGTATTTGATACAAAATTGAATTAAAATCTACCAACTAAATTATAAAAACGGGAAATAACAAGAAATAGATGAAAATGAGTCATATATGTTGGGTCGTCTAAATATTATATGAATCTTTCAAAAGTTATGATCGGAAGAAAAAATGGATTGACATAATTGATGGTTATAGTTGATACCGACGAAGATTATTCAAAAGTTCGTACATAATTTTCTGTATATTAAATTAAAATTTATAAGCAGATCTAAACGGATTTAAATAGTCATGTGTTACTTTGACAAGTTTAAACAAGCGAATCTAAATGGTTTTTAAACATAAATGGGGTCTAAACGCGTCGAATTATGCATGCTTCAACATTACTATGTAAACCAAAATAAAATTTTAAAAATCAAAGCCTAAGAAAATGTTTACTAATTTTTTTTAAATTGTTTTAAATAGCTGTGAAGTACTGAATTTAATTGGAGCGGTGTAAAATGTATAGAGAAATATACAAAGTTAAAATTTATGTATTTTGTATTAAGTTTTTTTTTAAATAAACCTTATAAAAAACTAAACATATTTAAATAGGCATGTGTTACTTCTAACAAGTATAAACAATATGTCTAAATAGGTCTTAAATATAAACGGGTCTAAACGGACTAGGTTTTCCCGTTTTAACCTTTCTATGTAAACCCAAATAAATTTTTAAAAATAAAATCTTATAAATAAATGGTTTAATAAAAACAAAAATTTAAATGGTCTAAGTCAATTTGGCTTCGAGTAACTTATAGCATCTTCAATGGGGGAATTCTAACATGGATATCTAAGAATTATTTTTTTTTCCGTCTAGAATACTATTACAATCATGAGTGATATTTGATCTAATCCTAACACTAAGAATCTTCTGATCAAGATCAACACCATGATTCAACTACCTGCAGCACCTACGATTACGATGAACAGCTCCACGAACAATGACTCCATGGTTCAGCTCTCCCCTGCAACACTTGATCTACGACGAACGGCTTCACATGTACCACACCTACGATGGACAGCTCTCCCGCAACACATGAGACCATGATGGCTGGTTGTTACCTGCAACTCACTCTGGACCTCCTAGAAGCTTGCAATCATTAATCTGGCTAAACTGCATTCTCTGGGAATCGAACCCCAGACCTGGTGTAGAAGCCTTTAAACCCTTGACCACTGGGCCAAGGGGCTTCCACCGGATATCTAAGAATTAAAATAATAAAAAAATTAAAAAGTAAGAAAAAGAGTGTGATGGGGTTCTAAACTAGAACCCCAAGTATCTTAAGGAAGAACCCCAAATATCTAAATAAGAAATCCATGTAACATGTGTGATTATATAATTGGTTCAATTATTTTTAGAACCAAATTTTAATTCAATAATTTAATTAAATTAAAAATAGTAATATTAAATTCTTAAGAACTCCATAAGAGTATCTTAACCATTGAAGATGCTCTTATATTCCCCTAAACAAAATATCTCTTAACTACAGAACGTGACTATGAGTTTTTCCGGTTAAAGTAATTCCGTTTTTTTTTGTTTTTGTCAATAAAAAAAAGGAATTACTTTAAAGAGAAAAGTAAAAAAAATTCCGTAACAAGGTTTTAATCACATTAACTAAAAATAATTCAAGTAAAATCCTCTAAACTAAAAATTTAATAAATTTCATAAATAATTGAACCTTAATTTTTTAAATTCTTGTTACAATATTGTTGAATTAAAACAGATTATTTTGAAAAACAAATTAATAAAATATATATGTATTATTCCTTATAAATAAATAATTTAAAATAAAAGCTTTTATGCAGACCAAAAAAATAAAAAGGTTTTTTAACTGAAAAAACCCTCAACTTACTAAAGATATTTTATAAAAAAAAATATTTGAGCTAAAAATGTAATACAAAGTCATCTTAAACGGGTGAGTCTAAATGAGTCTCAAATATAAACAAGTTTAATGGGACGGGTTTGCCTGTTTTTACATCTCTATATAAACCAAAATAATTTTACTAAATAATTTTTGCAAGAAGAAATTTGTCTTAAGTAGATGGATAGTATTAGATTCAATCGGAGTAAGAATCTATAGAGAAATATACAAATTTAAATTTTATGTACTTTTGTATTAAATTTTGAAAAATTTATATAAACAAACATAGACGAATTTAAATAGACATATGTTATTTCTAATGAATTTAAATGGGTGGATCTAAATGGACTACACCACAACTTGAATTTTTTATTTAAAATTAAATGTTGGAAATGAAGTTTCAGTGATGAAGAGAACTTTGTTTTATTTATTTTTGTGTATTTTTGTTTGGATGATAAATTGGTACTGAAGTTTTTGTTGGGGATGTTAATTTTTTATAATTTAGTAACTATATTTGGAATGTTAAACAGTATGTAGACCCGTTACAAGCATGTGGAATAATTAGTCCGAACAAATGATATCGAAATCGTTAATTTGGTATCATATATTAATCCAAATAAATAGATCATCATGAACAATAACATTATTTGGTAGATGTCGATCGGTGGGTCAATAGTAATTTTATAAAAACATATGATCGAGACAAAATTGATTAGTTTTGGGTTTAGGATTCTATCTATATTAGTCAGTACAGTACATTAAAGTAACGATAAACTCAAAAATTAAATAAAATGAATAGAAATATATATATATATATATATATATATATATAATGTTAATAAACAAAAAGGATATTTTTAACTCTATATAATCGAAAATTATTAACTAGATAAAATCTTTGTTAGCTGAAAGACTAATTAATTAAAATAAACAATACTATAATTAAAACCAATAAAACGATCTCGAATAAAAAAACCGAATGTCCTATATAGAGTTTACTAAAATTATAGTTTTAAAAACTTATATAGAACTTACAAATAATTTTAATAAATAAAGCTAATACTTTGATTATCATTCATTTGATTATAATATTGACTAACTTTGACAGTTTTTAAAGATGTATAAATAGTTGTAACAAAACGTTAACTTATAATTATCTAAAATAAATAATTTGGGTCTTCTGGGTATTTATTGGAAACAATTATATTGAACCTCAACAGTAGTTTCTATTATCACTACTCTTTTTCTTTGGCAATTCGGGTTGAACATAAAAATATTTGGGTTTTATGATCGCTAATGTGCATTCCTAATAACATCATAGGGTTATCATAAGGGTATTTTAGTTTTATTGACATATCAAAAAAATATATATATGGAGTAGAAACAATGAAAATTTTCCTTTTATTTATCAAATATAGAAAACTATATCAAACCTTTCAAAAAATTATAATATAAATAACTAAAATATTAGTTTTTAGTTTTTGCTTCAAGTCTTTTTTTTGTAAAATAAACATCTTTATTGTTCCTTTATGTTGTTAAATTAAATTCTGAAAATTAGTTACTTAAAAACAAAACTTATAAACTATAATATTGATTTTCAATTTTAACATATAAATTAATAATATAATAATTAACGTTTTTATAATTTTAATATCTACTAATATTACAAAACAAATATAAACTACATAATAATAACAACACCTAGACAACTAAATTATCAACAAATCTCAAACCTCCACATCTACTTATGAAAATATTTTTTTTTGGCTAACACTTATGAAAATATATAAAATGGAACATATTAGCATTTATAAATATATATTACACCCGTGCACGGGTAAATTAGAATCATCATATTTTTAATATTTTGTCATAATATGCTCAATAATATAGATTTGTTTAAATCAAATATAATTTCAATTCATAAACTGATAATTTAGAAACTAAATTAGTTCGAAAAATAGAATTTTTTATTTCCAAATAAATTAAAATTCATTTTTACAATAAAAGTAAAAACTAATAAAGATATAAAAAGTTGCAAGTCTAACAAATTACATATAATTGCAAGTCTAAAAAAATCATTCCGAACATAAAATAAAAATATACATAACAAATTACATATATTTGGATTACTAATATATATTCACCACCATATTACACATACACTTTATATATTATACTAACTATTGCATAAAGATAAAAATGCTCAAATCTTTAACAAAAACAACAGAATATGTGTTTTCAAATAAGATAGATTACTTTTAAAAATATAAATCTACATGCTATATAAAAAAAAATTCCGTCCTTAGCGTGAATCATTGCCATTTACAAATAAAAATTAAAAATAAACTATATAAAACCTATATATTTTTTCAACATATCTCAAATATCTAAATTTAATATTAATAATATGTTATAAAAACATATTATCATTTACAAATATATTATTTATTCACATTAAAAATATCAAAAGGTCAAAATCTAGTATTCATTTATAAGTAAATAAACATTTACATAACGTTTATACAAATACAAAACAATTTGTCTATTAAATTATAATCATAGTAAAACAAGAATAAAACAGGCACCATAAAGCCGAACCGAAAACCACAATCAAAATCATCGAATCAAGAATTCCAGCCCACAAGCGATCCTGAAACTACACCGAAGACCTCCCGCGTCCTTCGCTGCTAAACCTGAAAAACATAAAAAGAATTTAATAAGCGATCTAAGATCACCCAAAGAGTCGGCTCCTCACTACGACTTTTAGTCTATATATAACTACAAACTCCCGCATCAAAAACCCAAAATAACAAGCAAATGAAGAAATGATCTATCACCTGCCACCACGACGTGATAAACCCACAACACACAAGCACTTGCAAAAAAGGAAAGAATTATGAAAATCGACGGCACTGCGGCACATGCCCTCGATTAGACTCGATCTAACTATCGCGCACAACGAACTTAACACCAATGGGCCCACTATGCGAAGTCGGTAACTTCCACAGGAATACTTAGTTACCGACATAGTAAATAAAACAAGCCACGACTCCTAGACGTAAACACGAAGTCTAACGACCTAGGACACTGTTCTCAGTCCATCGATACACATCGACTCGGGCTACCCCACGGTAACCTAAGATTCCAAGCAGTCCGGCCCTAGGACATGACCCCGTATTCTCCGGACCACACACCTACCGGCGTCACTCAATAGGTTCACACCATAACCAGAATCACAATGTGAAACGGTCAGGTCACCACCCGAGGATCCAATTGGGTCAGAAGTACCAGAACGCTTTCAAACCTAGACTTGCAGGATCTAACGCACCCTAGAGTCCTAGTGCAGTAAAGTAAACACGCAGACTCAGTGGGACTCTAACACACAACACAAGACCCTCAAGGTCAACAAAAACATAAAGCATCACCGATCTATCCCGCAAGTTCTAAACAACACCACCACCACTAACCCCACTCGGTGCTATACCGAATCGAGCAACTATAAACTTACCCGGTCCCATGACCGGCGTAAGTGACACGCAACCGACTACCCGGCCCTACACCGGAGTAGTCTAAGCACAAGGCTGCACACAGCACACACAATATCAAAGCAATAACACGCACACAAACAATTAAGCAAGCCTTTATGGTTCATTAATGTTTTTAATCTCATTTAGTTCGCTACCTTGGATTAGCGGATTGCTAATCCGTAGACGGCTCACCAATCACACAACTCTTTTAATTACCCTTTCCTAAGTATCTTTTAATACTCCTCGATCTGTCGGTTTAGAGAGTAAACTTACTAACTCTTGACATCTCATTATTAACTTAATTTTCATTCATTAACCCTTAACCCGTTTATTTAACCTAACCCACCCGTTATCATATTCTATATGTTCGTTAAGTGTTTTAGTTCATATTTTAATGTCGTCTTAATTCCTGTATATAGATTCGTTTTAATATCGTGCTTAATACGTATATATGCATATAAGTCCTATCATACATCGACTATATGAATGCAACATTCAATCAATACTAGCAACCTAACATGCATTCAACGGATTAACTCTAATCACCTAACATGCGTTTAATTAACCTAACCAGTGTTAGCATTAACTGATCATCATCAATAACCAATCAATTCATCTTAACTAACGGGCATGCAATCCTAGTCTACGGCTTTAGGTTCCTGGTTTATATGATCATCTAATTACGATACAGTTTAGCCGACTCATAGTGGATATGCGGATGGACAGACGGACGGATCCCGAGACCGAACGAATGAATCTCGAACCTCCCGATCCCGACACGAACACCCCGAACTACAGAAACCAGTGAACAACCATTAATCGAGCGTTGACCGGCGCGATCTCCGGCGTTGACCGGCGCTGACCGCGTTGACCGGTGACCATTGACTTTAACCGTTGACCACCTTTGACCGAGTTGACCAAATCCCTAACCAGCTGAACCGACTTGAACCAAATCCAATTAACCGGTTTAGCTAAATCGGTCCAATGTCAAACCGTTGACCGGTTGAACAGGTTTGACCAAATGGTTTGACCGGTTTAACTAAACCAATCCCAAATGCTTAAACCAACTCAAATTACCATGAACCAATGCTAAAACACCCTTGAATGAACCGGCTGAAGAATGGCGGCGAAAGGGCTTCTCCAGCGGCTTCCTCCGGCGTTGAGCGCGGCGGAGGAGCGTTGACCGCGGCGGATGGAGCTACTCCGGTGGCTGAGATGAAGCTCAAACGACGGGAAATGATCCCTGAGGTGAAATGAAGCTATATAGGAGAGGTGGGAAGCTTGAACCGGCGGAAAAGAAGAGAGAAGAAGCGGAGAGCGCCGGTGGCGACTTTCTCCGACGACTTTCCGGCAAACCTCCGGTGGTGGTGGAGCGACTGACTGGCGGCGATTGATGAGGATAGTGAGGTGAATCCAATGGTGCAAGGAGTTTATGAAGACTCAATAGGGTTTGAGAGTTATTAAGGTTACTTGCTTCACAAGCTAAAGCTATGAAGAACACTCAAGAACTCCTTCAATGTTTTTGAGTTTCCTTGAAGATTCAAAGGATTTTTCTGGGTTTCTGGTTGCATGTTCATAAAGAGAGAGAGAGAGAGAGAGATAGAGAGAGAGAGAGAAAGGGAATCTAGAGAGAGAGAGCTAGAGAGAGGCTTGAAATGAGTTGAATGAGGCTTGATAGGTGAAAGGATGTTTTGATTCCATGCAAGGGTGCATTGCACCAAAAAACCCCATGCATGAACCAAAAAGGAGAGGTGGCGACACTAGTTAGGAAACACTTTTCCTCAGAGGGTTCATCATGACCAAATCCAATAAACCAATCAGCTCAAACCGTTCCGTAACTCCGTTCCGTTCCATTGCTTTGGTTTAGCCGTTTCTGCGTTTAAAATTTTAAAACACCATAGATACTCTCATAAATCCTCCAAACCCCAAAATCAGATTCTTGATGATTTTTTATGAATTTATAAACTTGAATCACCTCATTTGGATACCCGTAGCTCTCGTTATGGATTTTACCAGATTTCTCGGTTTTATCGGTTTCCATTCCCAATAGTCCGAAAAACCCATTTAAACTTCGTTTCTTCCATTTCCGGTGTTCTAAATATTTTATTTATTTAAAAAGAAACACATTTGGCCCGTCTCGGATTCCGGCTCGTATTTTGACAAAATTACCAAAATGTCCTCCAACTTCTGAAAATTACCATTTTGCCCTTGTTGACTTTTTTTTTGCCTGTTGACCCAATTTTGGAATCAGGGTATTACAGATACCTTAGAGTATTTCGGATCAATTTCAATGGCCTTTGTTGCATCTTGTATTTCACTACCATATTCCTCCAGTTTTCTATGAGCAAATGCACGGGTTGCCCAATACACTTCGTTATCGTTGTTGAGTTCAATAGCTTGTAAATATAGATCAATAGCATGAAAGTATTTGTGACATGCAAGTAGCTAAAAATATTTAGTGAACTATTCTTACTTTTAAAGAAAAAGATAGTCCAGAGTCAAATTCAAATTGATACCAAAAAAAAAAATACCACCTTTAAACTTAGACTGATTTTCCATCTCTTCGGATAGTGAAACATCAGACTTCCCATTCTTATCTGTGTGTTTCTTTGGATTCACACTCTTTTTTTTCTTCTTCAAACTGCAAAGAACATAGAAGTGAAGCCTCCACATCAAGTTCACATGAACAAAACTTAAACAAAGGCCAACATCAAATTCTCAAGCTCGAAGAAACTATCATGTCAATTAGGATTGATCATAAGATAACAATAAAAAATTGTCGGAAATTTACTCTCTACAGATTGAAGATGGCTGTTATGATCGCCCAAAATTTTGCCTTCGTAGAGAGACATGGATTTGCGGGCACTACCATAATTAATTTCAGATGATGGTAGAGACAACATTCTGTGAACACCGGGAGTTAGAAGAGCGATCGCGAATATCACCATAAGATTCTTCTTTGATTCCCTTAGCTCATGTTTCTTTGCCATGATTTAATGTAGATATGTAGAATGAAATGAGTGTAGATAAAGCATAAGAAGGGGACCAACCGACGCCGAAAATCAACGCCGGTCGGTGATTATAATAATGCCGGACAAGACTTTCTTCAGAAACGGTTTATGGCCTTTGGTATGGTTTCAAAGAGAGAGAGGAAGAAGATTCTCTGTCCTCTGATTGCGTGACTTTAGATTCTTAAAATTGCAACGATAAGAACCGAAAGAGTAGTTAAGATAGAGAGAGGAGAGAAAAGTTTAACTATTTTTACCGCACGTTTTATTCTCATCCTATAGTTTGACTTTGATCTATTGAATAACGGTTCGCGCGTAACCGCGTCCAATCCGGTTTAACCGTCGATTTGATTGACCGTTCTTAAAGGCCTATATATCAATGATTTACAGCCCATACAAGCCCAAGACAAAGAGTATATAGTCATCGTCTTCTCAGTTCCAGGAAAACCCTAGCTTTCTTACTCGCTCGAATTTCCCTGTCTCTGCTTGAGGAAGCTCTCCCACCGAAACAATGGTACACATGAGCTCTGCCTTTGATTTGTCGATCTGTTTTCATCATATGTTGTCTGGTGAATTTTTAACCATCTTCTTCTTTCTGCTTTCAGATTATCTCAGAGGAAAACCGCAGAGAAATCTGCAAGTACCTTTTCAAAGGTTCGTGTTTTGTGAAATTTGTACTTATCTAATCGTTGCTTGGATGTTTGTATCAGTAATACTCTCGACTGCTTTAGCTTCTGCGGAGTGAATCATTCTTAGGGTAATTTTAAACTTTTTGATGAACATTGTGATTTGAGAATTAGTTTATCTAGCTTAGGCGCTGAATCTTGTTATGCTATAGCATTCATGCTTCAAATTCATTTGGCCAAATCCACTGCTGGAGCTAGTGTTTTCAGATTATAGGTTGATAATATTAAAATCAGAATTAAAGTTTTGTGTCTTGCATCCTTTAGCTTATTAGACAATGAGATTGTGTTGGTGGATCATATTTATCTGGACTTTGCAGAGGGAGTACTGTTCGCGAAGAAGGATTTCAATCTCGCAAAGCATCCGTTGATTGAATCAGTACCCAACCTGCAAGTGATCAAGCTCATGCAATCCTTCAAATCCAAGGAGTATGTTAGGGAGACATTCGCATGGATGCATTATTATTGGTTTCTGACCAATGAAGGGATTGAGTTCTTGAGAACTTATCTTAACCTTCCATCTGATGTTGTTCCTGCTACCTTGAAGAAGTCAGCCAAGCCAATTGGTCGTCCATTTGGTGGCCCACCTGGTGATCGCCCAAGGTGACTTAACTCTTTGCTTAACTCATTACTTATGTGACCAAAAATCGTTCCTTGCTTTGATGACATAGATTGTTGATTCTTGGTATTTCAGAGGACCTCGCTTTGAAGGAGACCGTCCCAGGTTTGGTGACCGTGATGGGTACCGTGGAGGTCCTCGTGGTGGTGGTGAATTTGGAGGTGACAAGAGTGGTGCTCCAGCAGATTACCAGCCATCTTTCCAAGTATATTCTCATTTCTTTTTCCCTTCATTTACTTAGTGACATAAAGTTCTTAAAATGTGGTAGGTTTGATGCTTTTAGCATAGAACTCCTGAACCTGCTAAACCATTTACCTTTCAGTTTCTCATCTGAACTTCCCTCTGTTGATCGTTTTAGTTACAACAACGACTGGAAATCCGATATTTCACCGTTGAACTGTTTCAAAGTCTTTGTAGTCATATATGTTGCGAATTTGCCCCCTCTTTGGTTGTATGACATTGTTTTAACACACTTTTTATGATTTTTTTCTTGTTGCGCAGGGGAGTGGTGGTAGGCCTGGTTTTGGTCGTGGTGCTGGAGGTTACGGTGCGGCTGCACCATCTGGTTCAGGTCTGCCTTGAAAAAAAATCATTTCAGCTTTATTTTACTTTTGTAATTCATATTCCAGGATTCTTCTTAATCCGAGTTCAGTTTCATTGTTATATCAAAAATGATTAGTCCGATCTAAAATTACGTTTTTTCTCCCATCTTCTCTCCTGGTGAGCAAAAGACAATACTCTCCCAATTGACAAATTAAATTGTGTACGTTAAATAATTCCATACGCGGTCGAGCAGCACATCGTTCTGTTGTGAGGCTTACTTAACTTGCTGGTTTGGAGGAAATCAATTTGTGGTTTTCACACTAGCTTTACGAGAAGCACACTAGCTCTACCGATCGTAGTGATAGTGTGATTTATTGTTGATTAGTAGGAAATTGGTTCACTTAGCATAGCCGAAGGTATGGTAATATTCAGTTGAAGGGGAAAAAACTGCACCAAACATGAAAAATAAAGAAAAGACACGTTCAAACGACCCTAAAAGACACCAAGACAACATTAGAAATCTTATACATATCCAAAGACGATAAGGGAGGCTTCTCTTTTTTCTCTCTCTTAATCAACTTCCTCCATCTTGCTCTCTTCAGCAGCAGCCTCCTCCAACGCAGGCATATCACCATCTTCCTCACCATTCTCATCTTCATCAATACTCAGACCCAACTTCAACATCCTGTGAATCCTAGCTGCAAACGTGTTCGGGTCATCAAGGCTGAATCCAGAGGTCAACAACGCCGTCTCGAACAGCAGCAACACCAGATCTTTAACAGACTTGTCGTTCTTGTCCACCTCAGCCCTCTTCCTCAACTCCTCCATGATTCCATTGTCGGGGTTTATCTCCATTGTCTTCTTGCTCGACATGTATCCACTCATGCTGCTATCTCTCAGAGCCTGAGCCTTCATAATCCTCTCCATGTTTGCAGTCCATCCATATTCACCAGTCACAAGACAGCACGGTGAATCCACGATTCTGTCTGAGACCACGACCTTCTCGACCTTGTCACCGAGAATGTCCTTAATCGTCTTGCAGAGATTCTCGAAAGATTTCTTCTTCTCTTCTCTCTTTTTCTTCTCTTCTTCTGTCTCATCTTCAAGCTTCAGTCCTTCCTTAGTTGCAGAGACAAGCTTCTTTCCGTCGTATTCCTTCAATTGTCCAACAGCGTATTCATCAATCGCATCCACCATGTAAAGCACTTCGTACCCTCTCTTTTTCAACTTCTCCAAGAAAGGAGAATTCTCCACCGCCTTTTTGCTTTCACCAGTGATGTAGAAAATGTCCTTTTGACCCTCCTTCATCCTTGTGACGTAGTCTTTCAAGCTTGTCATCTCGTCACCACTCTTTGTTGAGTGATACCGAAGAAGGTCAGCAATCTTTGCCCTGTTCTGACTGTCCTCGTGGATTCCCAATTTGAGATTCTTGGAGAAAGCCTCGTAAAATTTGCTGTAGTCTTCTTTGTTCTCGGCGATCTCGTTGAACATCTCAATGCACTTCTTCACCAGATTCTTCCTGATCACCTTAAGGATCTTGTTCTGTTGGAGTGTCTCACGAGAGATGTTGAGCGGCAAGTCATCAGAGTCAACAACACCTTTCACGAAGCTGAGGTACTCTGGAATCAGCTCTTCACAGTTGTCCATAATAAACACCCTCCTGACGTATAACTTGATGTTGTTCAACTTCTTCCTCGTGTCAAAGAGATCGAACGGAGCTCTCTTTGGAACAAAGAGAATTGCCTTGAATTCTAGCTGACCCTCCACTGAGAAATGCTTCACGGCGAGATGATCCTCCCAATCATTGCTTAAGCTCTTGTAGAAAGAAGCGTACTCGTCCTTGGTTATCTCTTCAGGCTTTCTCAACCAAATCGGTTTCTGCTTGTTGATGAGTTCCCACTCGTGAGAGACTTCCTTGATTTTCTTCTTCTTCTTACCATCTTTCTCCTTTTCCTCATCAACTTCTTCAACCTCGCCTTCATCTTCTTTCTTTGGTTCGTCCTCATCCTCATCGTCACTGATCTCCTTCTCAGTGGTTTTCTCGGTCCAGAGATAGATCGGATAACTGATGAACTCGGAGTGCTTCTTCACCAAGTCCTTGAGTCTCCTCTCTTCTAGATATTCAAGCTGCAAAACAAATTAGGACATTCTTTTAAGAACACTCACAAAACAACCAAACAAAAAGAACAATCCCCAAACACTCAAGGTTAGGATTCAAATTCATATACCTGATCATCCTTGAGGAAGAGGGTGATCTTAGTTCCTCTACCAAGAGGTTCCCCATCCACATCTCTTGTGACAGTGAAGGAACCACCGGCTTGAGACTCCCATACGTATTGTTCATCATCATTGTGCTTTGTGGTGACAATAACCTTCTCCGCAACAAGGTAGGCAGAGTAGAAACCAACTCCAAATTGACCAATCATACTAACATCAGCTCCAGCTTGGAGTGCTTCCATAAACTCTTTGGTTCCAGATCTTGCGATGGTTCCCAAGTTATTCACCAGATCTGCGAGGTAAGAAGAGTCAAACAACACCGAAAAACACTAAAACCGAACTAAGAGACAATATCACAGATGGATGCGTCACCTGCTTTGGTCATGCCAATGCCACTGTCGATTATCGAGAGTGTCTTGTTAGCCTTGTCTGGGACCAACCTGATGAAGAGCTCAGGCTGTCCATCAAGCTTGCTCTTATCAGTCAAGCTCTCAAATCGAATCTTGTCAAGAGCCTGTAAAAATAACATCGATGTTCACAAGCATAATCAGAAAGAATTCTCAATACACATAAGAGCACTAATTACTCAAAATAAGTCAAGATCTACAGATGATTTAAGATGTTGCTACATCTTAAACCATTAACGAGCACGATTCTAGCTACACATCATTCTATCGAAACATGAGGTGGACGCATTTCTTCATTCATGGCAGGACTGAGACACAAATACAGATTTCTAGTCCTAAACTACCTCGACACAAAAAGTCCTACCACAATTTCTTACGCACATTCAACTGAGTGGTATCCAAAACAAAACCTAATCGAACATTCAAAATCCAGTAACCATGCAGGAAAATAAGAACAGAGGACTCGTAAAAGGAAAACATACATCAGAAGAGTTGCTGATGAGCTCACGCAGGAAGATCTCCTTGTTGCTGTAGAAAGTGTTGATGATCAAGCTAAGAAGCTGGTTAATCTCAGCCTGGAAGGCGAACGTCTCCGCGTCAGCCATCTGAACTTCCGCCATCACCAGCGTTTGTATTCAAACGCAAATTCGAAGAGATTGCAAAAGAAAATTGGAAGACGAATCGTCAAACTTAGAGAAAGCGTTTGGAAAGATTGATGATTTTATCTTAGACAGGGAAGGAAGAAAGGAACAATGTATATTTATAATAAGAGGGCAAATAAGTTCTAGTCTCTTCTTTTGAATGCGATGAAACGAGGGGCTTCTGGATTCTTCGACGAAACGTTGTCGTTCCGATCCTCAACCGCATTCTATCGAAGGTAAAACCATTTTGGAGGGAACCGCCGAGCAAACGAATTCCAGAAACTTCTTTCCGTTACCAGTTTCTTCCAAACCGGAGTCGTCTGGTCTATGGCCCGATCCAATTTAGGTTTAAGAAAAATCGGCGGTTCAATTTTTTAATTTATTATATTATAAAAACTAATTTAAATTTCTAATCTAAATTTCTCTTTTAAATTCATTGGTATATAGTACAACTGTACAATTTTCTTTAAATATATCAGCTCAGTTTCTTTTCTAACCTCATTGGTTGATAGAAGAACGTTCTTAAATTGAATTATATAGTTCAATTCAATTAATAAATAAATAATTTTTAAAAACTAAATAATAAAATTTTGAGTCTTTCAAGTTTCAATAAGGGTTTTGGTTTTTTTTTTTATTGGTTTTTGATTATCAAATAGTAATATCCAAAAACGAAATTTAATATAATAGGTTTGCTTCTATTTCAGTTTTCATTTTTTTTTTGTCAGCTTTCATTCAGATTTAGGGGTTGATTCGAATTCGTATTTTAATGAAATATGATATATTAATACATATCCAATTCAGTTTTCCAATTGGTTATCTCGGTTTAGGTAGGATTGGATCGATTTAAATTATTAATACATAAAAATACTTTTATAAAAAATATTAATTTAATTTAGCATTAATAATATTATAAAAATATTTATATCATATTAATTATAACTAAACACACATAAATATTTTATAATTAAAAATTTATTAAAATATTTTATAATTTATATATAAATTTAAAACTATTAGTAGCAAAATAATTTATTATCTAAAATTATATATATATATCTCTAAATTTACTTTGTAAACATATTTTCATATTAATTATAATAATTTATAATTATATATAAGTATAAGTATGTAAATATTTTTATTAAAGTATTTTATTATTTATATTTATTTATATTTCAAATTTATAGAAATAATTTAAATTTATTATATAAAATCATATTATCTACAATAATCATATTTATCAATATTTAAATCTCATATTTCAAAAATATTTCGTATTTATCATCTTACTTTTTAAATGAGATAATACTTATCTCTAAATAAAATAAAATAAAATATGTTTCTAATATAATAAATAACAAAATTGTTATTATAAATAAGGTTAACATAGTAGAAAACATAATTTCATCACAGACAATCACGAAGTCAACCATTTTACCATTTTGAAAGTGAATGAGAACTTTAAAAACTTCTCAATTAATATAAATATAAAATATAACATTTTCTATCCACATCATCAAAATATATTTTAAAAGTGTCCTACAAAAAAATTTAATACTATAAATTCTATTATATGTTTATCATTTTTTCCTGATTATTTCTCGATAAAAATATTATATGTTTATACATTGTTTGGTTACAATATCAAAGACATTATATAGAATTACAATAACACAATTATTATATACACATATGTATGTTCCATATAGTGAGAAAATATAGCAGAAGGGAGTTTAACGATGCTTTTAGAATAGTAGTCTTATTCGCTAACGATTATACTATCGGTTATTATCCAACTTCATATTTGATTTATTTCTGATATGATTTATATGCAGCATATTTTGGTTAAATTTTCTTTTTACAAAACACATCTTGAAACATAATGTGTCGAAATATATTTCTGAAAAATAGACACATTGATACCAACAATTTTGTACCAAAGTTTTTGTGAGGAATATTGTCTTTGAGAAATGCCTAATTAGTGATGCATTTGTCTCTTTATTGACTGTAAATATCTGCAATCTCCATGGCGGCTTCCTTTGGGGTCTTCGCTTCGGCAACAAATCCATTAAAATTTGTTTCAAACATCGGCAAGTCACCATAAAATTATGTTGGCCACCGCAAAGTTCTCCAAAACTAACAATGAGAGTTAGTATGGACGAATAACCGATACTAGAAGGTAAAACCATTTTGGAGGGAACCGTCAAGCCTTCATGTGAGAGCAAACGAATTCAAGAAACTTCTTTCCGTTACCAGTTTCTTCCAAACTGGAGTCGCCTGATCGATGATCCGATCCAATTTCGGTTTAAGAAAATTAGTCAGTTCAATATTTTAATGTATTATATTATCAAAAAAATAATTTAAATTTATTAAGTCTCAATTCTCTTAAAAATTCACCGGTAGCTAGGACAATTTTCTTTAAAATTATAAATCTCAATTTCTCTTTTAAATTCATTTGGCAGATAGAATAATGTTCTTAAATTGAATTATTTATTTCAGTTTTAATAAATGAATAATTTTAAAAACTTAATAATAAAATAAATTAAATCTTTTATGTTGTCTGAATAATAATTATAATTATGGCCATTCAATGACAAATGTTTGAAGATTACAGAAATAAGGATTAATAGAAATCATAGTACACAAAAGATTGCAACAATTGGGCTAAAATTATGTAAGTAGATGTTCTTGGTTGAGTAGATATTTTAACCAAAGTGGAGAGCTTGTTGCGACATATAATTTTCAACGATCTTCTTTAGTGACACTTCGAGCAATAAGAGATGTTGTTGTGTTACACCCAAAAAACTTCTCTTGAATATTTCAATTTGCAATGCTATCTAGATTCTTAATGGCAACTGTCGAAACCATTTAAAGGCATGCAAGTATGAGGTCTATTGATTTCACCAACAAGATCATTAGAATTAACATCAAATAACACATTATAAAGTCTCAAATTTATCATACTTTCAACTGTCCACAAGAAGCAATTAATGGAAATATTAAACCCATAACTTAAGAAAATGTTTAAAAAAAATATTAAACCCATAACCGGTGTTATTAAAGGAGCGACGGTTATGAGAAATACAAATACCTAAGAAATTTTGAAGCACCCAAGACGCACCACTTGGTCGCTTGTGTTTATCCTAGGAGTGTCCTACATTGCACTTTAACCACGGTTCAGGAGGTGGTCTTCATCTCTTGACCTCAGCCGAGCTTCTTTCTTCATTTACCTCATGATTGTTCAATGCTTGGGTTAGAGACCAAGAGTTCATTTCATTTTGAATCTTCTTCATTATGAGTAGTGCAATCATTCTTTCGCTTTCAAATACCACCGCATTTTGGTTCTTCCATAGGTTCCAAAGTATCCACAGAAAGTTCAGTCTTGTAATAAGCGATATTTCAAAGTATTTCAAAGACTTGAGGAGAAAGTGCATGTTTTCATAGACTGAAACTTGATTGAGCCCATCTTCCGGTGAGCACATTTCCCAGACTTATCGAGCAACCATGCAAATGAATAGCACATGATTGATAAACTCTCCTTCTAAACCACACACTTGAAATCTTGATTCTATTTGCATACCCCTCATTATTATTTTATCAACAACTGGTAAAGCTCCCGATAAAACTTCTAGATGAAGGGCTTTATCTTTGGTTCTATTTTGAGGGATACCTGAGACTTTATACATGCAATAAATGGTTGCATCAAAGCTTCTTGGTATACCAACGACTTGTTGATTTGAGAGGCTTACCAATATCCGGATTTGACATAATAGTTCTCATTTTTATTGTGTTCCCAAGCATGGAAATCCTTAGTATATGTTGCCGATTTGATCGCTTTGATTAACCTCACATCATTCTAAAAAAAAATCTTCAAGTTTTGATTCATTTCAATGTCTTGTAGTGGAGTTTATCAGATCACAAACCATCAGATTCAGGTCCACTATTATGTTCTTCATTAAGGGTGCTCGTTTCCTCTCATCTTGTAACCAAGGGTCGGTCCAAAGCCGAAGAGAGATTTCATCTCAAACCATTTGTTTAAGTCCTTTGATGAGTAGTACCTTATCGTGTAGGATGCTACACTAAGAAAATGAAGGTCTTGAACCGATATTTGCTAAGAGAACATCTGTCTGAGGGTAGTATATGCTTTTGTAGAATCGAGCAAAGACGCAAGTTGGATCTTGGAGAAGTCTCCAAGTTGTTTTGCCAACAATTCTTGGTTAAAGCTTTCCAAGTCTCTGAAACCAAACCCTCGCAAATTCTTTGGTAAGTTTAATATTTCCCAGGCCACCCAATGAGTTTTTCTTTTATCTTCCTGGGAGCTCCACCAGAAGGGTACCATTGCGCTTGTTAAGTAGTCTAGGGTACCTTTCGGAAATCTGAAGCAGCTCATTATGTGGAAATGCATAGCCATTGCTAAGAATTTAAGCATGATTTCCTTTCCACCTTGAGAGAGTTACTTAGCAAAATAACCGGATAGACGAGACTTCATGTTATAATTTATATATGACATCATCATTTCCACCTTGGAGCCACCGAAACATTCTTGAAGACCCAAATAAGTGCCATCACCACCCTCAATGTCAATTCCCAAAAATCATTGACGATCAATTTTTCATCCTCCATTACATATGAACCAAAGGTAATTGAGAATTTTGTTAGGTTTATCATATGCCATGTTGTTAGACCATAATTGACTAATATATGCTTAATCTTTGAGGATTGAGACTCATTTTATTTAAACATAAAGATTGTATCGTCTGCAAACAGTAAGTGGTGGATAACATGCCCTGAATCAGAAAATCTTATGCCATCAATCATTTCTAGCTGTAATTACCATGTGTGTAAGACCATCTGTGTACAACACAAATATAAATGGATATAGAGGATCTCCCTAATGCAGATATCTCTTTGGCACTATCAAACCGTGTTTTCACCATTTATCAAAACTGTGTACTTGACTGTAGTAACACATCATAAGCCAGTGTATCCACTTCTGCTTTAAACCAATTGTGTGAAGGAGAGCATCTTTGACATGTCTGTCTTGATCACCATGAACTCTTATGTTAATATTGGAACCGATCTCAAATTGTGGATTACCTTGTGTGCGATCAAATGTTGTCAGATATAAGTCTTTCTGAGATAAATGATGATTGCGTAGGAGAAAATAACTCTGGCAGAAAAGGTTGAAGCCGAGAGACTAGGATCTTAGATATAGTATTGTAAGCCATAGAGCATACGTTGTAAGGAGAAGGTTTGGTATCATAATAGGATTTTCAATCTTTGGGAGTAGGCATAATTCTACTTTTATGTTGTCAGAACATCTCCTCATCTTTATATGCCTCCTTTAATTGTCGAGATATTTCGAAACCTCTTCATGATTTCTGTTAGGGTCGATTTGAGCTTCATTAAGCAATTTTTGTAGTTCCGCTATTTTCTCCTTTCCATATGGAAGAATATTTTTCCTCCATTTGGATATCTCATGCAATAAATTCATGATGAGGCCGTCTTGGTTAATCCATCGCTTATCAAACCTCAATTGACTTCGTTTTCTCCGAATATGATCCCTTAAAACTGCAACTATTGGACGGTGAACAAAACCCACCATTCCCACATATTATACAAATGATTCAGGAAATAGTGTGTGCCAATCTTCACTAGCTAAGGCCTTCTCTAAACGGCATCGGATGAGCTGGCGGTTTCGTATATCTCTCCATGATAGTGTGTCTCCCTTTGATGAGAATTCCAGTAAACCAAAATTTCTTATCATATTATTTAAATGGTATAAATGTGTTTGCACTTCTCAATGGATCTCCTTCCTATTCATGATAACATGTTATCTCGTTCATGCCTCAAATAATAAACCAAGACCTAGATTGTGTAAGGCTAATTTGAAGTAACATTTCTCAAACTTTCTCCCTCAAGTTATGTAAATGGTCACCATATACAAAAGACAGAAATATCTTTTGCCTCTAGTACTCCGCTTCTACATCAATTACTCTGTTATTCGCGGACAAATATTGACAATATAAGCATTCTCATAAAATAATTACAGGCCGCCATTTTCTCCGATAGGCTCTACCGTGTATAATTTGTCATATCCAAAATGAAATTGGAACTGTTGACCAAATTCAAGATTTTTTTTTTTGTTTTAGAGAGAAACAAAAAAAGTTGGTTTGTGTTTGAAACAATTTTACGTTAAATATTTGATTTTCCGAGAGAAAGTGAGTTTGGAAAATGTCCGAGCATTTGATTTAAGCGGAGTATCCATTTATAAGGTTTGAGGAGCATGTTCAGCTCGGAAGTTCCTAAGGAATGCATTCAGCTCAGAACTTCCGAATGAATGGGTTGGGCTCGAAAACAAGAAGGGTTGAGCTCGGTATTTCCGAGCTGATTTGCCTATTTTGGAGTTTCCGAGTAGCTCGTTTGAATGTTTACGCCTATCCACATAACCTGTCGAGTTATGTATTCGTCCGATTGATCCGTCCGGATGTTCGGCTAAATGTTTTTGTCATTTCGTATAGAAAGTTATCAAGCGTTTCATATAAACTGTCATTCATACTAAACGTCATTGATACGAAATGTTTCACATAAAACATTAATCATACGAAGTTCTGTTTATACAAAGTGTGGTAAACATCTGTATCCAATTACTTGATCACACTTTTGGCTATTGCTTTCGTCGAGGGGCTTTTGACCCCAACAGTTAGCCTCCTCAGCTCGTCAGACTTGAGTACGATGATGGCGAGTTTTTAGTATTCGAGGCGAAACCAATTTTCCAAAAGATTCGATTCGGTCATTCTCCGTTTTGACGCCGATTCAATTATGACGAAAAATTGTATGAATTGTTTGTCGTGTTTTGGCCGTTGTCTATCATGTCGAGCAAGATGGACTTTTGGGATGACATTTCTGAGCAAGATTCCTTCCGACCTCCCGAGCAAGGAAATTTATGTCCGTTGGTACGCGTACAAGGATCCTTTCGGATCGTTCGGCCGCAATCGATTTAGTCATGCAAAGTTTGGCCGATTCCGAGGCCATGCCTAATCATGATTAACTCCATCATGATTAGCCTAAGCATATGCTTTTGCTAGGATAATCGAGTGCAATCATACCCAAAGCTCCATGCCTTTGTAAAAATCTATAAGTTTTCACTTCCCTCCACTTCACTTCTCACACTTTCATTCCAAAGAAGAAACCTCAAGGTAACTTCTCTATTAACTTCTCTCTAGCCTTTGTGAGTTTTGTCAAAGCTTTCTTTTTTTTTTTCTAAATTTGGGATCTTGAATCTTTTCCCAACTATGGACTTCTGCTTTGCTGCATTTTTCAATGGAAGGGTTTAGTGGTGCGACGGATCCTTTATCGAGGTATGGTCATGCCAACCTTTCTTCCGAAAGCGAGTCTCCTGGGGTTTGGCGATCGACTAGGTTTCATGCCAGCAGGCCAGGGCTCTTCAATAGGAACATGCGTTGCTTTTCCAGATAACAGTCAATGCTTCGGTGATGATAATATTTGCTGGAACTCTCCTTTCGCGACGGGCGGTGCAACGATCAAAGAGGAGTTCAAGGACACTCATGTCTGCTCGGAGGAAGCTATGCTTCATTGGGGTCTTTCTCCGGAGAAGCCAAAAGCAGCTTGTCCTAAGCCGAGAAAGAAGAAAGAGATTCCAGACCCTCATGGTTCAACTTTTTCCACGGAAAGTTGGTCGAAGAGCTTCGGCGCAATTTTTGGGTCCCCGAAAATGTGACGTTCATGGTTCCGTCCCCTTGCGAACGAGTTGACTCTCTGCTGGATGGTTATTTCTCGGTGTACGAGTACTTCTTCAAATCGTTCTTCCTATGGTTCCCAGTCCACATGCTTATAGTCCGCTACCTTCGGCGTCATAGACTGGACATTACGCAGCTTACTCCCCGAGGTCTGCGACATATGATTGGATCATTAATTCACAGTTTTGAATGTGGGGTCAATCACCGAGTATTGCATCTTCGGAATATGTTGACCATAGTTCCGATAAGAGGCGGCCCTAAATATTATCTCAGCCCCCTTCCGCATCGAACAGTCGTTTTGGGTTTTGAGAATCATGATCCTTAGTGGAGGTATCGCTTTCTTTACATCTTGATCGACGAAGAATCTGTCGAGTGAGGTTGCATTCCGCTGATGACATCGGGATGGGGAGTCCTTGGTAGCCAATTTGGTCGCTTGGCTTCATGCTATTTTTGTTCGTCTTCGGCTGACCTTCTAGCCTTTTTCTTCCGTTTCCTTTTTTCAGAAATGGGACCTTTGTCTAACGTGTCCGTCGGATTTAATTGATATCATCTGGAAGCTTCAAGCCGAGAGAACTAACTAGAATAGAAGTTTCTCCGTGAACGCATTGCTCAAGAACGACAAATGGATATGGCTCGTCAATCGACAAGGACCGAGGAACAGACAACTGAGGATAAGCGTTATGATGAACAGTTGACGCAAGAAGATGATTCGATCACTTCGTGTCTTAAGGGCGGAGCGGAGCTCCCCGAGTTTGACTACTACAGACCTGATGAATGGGCCGGTCAGTATCCCACACTCGGTGAGGATATCTCTGTTTCTTACGTTGATGTTGTTGGCGGTGAAGGGACGGTCTTTCCTCAAGGACCGTGCTCTGAGTTGACGGATCAAAACATCGCGTACAAGTCTAAAAAACGGCATAAAAAGAAGCATGGCAAATATGCCAAAGTCCCACAACCCGATTCTGAGCCGTTCCGGTTTGATCGTGGAGAGAGTAGCTTTATGTATACTAACGCTTCCGAGGTTGCCAACTTCTGCAAGGGTCTGTGGCGGTTCTCTTGTCGATGCAGGACAAGATTTGCTAAAGGTTAGTATTTCTCTCTTGTATAGAACAATCTTTTCTTTCCTAGCAGCTTCATTGACTAGATTTACTAATGGTCGTAAAGAATTCATCGCAGGCGTGGGCTTTAGCTAATCGACACGCCTGTCGAGTCCGACAGAAAATTTCAAAGGATTTAGGATTGTCTTGCAAAGCATTCCATTGATAATGCGAATTTGGATAATTATGCCACCGCTTTGAAGGCATCTATTGAAGAGAATAAATCTGAGTTCGATGCGGTGAGACTTTCGCTTGACACCGAAAATCTAGGGCTCTTGCCGAAGACGAGCTCTTGAGGACTCAGCTCGCAGAAAGGAGATTTTCCCATGATGCGGCTCTAAAGGAAGCAACCGAGAAAGGGAAGAAGGGGATGTTCAAGAAGATTGTGCCGCGCTTGTCCAAGTTTCATAGGATCTTCTCAAAATTGCCGTCAGCCAAAGAAAGGCAAAGCCGATTCATTGCGGTAACGAGCAATCTTGACTTGATTGCCGATTTGAGAGTTTAGGGTCCTTCCGCATTCGAGTCTGAAGAGGCAGACCTTAGATCGAGAGCTTGTTTGGAAGAGAGTGATATCTTCGAAGATGATTGGTTGATAGCCAAAGCCGAGAGCTGCTTTGACCCGTCTCTGCTTTTGGGTGATATTGCCAGCTCGTCCCAAGGGGATGTGTGGTTATGAAATATGAGTTTAGCGATGTTTATCGCATGTATTAGCTTCTTTTCCCGGAATGGTTGGTCGTTCCGATCTATGAACTAACTATCTTGTATGTTTTAAGCAAGTCACTTGCTTTAAGTCTTCAGAATTATTGTTGGGTGTTTCTAAATCTGCTATGGTGTTCTACTGTTATTTTTGAGATTTCAAGTCGAGCGAAGCATTCTTAAATGTGTCGGATCATTCACTGAACGCGAGAGGCTTGTGACAGCCATCCAAGCCATTGAGTTATGCTTACTTAAAGACTATGAGATGCTCGGAAACTTTACTCAAGAAACAAGATGGGACGATCTCGGAAAATCTGAGATGGTTGGCTCGGAAAATCCGAGCAGGTTAGCTCGAAATTTCTAGGCTGGTTAGCTCAAAATTTATGAGTTAGACTGCTCGGATACAACGGGTCCCTTGGGAGACTAGTTCTGGAGAGTTGAGCGGGTTTCTCCCAAGGTAGGACTTTCCTATTTGGCTTTTCTTGGATTGTTTTGGTTATGAATTCGTATAGTCCGTACATGATATAACCTTTATTCTTGGTCCAATGCATTTTGACGCGTGTTTAGTTGCATTCTGAGTTGAGAGATTGATGAGTTAGTACTTGAATTCAGTGCACACTGAAGCGTGCCCCCGTATTTTAAGTCAAGCTCTGGGTTCGAGCGTTGGCGAGATGCACTCGTCTTGCGCCCCGTGATGACTGGTTTGCTTTGGAAACATTCGATTGGGTTTTGAGCTAAGTTTTAAGTTTAGTGAATTTTATTCGGCTTTTTGATATGTGATGATTGAGACCAGTGTGCTAGCTAGGAAGCGTATAATTGGATTTCGTGTCAAGTTCGAAGGTTAGCGAGATATACTCTACTTGCGAACCTGAGGTGATTGAGACCAGTGTGCTCAGAAGCGTCTGACCGGGTTTCAGAGTTAGGTTCGAAGGTTAGAGAGATATACTCCACTTGCGAACATGTGATTATTGAGACCAGTGTTTTCAGAAGCGTCTGATTGGGCTTTTCAGTTAAGTTCGAAGGTTAGCGAGATATACTCTACTTGTGAACCTGTGATGATTTAGACCAGTGTGCTCTGAAGCGTCTGACTAGGTTTCAGAGTTTACTTCGATTTTGGTACTGGTGCGGGGGATTCCGACTTATATTCCGGTCGTCGGTAGTAAATTGATATCAGTAGATATCAGACCAAGGTGTACTTGGCTGGGACGTCGTTTAGACCAGCGTACTAAGCATCGTTTACTTGGTTTAGAGGTGTACTTCGAGTTCGGTGTTTTTGCGAGACTTCTTGCCTTACATTTACGTCTTCGATAGTAAGTTGATATCGCGCAGGGCATACATAGTGGATACCAGACCAAGATATACTTGGTTCAGACGTCATTTACCAGTGTGCTAAGCAGCGTTTCACTGGGTTTTTTGGGTTTACTTCGAATCCAGTACTGGTGCGGGGGATTTCCTTCGACTTATGTTCCCTTCATTGATAGTAAACATACCTAGCAGGTATTAAAAATTTGTATAGCGCGCTTTTATATGTTTGTTGGATATATAGAACCTCAATCCGTATAGGACATGTTGGTTCAGATCTGTAAATGACGCATTTGTGTGTATGCTATGGCCAGCAATAGACAAGAAAATAATTCTTAAGGAGGCATGAAAACGTACTAGACTCGACTTCGTATGACATGATAATTAATGAATTTAGACTAGTTCGCTAAAATATGAGGTTCGAATCCTAATTTGATTCTAAGACAAGTAATTTAAATAAAAGCGAGAATTAGTTTATTTATCGTTACCGGACAAATCCAAGCGTATGATTGGGGAGTTGAAACTCTGCGGATACGTCGAGTTCGTGTGATCATGTTATGGTGTCTTGATTTTTTGAAAAAGCGTTGAGCGAAATGCTTCGTGAGCTGTATATTTTGAAGAGACTGTCCGAGTGGGTCTCAAAATTGGTTGGGCAAGTTTTGCCATTGGTTGAAAAGAGTGGTTCGCTCGGATTTTACAAATGATCGTTTGTGCTTGGATTTTTGAGTAAGTTTGCTCGGAATTTACAATCTTATTTGCTCGGATTTCGGAGTTGGTTTTCTCGAGAATTCCGAGCTGATCTGCTCGGGTTGCTCAGAATTTTCGAGCTGATCTGCTCGGGTTGCTCGGAATTTCTAAGCTGACTTGTTCGGATTGCTCGGAATTTCCGAGCTGGCCTTCTTGGACTTCTGGGTATCTTTGTTTGTATAGTTCCATGCGTCTGAATGTTGCGAGTGACTTTGTCCGAAAAGTTTCATCTGAAAAGGTTGTACTCGAGTCCGAAAATTGTATTGAAAATTTTCGAATTTCCGATGTGGAAGGATAGATATATATGGACCCACTCCCCCTTTTTTAAGTGGGGGGGGGGGGTGGACAGATAAACTGATCAAAAGATCGGCTGCATACGTACCCCTAAGTAATTTTTTTTAGAATTTTCGTAGTCTTAGTAGCAGAATTTCTTGAGATGCATCGCGTCTAGCCTTTCAGAATCCTAGTGTTGTTCATACTTCCGAGCTCGTATACCTCTGGGCGAATCTATTTTGTGATTTTGTATGGTCCTTCCCACTCTAATCATGTGCTTGATAGGTCAAGAATTAATCCCTATTCTAAACTGCAAGTGAACAGCAATGTCAAAGTAGTATATAGGGTTATCGAATCCACAGGGACACTTGGTCTCAATAGATCAGAACAGTAGAGACTGATACTAGAAATAAGCAACGTGATTGAATTAAAAGCGGTGCGAGAAAGTAAATCAGTAGCAGAGATTAACGGTTGTGAAAGCAAGTAATTAAAAGCGTCAAGCCTAGGGTATTCTCAGGAAATCAGACAAGCAGACAGTTCATTCAGCAAGGATCTAATTAAGCACAGTTCTAGAACTCAAAACACAGATATAGAATTAACCAAATTCCTTTGCGATAATTCTCTAAGTCTAAGTGCAGCAAACCAAACTTTCGTTTGCGAGAACTAACAGATTAAACTAGCATTAATCCCAAGTTTGATATGTTCACAATTATCCTAAACCAAACTTCCGTTTGCGAATAGTTTAATTGCCCAATTTAATTAGTTCAGATTCCTAAACCCCACTTCCGTGACGTATTTAGCAACCTAAGATCTAGATTCTAATTGATCAGGTTAGAACTAGCTTTAAGCACAATTAAATTGAAGAACAGATATAGTTTGAATCCTTAACTGAATTTGAACAAGTCTAGCAAGTCATGAAATCCTATGTGAGAAACCCTAAACCTAACTAGGAATCTACTCAGACATAGATAATGAAAACATAATCATATGATGAATAAATTGCATAAAAGAATAAGAGTAAAAGGGGTTCGAAATCTTCTCCAAATACAGATGAAGTAATAGGTTCAGATCAGCCCCAAAAGCTCTAAAAATCCTCTGCTCTTAATTATGAAAGCGTAAGTAAAATAAACACCAAAATCCTCTATATATATGCCTAATCTCGGCTGGGGCTTCTGTGTAAATACTGGAACTGTCTTGGGCTTCTTTGCAAATCGTCATAACTTCATTAAACCGACGCGTACGGCCCATCTCGCTAGTGTGTCGACCGATGCACAAGGTGTGTCGGTCGATGCATGATCAATAAATCGGACAGTGAGTTAAGCTCTCGGCCAAAACGTCCCAAAAGTCCCAAAATGCTCCAAATATCTCCAATTAGCTCCAAACCTGATTAAACCTGTAAAAGACTCTAAACAAAGACAAAAGACACTAAAACACATCTATATCATGGTCTAAAATGGGTAAAAACCATGATATATCAGTGCTTTGAAGTGTCGGATTGCGCCATAACCTTCTTAGGACCAAATCTCCTTCGAAGAAACACGGATCGTGGTTGTTCATCCGACGGGGTTGGTAACCTCTCTATGGTTTGTTTGTCTGTCGATTAGGCTCGCTGTTTCGGGGGTAACTCGAAGTTGGTTGTCCTCGCTTCCCTAAATTGTCCTGATCTCGGAAGGGGTTAGGAACTTCAAACAGAGATGATAAGTCGATGGGACAACTCTCATAGAATATATCCATGGATTTCATACGATCACTCCGTAGATCGCCAGGCGATCTATTACCAAAAATTAAACAATCTTAGTGATTCCTTCGGCAAGTATCGGCAATTTGATCTTCCCGAAAGTAATTATGGCGTCTCCAGCAAATCCTGCTACCGATGATTGGGAAGGTGTTACCTCATTCAAGCTTATGTTCATTCTTCTCAAAGTCTCATAGAAGATCATGTCCACGGAACTTCCAGCGTCGACTAGAATTCCTGGTACGTGACGGTCTCTGATGACTAGCTCAATGACGAGAAGGTCGTTGCGTGACTGATCGTTTCCCGATATCCAAATGTCTTCGAATGTTATCATGCGGCTCGGGAGCTGATACAGCATGTGACAATGAGCGCTTTTCTTTGATCGTCTTTGATAGTCATTAACCCTCCATGGCTGTCTGGAATAAGGGTTGATGGAATACCTTGCGTCCTGGCAGCACTATTGTCTTTCCACGATTATATTTATCCTTTGTCGGTTGCTTGCCTGGGTCTTCGTCGTTCCTTCTCATTCACCAGTTATTGCCGGCTTTAATCTGCCCTTCTCGAGCGCTTGGCTCTTGATCCCCTTCGTTTGACTCGTTACCCTTGTTTGTCATATTCTGTCGGCCTCTGGATTCGTTGTCATATTTCACGCTTATTGTATCAACAAGTTCCCCAGCTCAAGTTTTGCTGCGAGTTTAATGCCCAGTCTGCGATAGTCGGCAGTGTTATGCCTATATGATTGGTGATGTTCGCAGAACGCTTTTTCATCGTATGAGTTAGAATTCATTGTCCATGTGTTCCATGTGCCTTTCCCTTGTTCGACCGATTCACTTCCACGTTCATTTGAACCGATCTGATAGTTATGCAATCCACCCATCTTTTCATGTCACGAGCTGCTACTCGTTCCGGAACTTCGTTTGTCTATGCTTGCTTTTGTGGGTAGACGGACATCTTTGTTTGATTGTTTCGCCGATTTATGCTTTTGGAATAGAACTTTCATCTCTTCCTCGTCGACTATAAATTATATCGCTCTATGCAAAACGTCTACCATTGTATGAGGTCTGTTTAGCAAGATTTCCTTCTTGAAATCAGATTCGTACCACACTGCCTTCTTCAACGCGTCAATTCCCACTTTGTCGCTCAAGCCTTCAATTCTTGTCGCCACCTTTTTGAACTGTTCGATAAATTTCCTTTGGCTCTTTTTCGGGCTTTGATTCATCGACCCCAGATCGACGTCGGAAGTAACTTGATCCATGAAAATCGAGTATTGTTTCATGAAATCCTCAGAAAGTTGTTGGACGCTTCTAATGGAATTTCGTTCTAGCCTGGAGAACCACTCGAGCGCCGCCCCTTTCAGCTGCTCAACGAAAAAGAGGCAGAAACCGGCGTCCTTCCCTTTCTCCTTCTCCCTGAGATTGGCTCTTCCCATCGTTATACGGAAAGCCATCATGTGGGCCTTCAGATTAGTTGTCCCGTCATTGCTCGGGATCTTGAGCTTGTCTGGATTGGAGATTCGTGTTTCAGTGATTCGAGTTGTGAACGGTTTTTTCCGCGTTTTTTCCAGGACGCGATCGATCTCTGGTGCAGCGCTCATTTCCCGGTGAACTTGCGATCGTATTGTTTTAATTTCTGCGGTTGTTTACAACAGCACAACTGGAAGCTCACTGAGTTCGTTTCGCTTTCTGATTTGTCATCGTTCAACTGACTCGTTCGGTTGAGTCTGCTGGACGTCTTCTTCTTCCTCTAGGAAATCATCGTCGCTCCGTTCGGGGACGTATCGATCCGCTTCTATCCTTCCTTCGTCATCATCAGATTGTGGCCCAGATTGGTCTTCGGGCGGGATTGGATCTTTGTCTCCGCAATCCTCCATGTCGATTGGCGATGTGAGCCTTCGTGGTCGGATTAACGGGGAAGGATTCTTCGTGTTAGGTCTAGTAGCTGGAGGAGTGCTTTCGCTCGTGGTTTCCGAACGGGATTACGATGGATTTCTCTTAGAGTCGCCGGGCGTCGAGAAATCAAGTCGCCTGCGTTCAGTTGGGGAAAAGCTCACTATTCGGCGTTTCGTGCTCGGTTCTCGGTTCTAAGTCTTTCAACTTGCTCTGTGAGCGTAGTATTAGCTTTCTCATGTTCCTCAGTCTTATGCATCAGCGCAGTCACCATCTCTTTCAACTCAGTTAGTGTTGCGTTGACTGTCGCATCTGTCGCGGCCGTGCCTGCAACGATGTTGTTTGTCGCAGTGTTGCGCATAGTGACGTTTTTTACTGTTGCTTGCTGCGATGTTGTAAATCCGTTCCGTCGATCGCCAGTTGGTGATCTATCATGTCTTCGTTTCTATCTTCGTCGGTGGTCATATCTTCAGATCTGCTAGTCGGTGGGTTTTAAGTGTAAGAAACCTCTATTCCCACAGACGGCGCCAAATTATGAGAGTTGAAATTCACACTGTCGATATTTGTAGAGCTAATTTTTTAGGGAACATAAATTTCAAGAGTAAACACACAAAATAGAGACCCGGAAGATATTTTTATTGATAGATCGAATCAGAAACGAAGTACAAAGAGCAAAAAGGGCTTAAGAAAGTTCTAAGTTCTAAGTCTAGATGCTAGGGTTTTTCGAGATGCCAAAATCGTAGGAAAACCTTCTTCTTATATAGTCGTGGCGAGTCGGCTTCGAGGATCTTCGCCTGCAAGATTTCCGGAAATCTTCTTGTTATCGTCTATTCCATTTCCGTTGGGATTTACTTTTTCAGCTCTGATTTTCCTCTTCTGCTCGGAGATATATTCTCTTTTTCTTCTTCGAGTCTATCTTTCCATTTTTTACGATTATCCTTTTGCGGCTTAACCTCTTTTCCGAATGGGCCAAGAAGGGATGATCTTAGTCCGTTTGAGAGTATAATTTCATGATTCGTCCCAAAGTCTCGTAAATACGAGTTTGTGGGTTAGGCCCAAGATCGTATTCGTATAAATTTATCCGGCAATCCTGTTAACGGCTAGGAACGTATAAGTGGTTGTTTCGAAGATGGGTTGCGGATAGTTGCGCGTCCAGAGAAAGAGAGTTCGGCAAATGTCTGAGCATTTGATCTAAGCGGAGTATCTGTTTGGAAAGTTTGAGGAGTATGTTCATTCCTAAGGAATGTTTTCAGCTCAGAACTTCTGAAGGAATGGGCTGTGCTCAAAAAACAATAAGGGATAAGCTCGGATCCGACCTGGTTCAGATCGGGTCCAAGATGGTTTAGCTCACAAAATCCGAGCTGGCCAGTCAGCTTGGTATTTCTGAGCTGATTTGCATATTTTGGAGTTTCTGAGTATCTCTTTTGAATGTTTACGCCTATCCGCAGATTCGGTCAAGTTATGTGTTCGTCCGATTGATCCGTCCGGATGTTAGGCTAAATGGTTTTGTTCATTTCGTATAGAAAGTTATCCATAAGAAACATTTCATATAAACTTTTATTCATACGAAACGTCATTGGTACGAAATGTTTCGCATAAAACGTTAATCATACGAAGTTTCGTTTATACGTAGTGTGGTAAACGTCCGTATCCGATTACATGATCACGCTTTCGGCTATTATTTTTATCGAGGGGATTTTGACCCCAACAAACATCTTCAGTCTCACCCTCTTCTAAACCTAGACTTTCAATAAAGTCATCCAAGTCAGCAGCGTTTGAGTCTTCCTAGAGAGCTTGATCTATGAGATTTCTGCCTTCGAACGCCAACATTTCTTCATGGTAGGAGGAATAATAAAGTTGTCCTCCATATCAGTCCCCAACTTGACCATATCGGATGCCTATGTTGTTTCTAATTATTTCTCTGTATCAATCTAAGATTCATCAATCACATCTTTCATAACATCCTTACCATCACAAGATCCTTCTGTCTCTCCTGCCTCAGCCGGAGACTTCACCTCATCCACCCCATGAGCCTTACTTTTGTTGTGAGATGCACTAACCCTCATTTTTTCATGATCACTAAATCCATGTCCAGCATTAGACCCTGCAACTCTTCAATCCTCGGGGTTGACATAGACCCCATTATTTCCTCTTCTTCTTAGAGACCGGTTCCATGTGACTATCTGAACCGATGAAGAAATTTTGCCAGTTCTTCTACCATTCCTCTTCAAGAAATCTTTCTGATCTTTGTGTAGATTATTTGATTTTTCATAACCATCCCTTTCATAAACCTTCCTTTTCCCTTGTCCATATTTCTGCCCTTGTCAACTACCCCACGAGATGTCTTGCCTAACACATTGTTGTGATGACCATATTTAACCGCTCCTTTGTAGTTTGTTAAGGATGAATCAATGTTTGACTCCGGTAATGCTTGTATGTTCCTCCGGATCTCGTCCATATCTGGGTTTTTCAAGCATTGGACACATCTTATTGTCGTGGAAAAGACTAAAACAAGTTCGGCAGTATCCAAATGATTTATCATACCTCAGTGAAACGACAACTTCCTCCCCGGTCTGAAACTCCACTTTTGTTTCGAAAACCAAAGGTTTGAAAGCATCCACAATGACGAGAATACGACCACCATCCAAATCCACATCCTTCGTTTCTCCTAAACCATCGCCAATTCTATCAAAAGTTTGGCGTGCCTAGAATTGTAGAGAAAGATCAATGACCCGGATCCAGAACTTTATTGATGATGATAGCTTCTGCTCGTAACCATCTCTCACTGCACCAACGAAAGCATCCAGTAATCAAAATTAAAAGACTCCATTTTCATCAGTTCCAAAATATATGTATCCTCATCAAAATCAAAATGAAATCAGCCATGACCGAGATCCGCACCAACCACTTGTTCTTCCATCTTCCAAGTCCGGGATAGCATGTAAAGTAAAGCCGTCATGTCATGTAGCCAAGGATTCATGCACTTTCCAATGAGGGTCTTTGCCTTTATAAATTCCGTGTTGTCAAAGTGTGGGACCGATATCCTTAACTGATTTTTCGTCAGCATATTTCGCTTGGCTACATTATCTTGTGAGAGAAAGTGTGATTGCGTCATTGCACCAACAAAATTGGACTCAAGAAATAAAAAAGATTAATAATAATAAATGAGAACTTGTAGATGATAAGAAAACCTCATACATAGAAATATAGGAAAATCAAAGACTAACATCTTCCAAATTGAGTTTAAACCATAAATTTCATATATTCCAAATCAAAATCGAAAATCCTGTCAACCGAGTAAAATCTTCAATCAAAGCAGTCAATTTTCCTAAAGTATAGACCCTCGTAGAATACTTTCCTAAATATCTGCCATCACTGTCAATCCATAAGGAAAGTGCCGATTCAATTCTGTAAGTTTGAATTAACTTTAGATTCTTAGAGTCACATGATATAATCTCTCCATCAATTCCAAATTTAACTATTTCATATAAACCACCCGTACTGATTTGCATTAAGAAAAAAGATTTTTAATACGCATCATAATTATAATCAAATACATGTAGCAGAGATTCCGTAAATGCCTCAACCGAATCGGGATCCATATGAGGAACCGCACAAATCCAGCTTATTAACCTTTCTATGACCATCAATCGCAAATCTTTGACAGAAGATTCGGGGAAAGTACACCAGATCAATTTCCCATAATTGTCATCCTTTACAAAAAGACGTTCAGGACGAAACCAAAGCTTCTTCAAATGATTTCTAGCAAGGCATATCTTTGAAGCCCAAATCTGAAACCATTGTATCCATAATTTTCCTTAGTATGATCCGAGACCTTAAACCAAATCTGATTCATTGGTCAGGAGATTAATATCTCCATGATCGTCATTTTAGAGAGAGAGAGAGAGAGAGAGAGAGAGAGAGAGAGAGAGAGAGAGAGAGAGAGAGAGAGAGAGAGAGATTTTTGGACAACTATTTCTTATTTTAATTCTTTTTTACTTTTTTTGAAAATATGTAAAATTTTATTCCAAAAACTTTTTTTACATCAAAATGTTTATATTGTTCTGCTAATTCGTAAGATAGAACATCTAATTCATAGAATAAGTTTCTCAACTAATTCTCGTAGAGAACCAAAAAATCAGTGCATCTTCATACTTCTTCTTCTCCCTCAAAGTGATGAATCTGTTTCTGATCATTTTATCGATTATCATACACATCTTGTGGGCTGGTATACCTCTCTCCCCATGTGTTCTTCTGTTTCGCTCGCACCATATTGTGTGGATACAGACTTGGAAAGTGTATATCAAAGTGAATTGAGCCATGTGACTCATGCTTCTCTCGGTGAGTAGAGTTAGAACACTATCCCATGACGTTGTAAACTTGTTACCCAGAACTTTCTGCAGTAACTCAGTCCATATATATTCTGTATAAGCGCATTCAAAGAAGAGATGCATTTTAGTTTCCAAAGTACCTGTGCATAATACACACGTTGAGTCCACATTTGAATCCCAAGCCGATACTCTGTCACATGTTGCAAGTCGTTTTTTTACTGCTAACCAAGCTAAGAAGGAGAACTTAGGAGTGGCATTGCTGAACCAGATTCCTTTATACCACTCACATTTTGGATGTTGAAGTCTGATCAGGTTCCAAGTATCCCTACTGCTAAAATTTGGTTTGAATTTATCTTCCTTGTATTGCCATAAAGGAGTATCCTTCAGTGAAATTTGAGCACCAACTCTGAGATTGTCTAGAATGTCCTCAATCTGCTTTAAGGCTTGAGCTATGTGACTTCTTATGTTCGATATCCTAAGCACTTTCCCCCACTGCAGCCTGAAGAGAAATACCCATGTCAATGCATCCTCGAGGTCCAAAAGTATCAAACAACACCCCCAATGAACTCCAACTATCAAACCAGAAAGATGTATTATCACCACTGCCCACTTTCACTTTGACAAAAGTCTTTGCCATAGCTCGATATTTGAGCATTTTCTTCCAGATCCACGACCTAATGGTGGTGTTCTCATCAATAGCCCAAAAAGACTTCTTCTTCAGATTATTCGATTTAATCCATTTCCCCCACAGTGACAGAACCGTATTCAATCGCCAAATAAGCTTCAGAACAGAAACTTTATTTGCTTCCTCTAATGATTTGAGACCTAATACTCCTTCATCTTCTGGTTTACAAACTTCCTTCCAAGCCACTTTGGCCTTCTTTGAGTTCAGGTCCGGACCGAACCAAAGGAAAGCGGCGCATAGCTTCTCCACCTCAGTTATGCACGCTTTCGAAAGTCAGAAGACTCCTATCCAGAAGTTGTTAGACTATTTATGACTGACCTTACTAGTTGAAGTCTCCCTGAAAATGAAAGAAATCTCCCTTTCCAAGAACTAACTCTCTGCCTTATTTTCTGAAGCAGAGGATTATAGTCTGCTTTGGTCATCCTTTTTCTTAAAAGCGGTAGCCCCAGATAGCGCACCGGAAGTGAGCCCATCTCAAAGTCGAATTTTTGACGAATTTCCTCTTGGTTAGACTCCTTAACTCCTGACATGAAAATGGTGGATTTTTCATGCTGATTCTTAAGCCTGAGTGCTTTGCGTAAACTTCAAATACTTGCAACACACCCTCTAAAGATCGAAGAGTACCATCTGTAAAAACAATCAGGTCATCAGCAAAGCATAAATGCGTTAACATGATGTTTTTACACCTTGGATGGTATCCGATATCTAGACATAGCCTCCTGGTCAATACGCTTGAAGAGAACGTTTATGCAAAACACAAAGAGATATGGGGATAAAGAGCATCCTTGTCTCAGGCCTCTTCTGCTTCTGAAATAACCTGCGAGCTCTCCGTTCACCTGAATAGAGAATGGGGGAGTAGTAACACATATCATGATCCAATGAATAAATTCATTTGGTAGGTTTAGCGCCTTAATCGTCTTCTCCAGGAAAGTCCATTCTACATAATCGAACGCTTTTGATATGTCAATTTTTATTGCGCTTCTCGAAGGGGATGAGTCCTTATGATAGTATTTTACAACTTCAGTAGCGAGCAACATGTTTTCCATGAGCAGATGATTCTTGAAAAAAGCAGATTGGTTCAATGTTATAGCTTGAGGCAAGAGAACCTTCAATCTATTCGCCAAGATTTTTGAGATTACATTGTATATAACATTGCAGCAAGAGATCGGCCTATAGTATTTCATCAAAATTGAATTTGTTTTCTTTGGGATGAGGACAAGAATTGTAGAATTCAGACCCTTTGGCAAAAACCAGTACTGAAGAATGATCGGATTGCTGTGGTGAAGTCATGCTTAATGATCTGCCAAGTAGCAATGAAGAATTCACAAGTAAATCAATCGGGTCCAGGAGACTTACTCCTTGGCATCGAGAAGAGAACCTCCCTAATTTAATTATTCGTAACCCCTGATAACAATCTCTGCTTTTCAGATTCTGTGCAATCATATTGCAAAATACACCTTAGATCCTCCTCTGACACCTCTTCTAGATCAGACGGCTTAGTTGTTAGAAATTCCTCAAAGAAACCCGCAGCCTCTGCTTTAATACCATCACGATCAGAAACCACACTTCCATCTCTGCATTTAATTTCTTTAGTGGCATTTCTCAGCTCCCTGGATTTTATAGAATTATAGTAAGCTTTATTATTCCCATCTCCTACCCGGAGCCAGAACAGTTTAGATTTTTGGCTCAGATATTTCTCCTCGAGCTTAGCTAGGGTTTGCCATCTCTCATCAGCTTCTCCTTCCTTTTGCATATTCTCTGAACTCGGGTTTCTTAGAGTATGCTCCTGACATTGACAGAGATATACATAAGCATCCTTTGTTCTGCTCGAAAAGTATCCCATCAAGCTCCTAACCAAATATCTAATAATCGGTTTGAGTCCTTTAAGTTTTTTGTTAGCCTGTGAAGAGCTGATGTAGATTCGAATAGAGGGAGTTTGTTGTTCCAGTAGCCTGAAACTTCGTCCTGAAACTAAGGGTGAGTGGTTATTGCATTAACAAATTTAAAGGGCTTTTTTACCCGAGTTGCTTCCTCCTTTATATAAAATCGACATCTGAGATGATCTGAGCAACCTTTTGGCTCAAATACACAGTACGATTGATTATACACAATACAATCATCATTAATCAGAGTTCTGTCCAACTTTTTGCAGATGAGTCCATCCTCTCTTTTGTTACTCCATGTGAATAGAGGTCCATGAGAGCTCAAGTCCGTTAGCCCACAGTAGCTGGTAAGTTGTTGGAAGTCTATCATTCCCTGAGGTGTAGTTCCAGTGTTCTCGAAGAGAGAGTGTTCTTCGCCCTCAAGAATCTCATTGAAGTCTCCTTTGATTATCCACGGTTTCCCTCTTATCATTGTTGAGTCATGGTGCAATCTTAGATCCTCCCAAAGTTTCTTCCTATTCTCCTGGCTGTTTGAAGCATGGACGAAGGAAGACAAGAATTCCTCTCTACCTCCACCGAGAGATACAACGACAGTAATAAGCTGTGCTGATTTGTAGACCGGAATGACCCATTAGATTTCCAGAATATCCATATACGGCCAAGATGGTGATCTTCGTAGTTCGACATAAAACTCCAATCTTTAAACACAGAGTGTGCTATTCTTGAAGCTTTATCCTCCTTTACCTTTGTTTCCAATAAACCTCCAAAATCAAACTTGTTACTTGATAACCAATTTTTCATAACTACGTGTTTTTCCTCCTTATTGAACCCACAAATATTCCAAAAGAACATAGATATATTAATGAGATTGTTTAGTTGTACCCTTCTTTTGCACTCCAGTTGTAGTAAAGCTCCTCTTTTGACTTGCTGGTATGACTTTGTGTGCATCTTTCGACGCACGCCTTAGCGATTGTCGAGTTGCAGCTATTTCACCTTTATCTTCCAGTTGCACATTGTTATCAACTTCATGGTTTGTCACCTCATTTTTCTCTGTTTCTCCAGAGGTTTCATTACCCTGTTGTGATGCTTCTTCTGGTTCTGAAATTTTCCCGTCCTCTGTTTCCTCCTCTGACTCCTCGAGGTCAATCCCATTCTCATCTTTATCACTTAAGGCAGAATAACGTGATCTAGCCAACAGACTAACTTCTCCATATCTGAGGTCTATTTTTTCCTTTTCAGGTGTTCTCGCCACTTTTGATGGAGTGCTCCATCCTTCCTCAACACTTTTTTCTGGTTCCAAAGCCTTCTGAACTTATGTTTCCGTAGGCCTTTCATCCCCTGTTTTCCTTTGTTCTTGTGCAAGGACATGTTGAGTTAAGACCTCCACCTATTTTTTATTTCTTTCATCCGATGCTTTGATATTTCCATTTGTTTTCCACACACATTCATCTCCTGTGCGTCCGCAGGATAAACAGCCAGTATATCTTGGTGGAAGCCACAGATAGGTATAAGTAACCGTTATCTTTTCGCCGTTTTGTAGCTCGAAATTGTGTTGAGCTGGTAGTGGCTTTGTAAGATTGGCTTCTACAAATACTCTAGCCACTTCAAAACTTTTACATTGTTCAGTGTCTAGGTGAATCATGATCGGTTTCCCAATCGGACTCGTTAAGCACGATAGTCCTTTCCAAGCAAACATCGAGGCTGGAACATTTTTTACAATCACCCATAGTAGAATAGACTTCATTGATGGTTGCATATCTTCCACATTAGGGGACCATTTTGTGACTATCATCGGTATATCGCATAAGTTCCACATACCTTTGCGGAGTACTCTATTGTGTACCGTTCTGTCTGTTATTCTGAATTTCACAGTTGTCTTGTTGACGACAAAAACATTGACCTTAACCAATTTGTCTCCTAAAGTTCAGATCGTGTTAACAATGGCATGAATTTTTCCAACGTAAGGGGCCGTAGAAAGAAACTTTCCAATGAGCAGATCTTCCCACAGTGGAGGAGAATCCTCCAACACCTCTGTTGGCACTTTGAAAGTTTGAATCACATTGACCTCAACCACATCCAAATCGTAATGCTGAAGCTTCTGCTTTTTCTGAACCACCGAAGCCCATGAACCTTCTCCATTGTTTCCTTCATCTTTCTTTTTCTCCATGTTAAAAAATTGTTTTGTTTGTGGTGAATTGCTCATCCCTTGTTTCCCTTCCAAAACCTCTCATGCATCCTCTATTATTCTCTCCTTCTCACCTTCCAAGACTGCAGCCCCCAAACCAGGCGGAGATTCTGCCGGCGGCTGATATGTCATGGTTTTACTAATTTTAGACCATGATATAAGTGTGTTTTAGTGTCTTTTTGTGTTCTTTTAGAGTCTTTTACAGGTATAATCAGGTTTGGAGCTGAATTGGAGATGTTGGAGTATTTTGGAGATTTTTGGAGTGTTTGGCCGAGAGATAGAGTTCACTGTCCGAAACAGAGTACTGCGTCAATCGTTGCACACCTGCAACGGTCGTTGCACCAGCAAGATGGGCCAAAACTCGGCGGTTTATGAAGAGTCAAGTTATTACACTCTGATCCAGAAGTTCCTGATATTTACAAAGAAGCCCATGTCCGAGATTAGACCTATATTATTGAGTTTTTGGTGTTTTAATTAGATACGCTTTCATAATTAAGAGCAGAGGATTTTTTAGAGCTTTTGGGGGCTGATATGAACCTGTATTTGGAGAAGATTTCGAACCCCTTTAATTCTTTATTATCTTTTATGCAATTTATTCTTCATATGATTATGTTTTCATTATCTATGCCTGAGTAGATTCCTAGTTAGGTTTAGGGTTTCTCACATAGGATTTCATGACTTACTAGACTTGTTTAATTCAGTTAAGGATTCATAACTATATCTGTTCTTCAATCTAATTGTGCTTAAAGCTAGTTCTAACCTGATCAATTAGAATCTAGATCTTAGGTTGCTAAATACGACACGAAAGTGTGGTTTAGGAATCTGAACTATTTAGGTTGAGCAATTAAACTTCTCGCAAACGAAAGTTTGGTTTAGGTTAATTGTGAACATATCAAACTTGGAATTAATGCTGGTTTAATCTGTTAGTTCTCGCAAACGAAAGTTTGGTTTGCTGCACTTAGACTTAGAGAACTATCGCAAAGAAATTTGGTTAGTTCTTTATCCGTGTTTTGAGTTCTAGAACTGTGCTTAATTAGATCCTTGCTGAATGAACTGTCTGCTTGTCTGATTTCCTGAGAACGCCCTAGACCTAGCGCTTTTAATAACTTGCTTTCACAACCAACAATCTCTGCTTTCTGTTTACTTTCTCGCATTGCTTTTATTTACATCACATTGCTTTCTTCCTAGTTTAATCCCTTGTTCTTTAGCTATCGAAACCAGAGTCTCTGTGGATTCGATACCCTATATACTACAATCACTGAACTGTGCACTTGCAGTAGAATAGGATTAAAACCTGACCCCTATCAAGTTTTTGGCGCCGTTGCCGGGGACACTTAGAGTCTTTGATAGCTTCGAGCCTAGGGTTTTACTAGGATTTTTTGTTTTCTTTTCGTTTTTGTTTTTGTTTTTTTTTAGTTACTAATTTTCTCTGTTTTCTCTCTGTCGCAGGTACCGATTTCGCACTGCGTCGATCGTTGCACCCTTGCATCGATCGTCACTAGGCGATTCTGAGATTGAAACGATCGTTGCACTGATAGCATCGATCGTTGCTGGACGATTACAGACAGTTTATGCAGACGCAGAAAACTAGAAGTAATCCGAACTTAGACTTAGTTAATCTCGAACTTGAAGAACTTGGACGTTTAGAGAGGACTAACAGAAGAGAAAGAAGAGAAAGGATGGTACGTAAGCGTTTGATCCTGATACCAGATGCTAATGGTACCCTGAGGGATCCGCAAAACAATCCCTACAATGCTGCTGGGCAGAGGATTGATGCTGATGGACGAGTGATCCCTGAGGTTGAGGAAGCTGAACCACCACCGCAGGCGCAAGGTCAAGGACAGAACCAAGCTAGACAGATGGTTGTCCATGAGAGGACTTTAGCTGACTACAACAGACCGGATGAGTTTCATGCAAACCGGTCAGCTCTAGTGCTTCCTGGTTTTGAGAGAAATGATTTTGAGATCAAAACCATCTACTACTCGCTGATGAGACAGAATGCATTTCATGGTTACCCAACGGAGCAGCCTATGGATCACATTGATCAGTTTGAGGACATAATCACTGGCATGAAGTATGATGGAGTCTGCCCGGATTATCTGTTTCTCAAGCTCTTTCCACACAGTCTCGCTGGAGACGCTGCTGCATGGCTGAAGCAATTGCCACCTGGTCAGTATACTACTTGGACAGCTCTGAAAGGTGAGTTCCTTAGACATTTCTACGATGATGCTAGATCAGATCAGTCTAGATAGGATATTCTGACATTCTCGCAAGGCCCTGTGGAGCCTTTGAAAGCTGTCTGGATGAGATTTAGGAAGTACCAGCGTGACTGCCCACACCATGGATTCACTGAGGTCACATTGCTAGGTATCTTCTTCAGAGGAATAGATCTTCCATATCAGTCTGCACTGGATAACTCCAGTAACGCTAACTTCAACACCAGGACTCCTGCACAAGCAAAGCAGTTGATTGAGAATCTAGTAAGCAGCAACAGTTTCAAGACTATGGATGAGAGGAGAAAGAAATCTGGTGGAAGTGTAGAGAATTCTGACATAGCTGATATTAGATCTAGGCTGGACACAGTTTGCAATCTACTAGCAGGTAAGAAAGATGTCCATTTTGCCCAAGATGTAGAGGTAATTCAGACTGAGGAAGACACTCAGGAGGAAGATGTGAATTACATAGGAGGATCTGGATTCCAAGGTAATAGATTTGGTAATCAACAGGGAAACAGATTCTTCAATGGAGGACAGAAAAGTGCTTTCAACAGCAACTCATCTAATTCTGGACAGACTAGTGGTTTTCAGAAGCCTTTTGGACAAGGTACTCAGAGAACCTATGGGTCATCTTCCTACCAAACACCTCCTGTAGCAACAGCTCATGAGAGTAAAATGGAGGCAATGATGGAGCAGCTGCTGGAGAATCAAACCAAGATTTCTGTGGACTGCAATAAGAAGTTGGATGCTGTCTATGAAGACCTTAATGGAAAGTTCGAGTCTCTAAGAACTCATGTGAAGCAGTTGGATACTCAGGTGAGTCAGATTTCTAGTTCTGTTAAAGGAAAAGGTGTTGTAGACACTCACATGAAGGCTTGGACAGTATACATTGATGAGGGATTGCATCTAGCTGAAGGAATTGAGATCAAAACAGCTGAACTGGAAGAAGAGGCTGAAATTTCGGATTATCTGGAAAAACTCTCGGGTGAAATCTGTTGTAGTGCGTCGATCGATGCAACATATGCGTCGATCGATGCACCTGTCGGGATAGCGACGATCGACGCTCCCGTAGCGACGATCGTTGCAGGGCGAGAACAGACACAAGATTTTTATGGCATAGATGCAGAAGGAGATTTAGAACTTGATCGGTTGTTCCCTGGAGTGTCTGAAATAACTCAGGAGGAGATTTATGCACAAGCTGTCAGTCTGTATCCTAAGGTGTCTGAAGTGATTCGACAAGAAATTGATGAGCTTAAGAGGTTGGAGAAGATGAGTGAGGAGTTGGAAGAAGATCCTCCATCTGATTATCCACCTTATCATCCATGTGTGCAAAAGTACTTGCAGAAAATGCTGTCAATGGATGAGACACTAAAGGATTGGGTTATAGTTGTTCCTCAGCAGGTGAGTGAAGTACTATTAACCAAGGTTTCTAAAAAGCTGTCTGATCCTGGGATCTTTATTCTAAGTTGTTCAATCTTTGAGGATAGTTTTAGGCGCTCTCTGTGTGACTTAGGAGCTGCTGGAAGTTTGATTCCATATTCTGTGGCTGAGAAACTGGGGATGCTTGATTTTACGCCTACTAGGACCTCTCTTATCCTAGCTGATCAGTCTATAAGAGTTCCAGAAGGACTTCTTGAGGACATCCCGATAAGAGTTGGGAACTACTTGGTTCCTACAGACTTCCTAGTGCTGAAATATGAGAGTGAGCAGGATGATGCTTTGATACTTGGGAGACCATTTTCTGGCTACAGCAGGAGCAGTAATAGATGTTAGACACAGTCTGATTGACCTCCACCTAGGAGATGAGCCGCTGCACTTTGAGATGGACAAGCTGTGCAAGTCACTGATAGATGGGCAGACCTTCACCATCATGGATGAAGGTGATAAGCAGCCAAGTGACATTGTGATTTTGGATCCTGGAGAGCATTCTACTCCTTCTTTTCTTGGACAAGTTCATTCTGATACAGCTTATTCTCCACCTTGGATGAGGAGACTTGCACAGGGACAATCAAAGTCTATGTCAGGATCTCGAGGTGCCTGATTCTTGTTCGTCCGGTCAAGCTAATGACCTTAAACAAGCGCTGGGTGGGAGGCAACCCAGCATTAGGTACTGGTGTTTTTCTACTTAATTTTTGGTGTTTTTGTTAGGATTTTACGTTTGTTTTTGGTTTTGGTGAGTTTATGTTTGCAGGTCTCGGACAAATTCGCAGTGCGTCGATCGACGCACTTCTGTGTCGATCGTCACAACACGATCGGAATCGCATTGCAGCGATCGTTGCATTACTAGCAACGATCGACCATACACGAAAATCGCCTAGCAACGGTCGATGCACTTAGTGCAACGATCGATGCCTGAGCGACAGAGGTAAACCCGACAGAACTCAACAAACCATTAACAATTTTTATTTCTTTTTACCGATCCTTCGCTTGACACTACTGGGGACAGTGTGTCTTAAGTGTGGAGGAGGTGCTACTGACGTTTATCTTTCTGTTTTCTTAAGAGTCAGTCTGTTTTTAAAAAAAAAAAAAAAAATTTTGTTTTATTGAGTCCAAATTGTTTAAGTAAGAAACTATGATTTTCTGAGAAGTTTTAACAGCACTTGCAGGAACTTAAGTAACCATTGGGATGAAGTTGCAGGATCTATCTCTGACTATTAGAAAACTCAGACACGGATCAACCTACTGGGAACACCCACATCACTTCAGGTATCAGAGGATCTTTTTACTGACTTCAACCTTAATACTGACTTAGATTTCTCACCTAAGGGCTTGGTATACTTTGTGTCGGATTCCCTTGTTAGTTCTGACACAGCCTGTCAACCTATCCTATTTAGTCCCCTTCTCCCCTTCCATAAAAAAAAAAAAAGATAATAAACTGAGGATGAGTTAGTAACTCCGAAGTGGTAATGGGAATAGTAGCAAACACTATTATCTCTTATGCATCCATGGAATGTGTCCAAAGTACACCCCATAACGGGAAGAACACTGATAAAAAAAAAAAAATGATACCCAATGGGGAAAAATCAGTTGTTAAGGAAGGGAAAGAGAAGAAAGGGACTAGAGAAAGATAGTATGGTGGTCTAGAGCTGATAAGGTAAGAATCCATGTGCCCTTTGATCGAGACTCCTTAGGTGAGACCGCACTTAAATACTTGCAGAAGTCAGTAGGGAGAATTTGAATGCTTGAATGTGATTGTGGAGTTTACTTAGGACAGTTGCTAAGTGTGGGGGAAGTATATGTTGGTCTTGATATCCTGTGATTGATTCTTTCAGTGGTTTACTAAGGGGAATCTGAGTGTTGTAGCTTCTAGGATGAAATGAGTTTCTGAAGAGTTTTCAAACCTCTTCACCATGCTTTAGTTCTCTGTTTTGCTTGAGGGCAAGCAAAGGCTAAGTGTGGGGGAGTTGATATGTCATGGTTTTTACTAGTTTTAGACAATGATATAAGTGTGTTTTAGTGTCTTTTTGTGTTCTTTTAGAGTCTTTTACAGGTATAATCAGGTTTGGAGCTGAATTGGAGATGTTGGAGTATTTTGGAGATTTTTGGAGTGTTTGGCCGAGAGATAGAGTTCACTGTCCGAAACAGAGTACTGCGTCGATCGTTGCACACCTGCAACGGTCGTTGCACCAGCGAGATGGGCCAAAACTCGGCGGTTTATGAAGAGTCAAGTTATTGCACTCTGATCCAAAAGTTCCTGATATTTACAAAGAATCCCCTGGCCGAGATTAGACCTATATTATTGAGTTTTTGGTGTTTTAATTAGATACGCTTTCATAATTAAGAGCAGAGGATTTTTTAGAGCTTTTGGGGGCTGATCTGAACCTTTACTTCATCTGTATTTGGAGAAGATTTCGAACCCCTTTAATTCTTTATTATCTTTTATGCAATTTATTCTTCATATGATTATGTTTTCATTATCTATGTCTGAGTAGATTCCTAGTTAGGTTTAGGGTTTCTCACATAGGATTTCATGACTTGCTAGACTTGTTTAATTCAGTTAAGGATTCATAACTATATCTGTTCTTCAATCTAATTGTGCTTAAAGCTAGTTCTAACCTGATCAATTAGAATCTAGATCTTAGGTTTCTAAATACGACACGAAAGTGTGGTTTAGGAATCTGAACTATTTAGGTTGAGCAATTAAACTTCTCGCAAACGAAAATTTGGTTTAGGTTAATTGTGAACATATCAAACTTGGAATTAATGCTGGTTTAATCTGTTAGTTCTCGCAAACGAAAGTTTGGTTTGCTGCACTTAGACTTAGAGAACTATCGCAAAGAAATTTGGTTAGTTCTATATCCGTGTTTTGAGTTCTAGAACTGTGCTTAATTAGATCCTTGCTGAATGAACTGTCTGCTTGTCTGATTTCCTGAGAACGCCCTAGACTTAGCGCTTTTAATAACTTCCTTTCACAACCAAAAATCTCTGCTTTCTGTTTACTTTCTCGCATTGCTTTTATTTACATCACATTGCTTTCTTCCTAGTTTAATCCCTTGTTCTTTAGCTATCGAAACCAGAGTCTCTGTGGATTCGATACCCTATATACTACAATCATTGAACTGTGCACTTGCAGTAGAATAGGATTAAAACCTGACCCCTATCAGCGGCGTCATGCCAAGAGCTTGAAACCGTAAAACCCTAAAGGTTTGTGATCGCCGAAAAAATCACTCTCAGAGCATAAAACGCAGCATTTTTTATTAAGTAACAAGTGAATTAATTCTTTTTTATGCTCTTCAAAGCTTCAAGCTTCTCAAAAAAAAATTATATATATATATATATATATATATATATATATATATATATATATATATATATATATATATTTGTTTTCAATATAAAACTATAAAAAATATTATTCATAAAATCAATACTATTAAAAAATTAGTGTCAAAAGAAAACTAACCTTTAGTTCATGTGTTTATTACAACTTATGCCATTGCATATTAATGATTTAATTAAATTTTATTAAGGGTAATTAGGGAATATAACATTATCTCTACAATCCATGTTTTCAAACTGTTGGGAATGTCCTGAAATCTACCGTACTATCTCTAGAAAGTATGATAAGTGTCGAGATCAGACATAAGTCATAAATACTGGGTGATCATGATGGCTTGCTAGAGTCCGCTCTGTTGGGGCGTTTAGATCAATCCTGATTCAATTCCAGATTCAGATTATCCTAAACATGCGATCTAGGTTCTTCTCTGAATAGAAACAAATGATGATCTCACCTTATACCTGTTATTGCAGCGGAAATGGATGGTATATCTGAGATCAGAGAAACACCGAGGGATGAATCCTCCAAAGGTTCACACACGCTTTCACAGGAAACAGCTGCTAGACCACAAGGGGAACTCGGCGCAGAGAGAGAGAGTTTTCGGCTCAAGTGTTAGGGTTAATCAGTCTGAAACTCGAGTTTTATGACACAAAACTCGTCCTGTTCCGTTTGGGCCATTTGGCCCAAATACCAATTAACTCGTCGGTGTTGGCGCACTGCATCGATCGTTGCACCTTATGCATCGATCGATGCACAGTGGCTAAACCTTTTATTCTCTCTAAGTACAGTAAATGCCTAGCACTTTTACTGTACATCTGCTAAAACCGTTCCTACACATTTTCCTGTTAGCTTAGGCGTGTGACCCATATGGGATCATATAATAAAGGCAATAAGTCCAAGACTTATAGATCATGAGCGGACTCTAGCAAGCCATCATGACCCCCAGTATTATATGACTTATGTCTGATCATTGACATACTCTTACTTTCTAGAGACAGTACCGAGATTACTGGACACAATTCCAACAATCTCCCACTTGTACTGGAATCTCTGTATTCATAATCCTTTTGTCACAATATCTCGATTAGTCATAAGGCAAGATTGGTGTCATCCTTATAAAGCCTAATCTTGTTCATCAGACTCTGATTTGATACTGACAATCCAAACGACTCGGGAAAGTCCGTTTGAGCATGGCCATGCGTTTTCCAGTATTCAAATCTCCGATTGGCCTAGAGATATTCACTCCATTTATATTGGAGGGACAAATCCCATCTTGTTCCATCACTGTGAACTACTCATTTCATGATGTACCCAAACAAGGTCCTTATAGCTATCACAGAATGATAGCGTTAGACAATGATCAAAGTACATCAGTCCATGTGCAGTCACATGCATGTGAACTCAGGTCTAAGGACTATACTCTATAGTCGTAGTAAGAATCTCTTATGACACAGATATAAATATCCTGAAGAGTTCTTATAAGCGGGTCTTGTCCGGTCGTATGTTCCCAACATACACCTATGTACTGACTTTGATGCCGCGCATCTTTGACACACCGAGACTTTGTCATAAGTCACGTACCAATCCAGTCTCACACGGTCGTTGATGTTCCAATTTCAACAACCTTCGACTGGGGACGGGATGATATAATACATCTATCAAATATAGGGTCTCATGATCAAGCTAAATGACTTCGATGACTCAAGATCAAGTCATTTACTTCGATGACCTATAAAATGGTTCATATCATTTTGGAACGATTATTTCATCACAGTTAAAATAATCTTGAAATAATAATTTCATTAAACATAAAATAATGTTTTACAAGAACATATCAAATAACTAAAATAAAGCTCACAAAACTCCCACTCAAATTTAGATTACATTTCAATGTATCTAATGCCTACAGCTTCAGTCAGGAACTCGAGCTTAGGCCTTGGGAGTGGCTTTGTCAACGGATCAGCGACATTATCATCTGTCGGAACTCGGCTGATCTTGACTTCCTTTCTATTAATGATGTCACGTATCAAGTGATATCTTCTTAGAACATGCTTGGATTTCTGGTGTGATCTTGGTTCCTTTGCCTGAGCTATAGCACCATTGTTGTCACAAAACAGTGCCAGAGGCTCAGCCGCATCTGGTATCACACCTAGTTCCATAATGAACTTTCGTATCCAAACAGCTTCCTTCGCCGCTTCTGAGGCGGCGATATATTCAGCTTCTGTAGTGGAATCAGCAACGGTGTCTTGCTTGGAGCTTCTCCAACTTACTGCACCGCCATTCAGACAAAAGACATAACCGGACTGTGACCGGAAATCATCTGTGTCTGTCTGGAAACTTGCGTCCGTGAATCCACTGACTTTAAGCACATCACTTCCACCGTACACCAAGAACTTATCCTTAGTATGTCTTAGATACTTTAAGATATTCTTTACGGCAATCCAATGGTTTTCACCTGGATTTGACTGGTATCTACTCGTCATGCTCAATGCATAAGCAACATCAGGACGAGTACAGATCATGGCATACATGACAGATCCTATTGCAGATGCATAAGGAATATTCTTCATGCGCTCAAGCTCAGCAGCCGACGTAGGGCTCTGCTTCTTGCTTAGCATTGTGCCATGTACCATTGGCGTGAAGCCCTTCTTGGAATCTTTCATGCTGAATCTTTGTAGGACTTTGTCAATGTATGAGTCTTGACACAAGCCTATCAGCCTCTTAGGTCTATCCCGATAGATCCTAATTCCAAGAACGTATGCGGCTTCACCCATGTCTTTCATGGAAAAACAACTTCCAAGCCAGTCTTTTACGGACTTTAGCATTGGAACGTCGTTACCGAGAAGCAGTATGTCATCGACATACAGAATAAGAAATACAATCTTGCTCCCACTAGATTTCTTATACACGCATTGTTCTTCTTCGTTTCTGATGAAGTCAAATTGCTTGATCGCTTCATCAAAACGAAGATTCCAGCTCCTCGATGCTTGCTTCAATCCATAAATGGATTTATGAAGCTTGCATACTTTCCCAGCATTCTTTGGATCTATGTAACCGTCAGGTTGCGTCATATACACATCCTCTTCCAGAATACCATTCAGGAAGGCGGTTTTCACGTCCATCTGCCAAATTTCATAATCATGAAAAGCTGCAGTTGCTAGTAGAATCCGAATAGATTTCATCATAGCCACCGGTGAATAGGTTTCATCGTAGTCCACACCGTGAACTTGTCTGAAACCTTTTGCCACCAACCTGGCTTTATAAATCTGGACATTTCCATCCACGTCAATCTTCTTCTTGAAGATCCATTTGCACTCGATGGCTTTTACACCAGCGGGTAAGTCAACCAACGAAAACACTTGGTTGACCGACATGGAGTCCATTTCGGAATCAGTGGCCTTGCGCCACTTAGAGGAATCTGGGCCCATCATGGCTTGATTGAAGTTCGATGGTTCATCACCATCAATGATCAGAAGATCATGACAGTCAGTCACGAGGAATCCTTGATATCTCTCGGGTTCGTGACGGATCCTCCCGGATCTTCGAACTTCAGGTACTACAGGTTCAGGCTCTACAATTTCTTGTAGGTCCTCCTGCTGCTCTTCCTCATTAGGTTGAGCAGTATCCTGTTCATCTTGAATTTCTTCAAGCAGTACCTTACTCCCACTGTCTTTCTTAGAGAGAAACTCCCTCTCAAGAAAGTTACAATCCCGGGCAACAAAGATCTTGTTCTCGGAACGTAGATAGAAGTAATAAGCCTTGGTTTCCCGTGGATAACCAATGAAGTAGCATTTGTCAGATTTTGGTGTAAGCTTGTCTGAGATCAATCTCTTGACATAGGCTTCACAACCCCAAATTCTGAGATAAGACAGCACTGGAGCTTCTCCAGTCCATAATTCATATGGTGTCTTTGCTACTGCTTTCGATGGCGCTCTATTTAGAGTGAACACTGCTGTTAGCAGAGCATATCCCCAAAGGGATATTGGAAGGTCTGTGTGACTCATCATAGATCGAACCATATCCAATAAGGTCCGATTTCTCCTTTCAGACACACCATTCCATTGAGGTGTTCCAGGAGGAGTGAGTTGGGATACGATCCCACACTCTCTCAGATGATCACTGAATTCTTGGCTTAAGTATTCTCCTCCTCGGTCGGACCGAAGAGCCTTAATGCTTTTGCCAAGTTGGTTCTGTACTTCATTTTGGAATTCTCTGAACTTCTCAAAAGATTCAGACTTATGTTTCATTAAATAAACATATCCATACCTACTGAAATCATCAGTGAAGGTAATGAAGTACTGATAGTTTCCTCTTGCATTTGTGGACATTGGGCCACACACATCAGTGTGTATCAGGCCCAATAAGTCACTGGCCCTCTCGTTAGGTTTATTAAAGGGGGCCCGTGTCATTTTGCCCATCATGCAGGATTCGCATTTCTCACATGACTCAAAGTCAAATGTGCCAAGAAGTCCATTCGAATGGAGCCTCTTGATGCGTTTCTCACTGATGTGCCCTAAACGACAATGCCATAGAAACGTTCGGTTCTCCTCATTAGGTTTAAACCGTTTGGTATTAATGTTATAAATTGGCGCGGATTGATCGAGTATGTAAAGCCCATTCATAAGAGGGGCAGAACCATAGAACAAATTGTTGCGATTGAAGGAACATAATTTATTCTTAACTGAAAAATCATAACCTTCCAAATCCAACAAAGAAATTGAAATAATATTTCTGCTTATAGCAGGCACAAAATAACAATTATTGAGTTCTAAAATCAATCCCGAAGGTAAAGACAACAAGTAAGTGCCTACAGCTAGCGCTGGAACTTTCGCTCCATTCCCAACTCGTAGCTCCACTTGTCCTTGCTTCAGCCTTCTACTGTTGCTGAGTGCCTGCATATTAGTACAAATATGAGCCCCACAACCAGTATCCATGACCCATGAGGTATTATCAGAAGTAGTTGTATTAACTTCTATAACAAAAATACCTGATGAAGAAGTCTCGAAAGTCTTCTTCTTTAATTCCTTTAGACCTTCCTGGAATTTCTTACAATCTCTTCTCCAATGCCCCAGTTCTTTGCAGAACCTGCACATGTCAGTAGGCCCAGCCTTGGACTTGGGCTTGGGCTTTGGCGTGTCCTTGTCCGCGACTTGGACACCCTTGGCCTTTCCCTTATCCTTAGCAGAAGACTTCTTAAACCCCTTGCCCTTTTGTACCATAAGCACATTGGGGTCCTTGGCGGTTTTCTTCAAGTTGGGCTCTGCAGTCTTGAGCATTCCGTGAAGCTCAGGCAGTGTCTTACTCAAGCCATGCATGTTAAAGTTCAGAATGAACTGATCATAGCTTGCAGGTAAAGACTGCAGAATGATGTCGCAGGCAAGTTCCTGGCTGATTGGGCAGTCGAGTTTCTGAAGATGATCGAGATAACCCATCATCTTCAAGACATGAGGACTCACTGCCGCATTCGCAGCCAACTTACAGTCCAAGAGGTTCTTAACTGTCTGGAACCTCTCAGTCCTAGCCTGCTCCTGAAAAAGCGATTTCAGGCTTGCCATGATCTCGATGGGAGACAATACACTTTCGAACTGTTTTTGCAGCTCAGGAGTCATTGTCACCAACATCAGGCAATAAACATCATTTTCATCTGACGAATGCTTTTCCCAAGCATTGTGCAGAGTCCTGGCAGCATTGGCAAGAGGCCTCTCGGGGAGGGGATCTCGAAGGACATAATCCTTCTTCTCCTGCTTGAGGACCAGCCTCAAGTTCCTTGACCATGTCAGGAAGTTCGTTCCAGTCAGCTTCCCCTTCTCGAGAACAGACCGGATCGAGAATGTGTTTTGTGTGCTTGTAGTAGTCATATCTGAAATATATAAATAAAAAGGTTATTAGTTATTATGTTCAAAATGACTAATCTCGTATTAAAAATTAATATGATATGATTAATCACGCATTATATTCAATAACCTAAGTTACCCTCAATAGAATATAATGATTCCAAGATCCACATATAACTAAAATTAAAGTGGGCCACTGGCCGTCACCCAACCTTAGCTTATATCGGTAAGCCCTATATCGGCTAATTATATCCGTGATATAACTCTTGGTTGTGAATCTGGGCCCGAGGCCCAATCCACTCTGATGTCTCAAGGCCCGGGACTCCCGATGGCCTAGTCAAGAAAACCAGACTATACAGTCATGTAATCATTAATGTCTGGGACTCCCAATGACATTTATGAATCACAAACCGTCTTACTCACGCAAAAGCAGACATCCTCACACTGTAAGGCCATGAATGCAATTGAATGGGCTTTGACAGCTGACATAGCCTGGACAAGACATCCAACGCTTGATATTATTTGAGGTTCGTAGGTTTATTAAAATCATTCCCAAAATAGAAGATTACTATTTCGGGAAACTTTCTATTTATGGAAACCTACTATTTTGGAAACTTTCTAAAATTGGAAACTTTCTAAAACCGGAAACTTTCTAACTTTAGAAATTTCTTTAAAATCCAAAACCCGCAAATTCAGAAACTTCTATTTTAAGAAACTTTCGAATTTCAAAATTTCGGAAACTTTAATTTAAAACGACTTTATAATTTTATAAAATAGATTTTAAATTAATCTGAAGAAAGACTCAATTAACTGGCCCAATTGTTTTAACTTCTTGGCCCGAGGCCCAAGAATTTGTCCATGTCCAAGACATGACCCAATTGTCCAATTAATTGACATAACCGGTCTGGTTCATTAAAACTGGTCTAACCAAGTTTTAATTACTACGATGACCACAATTGTCAACCGGTTATTTACTAAACCGGAATTTCTCAATTTATTTGGTCCAACCAAATCAAATTAGAAATTCCTGGTTTAGGCACTAAATCCAATATTTCTTTCGACATTGGATTTCTTATCCCGGTTTAACCAGATTTAATAAAATTATTAAAATCTGTTTATTAAACCAGAACGATGATTTTAATTAAGTTAAACCGAGCCAAAACCCTAACCGCATCGATCGATGCTCACAGCATCGATCCTGCAACGATCGTTCATCGATCCTGCATCGATCGATGCTCTCACGTGTGCACGAACGGTTATCAGGTTTGGCCGAGAGATTCTCGTGAGATCCATGCGATCGTTTGAACGATCCATGCGATCGCGGTCAATCTCTCGCGACTGCAACGATCGATCCTTGCATTGCATCGATCGATGCAATGCGATCTCAGTCGATGCAAAATCAGTTTAGATCACATACCAAATCAATATAGTTTGGTCATGCGATTTTTAAACAGTTTGTTTAGGATTCAATTCTTGTTTCTTAAGTGTTTTAATCTTATCAGTAGATTGATTCAAAAACACCTCTTTAAACAATCCTAAACATGAATCTAAACAAGAAAAACCAGAACCTAAAGCTCTGATACCACTGTTGGGGCGTTTAGATCAATCCTGATTCAATTCCAGATTCAGATTATCCTAAACATGCGATCTAGGTTCTTCTCTGAATAGAAACAAATGATGATCTCACCTTATACCTGTTATTGCAGCGGAAATGGATGGTATATCTGAGATCAGAGAAACACCGAGGGATGAATCCTCCAAAGGTTCACACACGCTTTCACAGGAAACAGCTGCTAGACCACAAGGGGAACTCGGCGCAGAGAGAGAGAGTTTTCGGCTCAAGTGTTAGGGTTAATCAGTCTGAAACTCGAGTTTTATGACACAAAACTCGTCCTGTTCCGTTTGGGCCATTTGGCCCAAATACCAATTAACTCGTCGGTGTTGGCGCACTGCATCGATCGTTGCACCTTATGCATCGATCGATGCACAGTGGCTAAACCTTTTATTCTCTCTAAGTACAGTAAATGCCTAGCACTTTTACTGTACATCTGCTAAAACCGTTCCTACACATTTTCCTGTTAGCTTAGGCGTGTGACCCATATGGGATCATATAATAAAGGCAATAAGTCCAAGACTTATAGATCATGAGCGGACTCTAGCAAGCCATCATGACCCCCAGTATTATATGACTTATGTCTGATCATTGACATACTCTTACTTTCTAGAGACAGTACCGAGATTACTGGACACAATTCCAACACGCTCATGATCTATAAGTTTAGGACTTATTACCAGTATTGTATGATCCCTAAGGGTCACACACCATAGCTAACGGGAAAGTTAAATGGAATTAATACGGTAAGATGCAATGGCATTTACTGTATTAGATCAGAGAATTGGGCCAGACAAAATACAGGCTTTTGTCTGATTTGTGTCTTGGGCCCAAAAGATTAATGAGCCATTAGTCTAATGACTTGGGCCCATTAATGAGAGTGATAAAAATCGCCTAGGGTTTGGTAACTCATCCCCTGCGATTTTTCCAGCAGCTGTGAGCCTCCATCTCTCTCTCTAAAATCTCTCTCTCTGATCTTCCACATCTTTGGTCTAGCAGCCGTCCCGTGCTTGTAAGAGTGTGGATACTCGAGGAGGAATAGGTGTTACCATCTGTTCTAGCTGATCTCATCATTACCATCCATCATCCGCTGCAATCTGAAAGGTAGTGATCAGGTTTGCTTTATGATTCATTTGACGAGAACCTAGATCTGTTTAAGGATTTGTGTTAGGTTGTAATTGAGAATTAAACCATGGAAAACACCAATAATCCTTCAGTGGTATCAGAGCAAGGTTCGTTAGTTTCTTGTAATTTGGATCATAGGTTGTTTAATAGTTTTGAATCAATTTAATGAATAAAGAATTGATTAAAACATTAAAACCTAATCGAATGTTGCTTAATGGTCTCGGTCTTGATCTTAAAGCTTGTGCCGTCGATCGTTTTAACCGATCAATAAATTTTAAAGATTGGCCGATGTTTGATTAATTAAACCCTAATTGGCTCACGATATTGCGTGTGCCGTTTGTGTGTGCGTGTGATATTGTGTGAGCCAATTAATAATCGAATGAGTGAGCCAATTAATTGTGGGCGTGTGATCATGTGAACCAATTATTGAAACCCTAATTGGTTTCGATCGAGTGTGACAATTATCACTTGATAATTAATGATGATCGAGCCGTAAAGCAGTTGGCCGAGATCGATTATTCAATCGTGAGGCGCAGCTTGGATCGCGTGATGCATGATCGGTTAACGATCGTTGCATGATCAATCACGTAATGGGCCGTGTGATAATGGGCCAATGATCCGATCTTGGATCGATCATGACGTTCGTTTGGCCCATTAAAATTTTACGTCCCGCGAATAGTCAATCGGTTAAACCGAGCTTCGCGGTTCGTTGCCCAAAACCACACCGATTTAACCGGTCCATTTATTGGCGGTTAATTGTGTGTTTAAAGCCTTAAACCGCAAGTTAAATCAAATTGGCTAAAACACTAGGTGTTTCTTCCCGGTTTTGGATTTAACTGAACCGATCCAATTTAATTGGTGGTTCAAGCGGTTAACCCAAATCGCGGTTTGCTGGAAATAATTTAATACATGGTATTATTTAATTTCTGGTTAAACCGGATTGAAATTCAAAATTGAATTTTAACCTAAACCGAAGGCTGGTCTAAGTTTGATTTGGTTGGACCAAATAATTTAGAGCTGGTCTGGTTTAGTAAATAACCGATGGTTTTGATAGTTAATTTGGTCTTGGACCAGAATTAATAAACCGGATCGTTTATGTCAAATTATTGGGCCAGCTGGAATTCTATGGTCTTGGGCCAAGAATTGGGCCTATAATTTGTGACCCAACCCAAAATATTTATGAAATATTTAAATTAGAAATTTCTATTTTTAGTAAGTTACTAAATTTAGAAAGTTTCTAAAATAAGAAAGTTTCCCAAAATAGTAATCTTCTATTTTTGGAAATAAAACTTAAAAATCCTCAAAAGCAATATCAAGCTTGGATGTCTTTCCAATCTTGTCAGCTACTTAACGCTTATTTGATTACAGATATGGCTTACAGTGTGAGGTGTCTGTTTTCGCGTAAGTAAAGTAGTATATAGTCACTAATTTCATTGGGAGTCCCAGATTTTAGTGATTATTTGGCTGTAAGAGATTGGTTTCCTTGACTGGGCCATCGGGAGTCCCGGGCCTTGAGACATCTGGTGATATTGGGCCTTGGGCCCAATTCACAACCGAGAGTTATATGAGATATAACTAGCTGTGTGTATGCTTACCAAGTAAAGCTAATTCCGGGTGACGGCCAGTGGCCCACTTTGGATTTAGCTGAACATGGGTCTCGGAATCATTGTATTCTTATGAGGTTAAACAAAGAAATTTTGAATGCAATGCGAGTTTTCTTATAAGTTATCAAGATTACTCTTTTATGAACTAAATAACTAAAACTCTATTTATCTCTAAATTTCAGCTATGACAAGCACAAACAATCAAAACACTTTCTCGATCCGGTATGTCCTTGAGATGGACAAACTGAACGGATCAAATTTCTTGACTTGGTCGCGGAACCTGAGACTAGTTCTCAGGCAGGAGAGAAAGGACTATGTCCTTGAGAGAGCTCTCCCCGTGAGGATCGGGTCCAATGCCTCTCATGCAGTATATAATGCTTGGAATAAGCATTATAATGATGCGGTAGATGTGCGTGGTCTGATATTGGCTACCATGGACTCAGATTTGCGGAAGCAATATGAGAAGATGGAGTCGCCAATAGAGATGATCAGCAGCCTGAAATTGAAATTTCAGGTGCAGGTAAGAGTGGAGAGATACCAGTTGGTTAAATCTCTCACTAGCTGCAAGCTACCAAATGATCATCCAGTAAGTCCTCATGTCAGTAAAATGATGGGTTACATTGATAACCTGAGGAAACTGGATTATCCAGTTAGCCAGGAATTGGCAACTGAGATCATTCTGCAGTCACTGCCGTCAAGCTATGATAAGTTCGTAAGGAACTATATCAAGAAAGGCTTAACGAAGACGTTGACTGAACTGCATGATATGCTCAAGATAGTTGAGCCAAACGTGAAGAGTACCCTGTTCAATCTCATGAATGAGAAGGGTAGGTTTACTAAACCTAATGCTGACAAGGGTGAAGACAAAGTTGTCCAGATTTTGAATCATGGCAAGCGTGTGTCTTCTGAGCCCGAGTCAGATACCTCTTACGTTGGTAAGTGCTACTACTGTAAAGAGACTGGGCATTGGAAAAGAGATTGCATTAAATTCATGGAAGATTATGAGGAGTTAAAGTTGATGTATGAGACTACTTCCTCAGGTATTCATGTTATTACTTCAAGTTATACCTTGTAGGTATTGGATACTGATTGTGGCACTCATATTTGTTATAATATGCAGAGCCTGAACAACAGTAGAACGTTGAAGGAAGGGCAAGTGGAACTGCGTGTCTGGAAGGAGCTTGGGATGCTGCCTCAGCCGTAGGGTTTTCACTTGTAGATGCCTTTGAGGCTTGGTTTTGCATTAATAATTGCTACAATGTACCTGCTTTAAGCAGAGTTGTTTTTCATTTTCTTGTAAAGAATTTGAATGTTTTTCATTTTGATAAAGACAAGTTTTGTTCTTTTGATCTTAATGAAATGTTAATTGTAGCACCCTATTCAAGGAATGGGTTTTATATCTTAAACCAAAGAGTGCCTAAAATGTAACATAAATACCGCAATTGGTTTAAATCTGATGAATTAAACCTGTTATTTCTTGGCATAAATGTTTTGGTCACATAGAGTAAGTCAGATTCAGAAACCCCATAGTTATGGACTTTTGGGCTCATTTGAATGGATATCTTATGAGACTTGAATTCTGCTTACTGGACCAAAAGACAAAGGGCCCATCTTAGCCGAGCTAGAGAAAGGCCCAAAGGCTTATTGGAGATTGAACATACTCATGTATGTGGTCCGATGAGCAGTAATGCCAGAGAAAATTTCCTGTACTTCATTGTCTCTACTGATTACTTCAGTGAGTGTGACTGTGTTCATTTGATGAGACACAAGTCGGAATTCTTTGACATGGTCGAAAGAGTTCCAGAGTGAGGTATAGAATCAAAGTGACATAAGTATTGAGACTCTGGATTAGATCAAGAGTGAGAATACTTAAGTCATTGATAGTGTGATCATCTGAATGAGTGTGAAGTCGTTTCACAGCTCATTTCTCCTAAAAAAAAAAAAACCTGGGTGTTTCTGTGAGAAAGAATCAGATCTTATTAGAAATGATTAAAGATGAGTCACACGAATCTTCCATGATATTCTTTAAGAATAACGCTCTAGTAATATCTAAGTTTACGCTGAAATAGTTCAACCAATATCAGTTGAAAGACACCACGTAAATGTGGATTGGAATCGATCCAAATTCGTCTTTACTGAGTATTTGTAATTGTGCTACTTCGCTGGTTGTCCTAGGGAAACCAAGGCTTGTTACTTTTACGTCCATTCTGTTTTCTAAGAGGGGAAGTAACTTTCCAAGAAGAACAGTGGGAGTAAAAGTATAACTCGAAGAAATTCGAGAAATACAGGAGGCTGCTCAACCTGTTGAGGGAGAGCAACGGATGGATTTACAGATTTCTGTAGAATCTGCACCTGTAAAGCCTGAAGTTCGCAGATCTGAATGAATCAGTTACTAATCCGAGAGTGATTTCTCATCATTAGTTGAATCTGATGATCATTGAAAGTTCGCATGATCTGATGATCATTGAAAGCGACGAATCTGCGAAATTCAAAGAAGCGAAAGTGAGCTCGGACTCCGAAAATTACACTATGTGTAAGTTAGCTTCATTGATCCATTCATGGATGGAAGCAAACATATCGGAGTTGGAATCTTCGTTCTGTTGAAGTAGTCAAGGTTTTGACTTGAACAGGAACGAAGCGGAACTGTGCGTTTACTAATAGATATGTGGGAGCAATATTGCATTTCTCATAGTGTATGTCCATGACATACTGATTCTCGAAAATAACGTCCCAATGCTGCAGTCGGTAAAGGACTGGCTTGGGAGTTGGTTTTATGATTGACATGGGTAAAGCCACGAAGTTCTTGGATTTTGGATCTAAAGATAAAGATCCAAAAGAGCTGGTAGGACAAAGTCAGGATTCTTAAATTGACAAAGTCCTACACGTAATCAGCAATCCAAGAAGGGTTTTATGCCAATGTCATATGGCATTACGTTAAGCGAGATACAGTGTCCTACGATATCTGCTGAGCTTGAATGCATGGATAGGATTCCATATGCGTCGGCAATTGGATCTATCATGTATGCCATGACACGTACTTGTTTTGATGTTGCTTTAATGTTAAGCAAGACAAGTAAAGACCAGTCAAATCCAGCAAAGAATCACTGGATTGCCGTAAAGAATATCCTAAAGTATTTGAGGAATACTAAGGATAAGTTCTTCATTTACGGAGAAAGTGAGGTGCTACAAGTCGATAGAGTCTGAAAGGCAATTTTCCAATAGACAAAGATAATTCCTGGTCACAGTCCGGCTATATCTTGTGTCTAACTGGCGGTGCAAGGCACTGTTGCTGACTCCATGACTTAAGCTGAACATTTCGCAGCTTGAGAAGCGGCGAAAGAGGTTGTTTGGATAGAAGAGTTCATCACTGAACTTGATGTGATTCACAGCATAGATGAGGCTAGCTGCACATCAGAGGTCCAAACACCTTGAGGGTAGGTATAACCTATTCCGTGAGATAAATGACAGAGGTGTTAAGTAGATAAGCAAGTTTCATCGAATGAAAACGTTGCTAATCTATTAACGAAGCCACTCCTTATGCCTAAGCACGAGTCGCGGACTGTAGCTGTAGGATGAGTGAAATTAAGATGTAGTCTTAATTTCAGTGGGAGTTTGTAAAGGGCTTTACTTAGTTGTTTTGAAAGGTTCATGTAAACATTTTAAAATGTTAATGAAATTTATATTTCTGGATTATTTTTAACTGTGATATAAAATAATCGTTCCAAAATGATTCATGTCATTATATATGGGCCATCGAAGTACATGAGTAGACTTGATCCTGAAACCCCATATTTAACGAAGTGACATAAATCATAGTGTCCATAGTCGAAGGTTGTTGAAATTGGAACAACAACAACCTGTTGAGACTAGATTGTGTTGAGACTTATGACCAAGTTTCAAGGGGTCATAGATGCGCGGCATCAAAGTCGACACATAGGTATATGTAGGGGAGCATATGACCGGACATGGCCCGCAAGATGAGAACTCTGCAAGATATTAATATCTGTGTCATAAGAAGTTCTCATATACGACTATAGAGTATAGTCCTTAGACCTGAGTTCGCATGCATGTGGCTGCACATGGAGTAATGCGCTTTGATCATTGTCTAACGCTGTTTCGTAACTGGGAGCTATACGGACCTTGGTTGGGTGTATTATGAATTGTGTAGTTCATAGTGATGGAACAAGATGGGATTTGTCCCTGCCGTTTAACGGAGGTAATATCTCTAGGCCAATCGGAGATTTGATAGCTGGTAAGAGAATGGCCATTCCCAAACGGACTTGCCCAAGTCGTTTGAATTGTCAGTATCAAATCTGGTCCGATAAACATGGTCTGGCTATATAAGGATGACACGCATCTTGCCTTATGCCAGATCGAGATATTAAGACAAAAGGACTAGGGAATGTAGGATTCCAGTACAATCGGAAGATTGTTGGGAATGTCCTGTGTAGGATTCCAGTACAAGTGGGAGATTGTTGGGAATGTCCTGAAATCTACCGTACTATCTCTAGAAAGTATGATAAGTGTCGAGATCAGACATAAGTCATAAATACTGGGTGATCATGATGGCTTGCTAGAGTCTGCTCATGATCTATAAGTTTAGGACTTATTACCAGTATTGTATGATCCCTAAGGGTCACACACCATAGCTAACGGGAAAGTTAAATGGAATTAATACGGTAAGATGCAATGGCATTTACTGTATTAGATCAGAGAATTGGGCCAGACAAAATACAGGCTTTTGTCTGATTTGTGTCTTGGGCCCAAAAGATTAATGAGCCATTAGTCTAATGACTTGGGCCCATTAATGAGAGTGATAAAAATCGCCTAGGGTTTGGTAACTCATCCCCTGCGATTTTTCCAGCAGCTGTGAGCCTCCATCTCTCTCTCTAAAATCTCTCTCTCTGATCTTCCACATCTTTGGTCTAGCAGCCGTCCCGTGCTTGTAAGAGTGTGGATACTCGAGGAGGAATAGGTGTTACCATCTGTTCTAGCTGATCTCATCATTACCATCCATCATCCGCTGCAATCTGAAAGGTAGTGATCAGGTTTGCTTTATGATTCATTTGACGAGAACCTAGATCTGTTTAAGGATTTGTGTTAGGTTGTAATTGAGAATTAAACCATGGAAAACACCAATAATCCTTCACAAACAAGACAATTATTAAACATGTAGCCAAACAACCAAAATATAATGGGTCCCATTTTCCTAATTAATTAAAATCAAAACAAATTAATTGATAAATATAATTAATAATTTATACATCAACTATTATATATATAAATTAATATTCTCTAATTTATGATTTAATTCAAAATATATTTATAATATATTTTAATATCTTTTTATTTTGTTTTATATATATATATATATATATATACATATTACGATTGTTGTTTTTACGATTGTACTTTTTAGCAGGTTTTTCCATCAAACTGAAAAATATTTAAATAATTAAACGGGTTGAAAAATTAATTAGCCAATTTCGATTATAAATTTTCTATAAAAAAATTTCGCATGAGTTTAAAATATATATACATATAGTAAATAATTTTAGTTGATATATTTTAAACTTAATATAAATATTAAAATGATTTCATATTTATATTATTCAAATATTTGAAGCGTCAAATTATGCTTTATGTTTGAATGAAGTTTTTAACGGGTTGTTCCATCAAATTTGCAAATTATATATACGACTACAACATGTGTTTTATAAAATAATATTTTAGATAAATATAATAACAATTAAATCTATACCACATAACTTTTACAATAGTTGTTTCATATATATTTTTTTCTTTTCCAAACCATGATCTTACGATACAACATAGATTAAAACATATAATGTGAAATCGTTATTTTAATCTCTTAATCCTTACGATATATCTCCTCCAAATAACAGATGATTCATTTAAAAAAAAAAACTAAATTGCTAACTCACTATTTATAATGCTGGTTAAACAATTATAATCAAAATTAGATTACATAATTAAAAATCTAAAATACTATGAACAAAATGAATAAAAAGTAAAATTTGTAAAGAAAATTAAACCCGCACTTTCTAATTGCGGGTCAAAATCTAGTTTTTTTTTAAAGAAAAACCTTGAAAATTAATTTGAAGGTAACAAAAAAATCTTTTGTCCTATGATCCATAAAAATGTTGAGTATGCTCTGTAGCTAATCTCCTGCTATGATACCTTATGGCTGATTCTTCTCATCTCCATCCACTTCTCTCAGAAAAAGAGCATGTGTCTGCAACATACCCAACTTTCTCCATCTCTTTCCCTAACTCAGCAAGATTCTCATAGATCTCCTTACTTTTCACCTGGCGTCTATCTCCAGCTGCAAATGTATGAACTTTGTTTCTTTGACCCAGCTTAGCCATGTTTCCTTTTTCTCCCATGTATCGAAGAAATATTCAAGCTTTGGCTGCGTCTTCAAATCTACCATTGGCTGCATAAGTATTGAACAGAAAAATGTGCATACCAGAACTCATTGGTCCTAGTTCAAAGAACTTGTATGCTGGAAACACCGCAAGCTCAGTGTTCTTTTGAATTGTACAACCCATTAATAAAGCTCCCTGTACAGATTCCATGGAACGGATAGGCATGTTCGTGATAACTTCGAGCGCTTCTTGTAGTATACCACCTTGTGCGAGCATATCCACCAAGGAAGAATAATGCTTATATGTCGGATCGGTTCTGTATTATTTCATCAGAACAAATTAGTATCTCCTTTCATCGAATAGACCCGCGGGCTACAAGCGTTGAGAACTTTCAGAAAAGTTATGAAATTTTGTTTCATTCTAGAGTGTTTCATCCGTTTGAACAACCCGATTACTTATAGAGCATGCGAGTGTTGCGCCACACCTTGAGCACGGGACAGTACATGAAGTTACCTCAACTGAGAAGGACTACCAATTCGAGAAGCTTCCTAGGGTATGATCCGATTGGCAAACAATAAAATATACTAGCCATATGAAATTCACTTCGTGCAGCAGAATATAAAACGAAAGATATTCTATAACACTAGGAACAAGAAAATTTTCATGGAGGAGGATCCAGTTACATGTAATTCACTATCCTTTTGAAGGGATATACATCGATGGGGTTTTCTATTACATATCTATCCAAGCCAGAGGTGTGAAGAATATAGCTTGATTTGATGTTAGGTATAAAAAACTTACATTTGTTAACGCAATATCTATGGGAAAAATGCCAAATAATGTCTAAACTTTTTCATTTTGGCCAAACAATACCCGAATTGTATTGCTGGCCAAACAATACCTCATCTATAGTTGACTTTTCCAAATATTACAAAACTCAGAGTTGACTCGGCCAAATTAGCATGTTGTTATCTGAGTTAACAGAATCATTAGAAGGCGAACTCGGGTCTTTATTTAATGGGCAAGGGGTTTGTCGCCACTGAGAGAGTGGCTTTTCATTGATTAATAGTCAGCATTAAAAATATTTAACCGCTCTGGAATCTCGTCTTTGGACACGAAAGATGCAGAGTACCTGCTGGGATTCAACGATGAGAGATCAAATTAACTTAATGCAGCTACATCAATTGAAATCATCAAGTACGCAAACGAGTGATTCAACTGTATTATACAGTGTGCATACACTCAATTCAATCTCATATAAAGGGATCAGAAACGAAATTGGGGGAAGAGAAAACGAAACAATTTACCCAGGAACAAAAATCCCAGTACTGAATCGGAAGAGCACTCCAACGGCTGCACCCAAGACATTGAATAGCTTTCCGGATTTAACGGCGAAGCGTTTCGGCTCGGGTGGCTAAACCGGGAGGAGCAGTGAACACAGCAGCTCCGACGTCCTCGCTGGATTTGGTCGACACTGAGACTGGCTCGAAAGGTTGACAAGTCCTGAACATGAACACTGCGTTTCCCACCGAAGGCATCCCAAAGAGCCAACTATGAACATCCCATAGAACTTCCACAGCCATTCTATTAACAACAATTGTATCATTACCACGAAACTTCCACTTAATCCGCTTCACTTGCAACAACGTCTTCCCATCCACACGAACAGTGAGACAAGGATCAGTAACACTCGTGTCACATTCAACCACAACATCATGGATTTTCCCATCCGGACAAAGCTGAGCCTTTGTTGCAAACATTTTCTTACCAAAGACATGCTCTTTCTTGGCGATGAACATCGCACCACCCAAAGATGAAGGTGAGTAGCCATGGCTTAATCTCGACTTTACACAGACTTTGGTTATAAGAATCATCAACACTAACGGTGACACTCTGACCCATCAGATTCTTGGTCCATGTCACGGTGATCAAACAATTCCTTCCTCGAATTCGGCAATGGTAGATGCAAGTGACTAGATTCTGGGGGTTTTCATCGTTGAATCCCAGCAGGTACTCTGCATCTTTCGTGTCCAAGGACGAGATTCCAGAGCGGTTAAATATTTTTAATGCTGACTATTAATCAATTAAAAGCCACTCTCTTAGTGGCGACAAACCCCTTGCCCATTACATAAGAGACCCGAGTTCGAGCCTCTGTTGATGGTTTTTTTTTAAATTTCTTTCTTAAAAAAAACGACGTAGCTTCGTACTAACGACACAGTAACGGACTACTAAACGCCTTCTATTGATTCTGTTAACTCAGATAACGGCATGCTAATTTGGCCGAGTCAACTCTGAGTTTTGTAATATTTGAAAAAGTCAACTATAGATGAGGTATTGTTTGGCCAGCAATACAATCCGGGTATTGTTTGTCCAAGATGAAAAAGTTCATGCATTATTTGGCATTTTTCCCCAATATCTATTTACATGAAAACATGCCTTTCTCCCCGACGTACTAAACTAATAAATTACAAGGTTAACTTAGCGTAATTAGTTGGGAAAATTATGGTACTTTTGAAATGCCTAGGTATGTCTTTAGCTTGTATTTTTGGATTCTAGAGGATTCCCAGAGACAATAATGGTCGAGACTTGAATACACTTTTTCAATGAATATAGTCGTTGAGGGTGATGTTTCCGTTGTTGGAGTGACTGTTAGTGGTGAAATTATTTGTTGCATGGACTATACAAATAAACACTTCTTTGTTTCTACTTCAGTCCCGAGAAGAACACGCTGGAAAGAGTTGTAATCCAGGGTTTTGAAGAGCTTACATGATATGTCGAGTTTTAAACCCTAACAATAATTGGAAGTGCACAGAAACCAAAAATACACTAAGATTATTATCACTTAAACCGAAGCTAAGAAAACAAAGAGTTGTTTGTGATTAGAAATTGTAAAAGAGAAGCAAATAAAATCGGTAAAAGAGAAATTAGGAAAAGCGTCGGATCATGGTATTTCACAGAAATCGGAATCATGTATCAATAAATTATTGAAGGAACAATTTAGAAACAACCTAAAACTCAAAAATAAATGTATAGCCTACTAACTTCCGTTATGAAGTCTACTTTTTCTATCATCCTAACTTCTGTTAGTGTTGTAGTCAAGCATTAGTTCGTGTATGGGTTCAATATGTTCACAAATCACAATAACATCAACTTATGCATGTTAAGGACAATTTGATTATCTAAGTTCTTTTATGTATTTAACCAACTTTCGTTGCACTAAATAATCCAAGATCATAGACTAAATGATCAACTTAATCTAAGCAATGCACACAACATTGGATGAAGATATCTAACAATAATTATCTATGTCTAGTTCATTGATTCATTGACCCTTTCAAACCCTAACTCAATTAGGTTAATACAGACATATAGCAAAAAAAAACACAAGAAGAACAAGATAAGTGCATAATTATATTGAAAGAAGAATAGAGTTTAGAAATCTTCTTAGATGAAGATGATGAGATCTTCTCCTTTGGATCTTAGAAAACAATCAAAACTCTTTCTCAAGTCTCTCGTTCTCAAAAGTCTAAAAAAAAGAGTGGTCTTCTGTTTTTGACAGCTAAAATAAGTATATATGAAGTCCTAGACGAAATTAGGGCAACATAAGACGACTATTGGAGCGTTCGTCCTAGCTGAAGTGTTGGGGATCAATCGATCCCTCCCAATATCAATCGATTTGGGATCTTACGTTTTCTTTGGACAAGGGATTGATCGTCCATGATTGGTTTGTCAATCCCAAATCTCACGGTTTTTGGGCATGGTGGAATCAATTGATCTCGACTGAAGTTCTCTTTGGGAATGGGTGCTCCTCGTCTGGATCAGGCGGTTTCGGCCTTTTTTTGCTAAAATCACCAGTTTTACACAAAAATTAAATCATTTTACTCCAATACTTATCATAAACCATCTTTTAATCTGAAATAACACGAAATTGGTTAAAATATTCGATAAAGACTTCAAACACACAACGAAGGACTTAAAATGTGGTCAAAATGCAAGTCAATCATTACACTTTTGTAAACTATGCAGAAAATCTCAAGTTTATAACATAGTTTCTTAGTGTTTGCCTGTTGATGTGACTTTTCATCTACATGAGCTCCTTCATTTCGTTGGCTTGCCATTTTTCCAAGTTTTTTTGTCGATGGCCTAATTATTTTGTTGCACGCTTTACTTTGGTGAAAGCAAAATAATGTTTGATCCCACATTAATTTCACTTACATAGAACATCTTTTCGTACTGATATTATTCTTTTAAGACCTCCATAGCAATATTCTTGTTTCTTTGTTTTAGAGAAATTACTCGACGATACCCAATATAACAGGCCACATTAGTTCTATTGTTTGTATTGAAAGCAATACAAGGTTAAAAGACAGATATATTTCATGATGTCATATCAGAACATCTATCGAATTTCGTAAAATCTAGAAATGTATAAAAACAAGGAATCTAGATATATATAGATCGTTGGCAAAAAAAAAGTATATAGATCACTCCAGACAAATACGTAGGTATGTCCATCTTGGTTAATATTTTGGATATTATTTTTTCTCTTTGGATGTTGGATATTAATTTGTTACCCATTTTATATGCACTAGTCTAGGGCATGCACGGCCGAACAACCATTTTGAAGCAAAACTAGGCATGGAATTAATAATTGAACCGAACCAAAATTTTTGATTTTCGGTTCGGTTTGGTTTAGAGGTTCGGTTCGGCACAATTTTATTTTTTTTGTTCGGTTTTCGGTTCGGTAAACTTGAACCGATCAGGTAGTTAGAATTTAGTTTTAGAAAGAAAAAAAATTAATTTTTTTTTATAACCAATTTAAACCGGATTATTTCAAAAAGTACAAATAATTGGATTCGAACTGATTCGAAATAACCGAATATACTCCAAATTAACCAAATAAACTGAATTACCTGAACCGATCCGAATAATCGAATATACCTAAAATTAACCAAAATTATCTGAAATTAATTATTTTATCCGAAAGTTCGGTAAAAATCAATAATAAAAAAACCGAACCGACTTTAGTTAGTTTCGGTAAAAAATCAAAAGTAAAAGAACTGAAAAATTGAGTAACCGAACCGAAACCGAACCAAAGCTCCAATGCTAAGCAAAAAATTGAAACTGCACGTCATTTATCTTTTTGAGTGATAAAGAACTCATCAAGTGCAAAAGCTGTAAGCGTCATTTATTCCGTGTCTTTGTGTTGAAACAGAAACTTCGAAAAATATGGGTTAATTCCTTATTTATATAAAACAACTTTGAACAGGTTAAGACGTTTCTATAAGAACCTCTAAGCTTTAATGCAGATGTTTCCACAGTAATAAAGAAAAGAGGTCGGTATTTGTATTGGCATTGGTATATTATATGTATAGAGGAAGGAATAAAATGTCACTGTGATTGAAGAAAGAGACTAAGTGGTAATGGAGTTGCGCAGGTATCGAGGTTGATGGCAATCTCCAACCTCTGATCTGCCCTTGTTTATATGTTTGCCTTAAAGCGCCAATAATTCGTAATAAAAACAAAGGAAGTAGAGCTTTTACAGCTATAGTTTGCACGAATTTTACAGTGGTTTCACTGTTTGAAAAGTACTCTTTTTCCCTTCAATAATTTTAATACAGTCCCCACATGTAAGAGTTAAAGTTGGAAACACGCGCACTTTATGCGCATTTTATACCAAACACGACTTGCTCGCAGAAATTGTGGAGACAAAAGAAGAAAGGATGGAGAAAAGGGAAGAAGAACGCAAGTCTCATGCGAAAAGAGGGTTGTGGAAACCTGAAGAAGACATGATATTGAGAAGCTATATCGAGACTCATGGAGAAGGAAACTGGGCAGACATCTCTCGTAGATCCGGTCCGAACCCAAACTTTCCCACATAGTGAGTTGTCACTCTAGAAGCAGAATGTTAGAGTAACTTTTTTGTTTGTGTGTTCAGGATTGAAGAGAGGAGGCAAAAGCTGTAGGTTGAGATGGAAGAACTACTTGAGACCAAATATCAAAAGAGGTGGCATGTCACCTCAAGAACAAGATCTCATCATCCGCATGCATAAGCTTCTCGGCAACCGGTATTTCCTTCTCCTCCCTCTCATCACTTTCTTTAATATTTAATTAAACTACTTCCTTTTTCCTCTGTTAGATGGTCGTTGATCGCCGGTCGGCTTCCAGGTCGAACTGATAACGAAGTCAAGAACTACTGGAATACCCATTTGAACAAGAAACCCAGTTCCAGGAAACAGAATGCACCTGAATCAGTGGAAGCCACTCCGTGCATTGACAAGCCAGTTATGTCTACAGTAGCCAGAAGAAGTCATGGAGAAGGAGAAGAGGGCACTAACACTACCTGGATGGAGGAGACCAACTGCTTTGGCTATGACGTCCGCATAGGATCTCCCCTGCCTCTCATTTCTCATTACCCAGACACTCTTGTCTTTGACCCATCTTTTGCCTTCACCGATTTCTTTCCTCTGCTTTAGGATTATCTCGACGGATAAATTCTTGCTTAGACTTTGCAGATCATATTTGCTTTAGTTAATACAATTGACATTGAGGGAAGTAAGTCTACGCAAGAATTAATCATGAATTGTTGTAATAAGCCCTAGAGGATCCTGTTCTTACCTTATCATCATCTACTCCAGTACAATACCTGTTCCTAACTATTTTTCGACTCTCAACAGTTATTAGGTGAAAAAAAACAAAAAAGCACATGTCCATTAAATTAATAACTGCACGTAAAAGAAATCCAAATTTTGATAACATGTCCTGAAGAAAAAGGATAATACTTACAAAACATCATCGTCCAGAGGATATAAGATAGCTTCTTCAAGAGGTAAAGAAGGAGGGGTTCCTGGAGGGATACTAGCAGCGCCATTTTCACCAGCACATATGCAAAGTGCTTCAGCATCTCTGACTGTTGAATCGAGGTCAATATGCCCAGACAGCTCATTTATGAACTTTAAGAGAGTGTCGAAATCCATCTGCTCTCCTATTATCTTGCTGCGGCATCGCTTCAAGATCGCCACACAAACATATAGGTGAAGGTGTTCCGTGAGGTACTGGGTCCATAACACCTCCCATAGCTGCATTGTCTTCTCGTACTCAAACTCCCTGAGACATGTACAGTGCCAAACTAATCAAATACAACACAGCCAAAGGAAATTCCAATAACAAGATTTCTTCTTGAAAATGAGAAAACAATTTTGGTGTTTCTCGTCATTCACATTCAAAGTGTGATGGAACTGTTTTCGAGTAAGGGGCAGAAAAGATGAAACACACCTTTTGAACTGAATCAGGATCCAGCGGAAACAGAAGAAGTAATTCAAGCAGTCATTCTGCTTAAAGTAATTGTGCAGCGGGCTATCAAGCAACTCCACCAGCTGTGGGACAGTGAAAATGAAAACAAAAAAAGGCTCCAGATTCAGATCCCAACATTGATGCTGAATGCTGATAGAAAGGAAGAAATGCAAAATCAAACTGTAGAGGTGTCCTCGAGAAAAAACTATAAACCTTTGAGAGTGCAAAGAGCTGGGTATGCATCCCATTCTGGTCACGGTTAAAGTTGGGTCCAAGGCGTTCCATCAATGCCACAAAACACCAAAAGGATTCTGATTCATCCTCCATCACGAACAAGATAGGAGACAGATAATCACTCATTCCCTAACAACCAGAAAAACATTTGTCAGTTAAACCACACAGTGGGAAAATTCAAAGCAAGCGCCAGAAATAGAAGTGTGTCCAGCATTCCTGCACTCACCACACAAAAAAATATGGAAACATAATAGTAAGGACAGCGCCAACTTGTAACTCAGTACCTGGCAGTAACCGAGGTCAAAATTGTAGAAGGAGTAGGTCAACAAAATATCACGCATGCTATTGACATTCAGATTGTCATCCCCTTCATAGTATTCAAATGCCCTATCAGTTCTTACCTACACAAGAAGAAATGAACCAGGAATTTAGCTCAATTTGAATTCGATGAGTAGGGCACACCACATACATAAAACAGTATTCTCAAACTCTTCTTACCACATCTTTATCTATCAGCCCCTTCCTCTCCCGATATTTTGTGAACCTTTTTGCTTGTTCAGGGGAGATGCTCTGTTAATAATTGTTAGGAGTGCATCGAACATGAGGGAAATAAGCTAGTCTAAGAACACCTCAATTTATTTAACTAGATCAGACATCATCCTGCCAAGGAACTACATAGCAAATTAAGGAATCTAGAAAAGATGTCAAATGATGATGAACAAACCTGCCACTGCTGTTTCAATGTTGCATATTCCATCTGTTTGACAGATCGAAGATATTCTCTCTCTGCATATGTTGAGTCATATGCATAATGTCCAAGGAGAAAGGGCCAGACCTATAATAGTGATCCTACGTTAGCAATCTGCTTGTAATTATGCAAAGACTAAATTTGAATTTCATCTGAAATAGAAAAGTTAACCTCTCTTCGCAAATGATGCTCAATGCCTCCATAGAAAACTCTCTCTCGAAGAGCTTTCGATTCCACAACTCGCCCTTCAGAATCCAAGAATGCTGTGAACTGAAACCCAGAAAAAAGTTTGAATTTAAACAAAAATGAAAAGAAAATAGAAAATTTATGCGTACACACTTAGCAAACAAAGAAGCAAAACATATTCTATACCAGGGTACTTGGTCGATATTTTAAACTTCACCATAATGCTTGGTGATATATCATTTATTCTCTACCATTTAGTAAAAAGATGCAACATAACACCCAGAAAAAAATCTCTTTAAACTTTCTGGACACTGAAAAATTGCAGAATTTGAAAGTGCTTACCTCTTTAGACCCCATTGGTGGCTGCCTTGGTTTTCCCCACACCAAACTCAACTTGTTAAACTGCAAAGGAGGAACAGTTATACGGCATAATCTATAACAAATTCATAAGTACGACTTTCACCCCGCATATTTAAGATAAATGACAATCTATCCAAAAGACGAAAGAAAACTAGACGTTGCATCGCAAAGGAAGATTCACCATATCTGGATTAAATTTCAACCAACATGCTAATGCTTATAAAAAAATATATCATCACCTCTAAGGGATCAGCCGGGACATCAGTTTCATTATAAATTTCTTCATCATTGAGATGCTCTTTTTCAGGATAACTATGAGGGTTTTCATGATGTTTTTCCTCAGCAATATTTGACAACTTTTCAGGATAACTATGCACGGGTTGGTTATTCCATCTCTTGTCAACGGAACCAAAGCCATTGTTTTCAGAAAACAACTGAGTGGTTGTTTCTCGAGCAAACTTAGTAACCAGAGAAAACTTCTCTAGAAGATGAATTGAAAGATCACGAGTAGGATCATGACTCTTTTGCTTTCTCAATCCATACTGGGAAACACTGGAAACTCTGTTGTCACCACCTGCACTTGTTCTCCCTTGATTTTCATTAAAAGATACTCCATCTAATGGGTATGTAGATTCTCCACTTGCAACAGGCAGTGAACTTGGCAGCTCCAATGAAGAAAGAGTTCTCTGTCGGATATAATCATAAAAACGTATTAGCCATAAGATAAAGAAAAAAATCATCACTCCATCAAACATGAGATGATTGGATATAGTTACCTGCAAGGGACTCTGAAAATCATTCACAATGAACACATTTGCATCTTCTGCCGACCTATAAAAAGGTAAGATTATGTAAGACTGTATTATTTATCGCATAACTATGCAACGACCCATCCAGTTCCATAATATGTTAAACTTTGGTAGTCCTCAAATTTCAATATCTGAGAGTAACAATACACTGTACATACCTAAGCTAATTAGATACAGTAACCCAACAGGCATAAAGGCATGCTTTACATAAATAAGCATCTCACATCAGGCACAAACCTTGCAAGAAAAACATGTTGCTTCACTATGGCCAGAAACTCCCTGACTCCTCCATTGTAGAAGTACAGAGGTGGAAATGCAAGTCCTGCAGATAAATATTAAAACGATTAACAGATAATTCGACTTGTGGAGGAGGGAAAAGAGAATCACATCCTGTTTACCATTGTCAAACCCACTAGGAAGACCAAAGGTTTTTACCAGTCATTTCACAGGCTATTGTCGCTAATTTGAGTTTCAAATATCTCAATTAGTGAAGATTACTTTAGCATTTGTTAATAAAAGCAATAAAGAGATGTCGACCATTTTCATCCTAAACAGTGAATCAGCGATTCAATCTTTTCATTACGAATATATCTCAAAATAAAAGGTTTTGTCTTACCAGAAGACAGCACGACGATTACATACTGCCATCCGAGAGCAGGAGTGTGTCGCCTGATGGACCTCACTTCAGTGAATGGAACTGCTGTGATGGTATAAAGACTCCTGTCTAGAAAAGATAGAGAAACTAAAAACCAAGTTTACGGCATTTTCTTTAATACCAAAACATTACTAAATTCAATTCCAACGAATCGTGATTACCTTTCTCTGATAGCTTTGCATTGGATGTTTGTCCCTTGTACGGAATCCACGACTATCCATCACAGAAGAAAAATCAAATCCAATAATACAAAATAATGGAAGCAGAAACTTCTCGAGTAAGAAGAAACTGAATACAACACTGTACATCAAGCAATCAATTCTTCCTTACAAAATCGAAGAAATAGTTCAAAAAAAGGAAGGAAACAAATGTTAATGATTACCAGGAAGAGAAGAGAATCTTGCTTGGTTAACTTCAATCTACCACTAATCCTCTCCGATGCGAACTGTGTGGGATGAATTGCAACGTTATCCTTCAAATATATCAATTCAGCGACTTCGTGTTCACTAGATAAACTTCTATTTTCGCTGTCGCACCGCATCATGCTAGCCGATCCCTGAAGCAAAATCAGGTATAGATAGAAACAAAACCAAACGATCAATCCACTCAAATAGAGAAAACGAATACAAATTCGCAAGGCAGGCGGAGAAATTCATATCGGTTTGTCAGAAAAAAAAATGCGATTGCGATTGACTTGCACAAAATTGGGAAACAGAAAGTAAGAAAAAATGAGGAGTCAGAGAATAGCAAACTTGTTGTTGAGAGGCAGCGTAATCGGCGTCGTCGGAGAGATCATGTAGCTCCGACCCTTCCATACTCATGATTTCGCGAGGAGAGAGAGGAGAAGAAGAGATCGATTACCCTCGAGACCAAGTTAAAAAAAAATAAGTGCGTTAAGGAAGCTACAGGCGCGTTGAGAATATTCTGTTACGTGTATCTCCTAAAATTTGCATATAAAAGGGTTTTGGGGCTGTTTGGCTACAAGACTGTAGGCTTTTTTTTTTTTCTTTTTTAGTTTTGAAAGTTGATTTTTTACCAAGCACAATTTAAAAGTTTTACAGCTTTGAAAGTCTTATAAAAAATCTCAAAATCTAACTTTCTCTATTTTTTATCCACCGTGAGTATTTTTCTAAAGCCAAGAATATATGACTTTTCTTTTTTTTAAAAATCACAACCCTTAAAGTCACGACCAATTTTTTTAACCGTCAAAGTCTAAAGTAAAAGTGATAAACAAGCAACCCCAAATTAATACAAACAAACTTTTTTTGCCATCTAAATTATATTGATTAATTGGGAGAAGATATTCATTTGGAGACTAACTTCAAACAATGATACCAATATTTATCTTTGGTTATTATGATACTAGATGACTCATCTGCACCTTGTGCGGGATGAATGATTTTTTCCGAGCATTGTTTAGCTTAATTTAGGAAAAAAAAATATGTAGTTGAATATTAAAAACTGTACAAATTGTAATTAAAGCGTAATTTTACAAAAAGTGAAACTTAAAATAAAAATGAAAATCAAGAATCATGATTTTTTATTATTGAAAAGAAACACAACCATTATTGAAAATAAACAATTAAATAGCTGATTAAAATAATTAAACATAAATTAGGATATTTCAATATTTTGAAGGGCAAACCATGCATCTCAGAATGTGTCATAAACAACATTATTAATCGTCCTTAGATCCAAATAGCCACATGGTCCCCTTCTTACAACCAATAGACAACATAAGTAATATAGTTCTCCAATTTCTTCTGCATATACTAGTAAACCACATAAACGTGATTTACCTTGTATGCGGGGTTTCCATTCATAGCTTTTTTTATCCCAAAAAATTCTGTTGTTATTTGTGAATATAGAACGTCTTCCTTGAAGATTAACTTGATTGCATTTCATTCATATCCGAAATTTATCTTCTTTTTCTTGATATTCCAAACCGACATCATCGTCGAAAATGATTTGTGGAGAAGGAAGAACAATAGGTAAAATTTCAATAGGATCAATTGAACGTCCGGAAGAAGCTGAAACAAATTTAGATATGTTAATGAAAATAGTAAAAAAAAATTTAAATATCAAAATGTATAGAAATATCAAAAAAAACAAAGATGCTAAAGATTTCTCAAATATACCTATAGTTTCCATTAGCAACTCGGGATAGAAATGAAACTAAACAGAAGAGGATATCAAAATATATAGTACTATGATATTAGGGTTTCTTATAGATAATTAATATTTTAAGGATTTTTTAACTAATATCAGCCACATTAATTATACCAAAAATGCTACAGTTTAGAGATTAGAGTTAGTATAATATCTACTATTTTAATGGCAAGAATATCTCATTACTTGCCTACTTAATCTCCATATGTTCCTTTTATATAGTATAATTTGTTTATTTTATTTTTACAATTGGTAAGTACTTCCATATTTGAAGTCCTAAAGATTTTCATATTTTGTTTAGTGAAATTGTATTCCGTACTAAAAAAATATATTCCATACAAAATCGGTATTAAATTATATAAAAACGGAATTACATTTGGTATGCAAGTAGGTACCAATTGTAAATAAAAATATAAAAGATAATTGGTCTAAAAATCGTCACATGCAATATATTTTTTTTTCCAAAAATTGGAAATCATACATTTGTAAAAAAAAAAGTAATAAAGGGTAAAAGCATTCTTTAGATTTATTGTTACCTAAAAAACACTTTTGATGCAAATTCAAGTTGTTACCAAGTGAACACTTATACAAAACAAAGAAAAATATTAAAGATAAGTTTTTGTCCCAAAATAAAATAGATATCAAACATAAGTTTTAGATACTCAAACATGATTCTTTGAGAAGAGTTTCAGGACAAGAGTAGCGGCGTTTTCCCAGAACAGTTGAAGGAAGATCATTTGGTTGGTCTTGACATTGTTTGCCAACAAAAACTCTCTTAAGCCGCCACTCAAACGTAAATGTCGCCTGTTACTATCACAATGGACAGCCAGTTCAATAGACCACTTCCATCCAACATCATTGACCATAGATATGGTCTTGTTTGCAACCGTCTCTAAATCTTTTGCATCCACAAATGACTTAGGAAGATACTGCAAAATCATAATTTTGATCATGTAACAATATATTCGACCAAAAAAAGATCATGTAACAGTATTTTAAAATCAAAATACAAAGAAACAACTTACAATTCTGCTTCGTTTGATGATGTCGGTCGTGACATTTAACGTAACGAACTTCTCCTCGGTTCCTTCAGAAAACAGTCAAATATTAGTCAAAAATTTACAAAAGACAGAACAAATTGTCTCGCAAATAACAAAAAAACACTTACTCTTGCTTCTCCAGTTTCCGTTATGACATTTTCATATTTGATCTCAAAACAGTTTGGTCCGAAGGCATGTACCATATGGAAATCGGAACCGCCACGGTATTCAAAAATCAAAAGGTCATATTTTTTTTTAATTTATGTGCCTCAAAGAAACGTCTACACCCTTTAGTAAGCCTATCTCCAATTCGTTTGATAGAAAAATTTCGTCTAAAAATATTAGATGTGAGATTACCGACTTTAACATCCGTTTTTCCAAGTATATATTTTTTGAAGAACTTTTCCGGAAAATACTGCAACACAAAGAAATAAAAATTGCCAATAAGAAACAAACTATAAAAAAAAAAAAAAATCGAGAGAAAGAACTAAGATTACGTACCTGACTATCGAAACATTCGTCAGGAATAAGATGCTTGAAAAACCAAGGGTTTGCCATTTGCTGTTTTGATTTGCAAAGCTAATATTTAATCATATAAATCCAAAATTATTACAAAAACAAAAACAATCGGAATTAGATCTTTTAAAGTTGAATAGACCGCATCTAAAAATAGAGAATATCCGAGAAATTGACTAAACCCTAAAGTCTACTTATAAATTCAAAATTGGTACTGATAATAAGAATCAATAATTAAAAATAGCAATTTCTCATCAAGAAGATATACGAAGCACCATTGTTCATTTACAATACGTTTATCTAAATAGGACTATTTTTACCTTGTTTACGAAGTTGTTGAAAGCAAAGAATCTTGTTCTTCTCAAATCTGTATAGCTCACCACAGTCGAACTTCTACTCGATCGACTTTACTTATCGAATGGCTGATTTAAGATGGTATAGATGTATCTGCAAATTTTCTACAGTGGGCTACAGTAATTTGAGCTTTAATTAATTTCTAATTGGACTTTAATATAGTACTCATTAGATTTTGCAAAAATTTTAGATTCTGATGTTGTTTAAAATAAAGTAAGTCATATTTTGTTTTTTATCTTCAAATCATATTTTTGTTTATTATGGGAAAATAATGAAAAATAACGAAATTAAAACACAAATTTATTTGTGTAAGTGTATTTTTAATGAAAATATTATAGATATATATAGCCTTGAATTACCAGATGTGCACGATTCTTTAAATGTGCAAAATACATTTTATTGCCGTATCACAATTGAAATATATACTTACTATATATGTTTTGGTATATTTATATTAGATTTGGTACACTAAGGTTATAAATTATTATTCTTCAATTTGTCATATTAAACTTCCATCAAAACTTCTATTCTCATGCAGATCTAATTATTTTGATATTTAATTTAACAATAACCAAATTGATCAGGGTTAGATTCTATATACTATTTAAATGATGTAATAAAAATAGATTATGATATATGACATAAAGTTGTAAACATTAATGATAAATATGTTTTTTTAAAGAAACATAAAGATGATCAACAGATCATCTAACCCAAAAAATAATAAAGTTTAATAAAGTCTTCTAAAACATGCACATATTTTGAAGATGAACCAGAACATGAGATTTTCTTCAGGATATTGGTCAGATACCGGATTTGGAAAGCTACAAAATAGAAAACAATTTATGAATTCCAAAGAAACATATAAAACATATTACATAATAAGCTGCATTAGGTTTATGAACAAAACCTGTTGAGAAATCCATTAAAATCTGAATTGTTGGTTTGATCGTACATAATCTTTGATATCTCTTCTTCTCTTTTGAGCCAAGTTACACCTAACTAAATAAATTTTATAAACAAACACTATTAATATTTTAAACAATAGAGAAATCAAAAGTCTCATCAATCCTAAACATAAACATGTAATAGACAAGAGATCATTCTCGGAAAAAAAAATTGAATTTCTAATCATACCCATTTCGTGCTTTATGTAGAAGCACCGGGGAATCACAAAAGATGTCTATCAGCATCCTTCCAAAACCTTTTTATTAGTTCCTTAGCATCTTCCCCGATTAATAAACATTGAAAACTCCAAAGGCTAGAAAAAATGTATTTTCAAATTCTATTATCAGAGACAAACAACAAAACATATGTAAGGAAGATTATAGGCATTTGTTTAACTAACCTTAGGTCGCGAATTGTAAACTGCAGCTTTGGTCATGCCCAATAAGGTTGAAGGTTTCCAACACGTGTAACAAGACAAAGGACATCTATAATAGAAAAATAAAATCATTTAGAAAACTATACCTTAATCTATTTAGTTAAAAATATAATTTCTGTCACACATGCAAATAACATGATTAATATAATCCAATAAACGAAATAAATGTATAGACTAAAAGTTACCTATAGGGTATTCATCACATACTCTCCCATCTAATATATCCGGAATCGATTCAAATTGCATAAAATGACATTCCGGAATATTATCATAAGTGAGGCAGAAAGATGTGTTTAACCCGAATATGAGTTTGAAATCGTGAGGGGCCATCAACACATATTCTGATGCTTGTACAACTCGAGCATTCGCAAGTTTAAACCAACGACCCTCACACCATGTTGAGAAACATAATTTCTCAATAAAAGAGGGAGGAACAGTTGCCTCTATTTTAATATCCTAAATCAATAAACGAATACCTTAATAAAACATGCAATAACCCAATAAATAAAATAGATTATAGAGTAAAAGAGAGATTACCTCCTCATCGACCAAAAGGATTTGGATTTTTGGTTCAATGGACTTAATACACATCCAAACACGCAAACAAATAAATTTTAGGTCCCAAAGGCAAGGAATGACGTTGTTGATTTGAGAAATTTTTCTGAAAGTCTGTAGAGCCATAGTTGAGAATTGGAGAAATTTGCGCATGAATTAGCTTGAAAAGAAGTTTTTTTCTCTCAGTAAGCGGTAAGAAAATGAAGCGTCTAGGGTTTTAAAATTAAATAGTTTCTCAAATTGGTGAGTAAAAGGTGTGAAGCACTAAAAGAAAATCCTTGAATTAATAATAGAATATGTGTAAAAATTAGAAGTCACAACCCTTAGTTTAGAAAAATTATTTTGGCCACAACCGCTAATGATATTTTTTTTTCTCTTAACCCAAATAAATTTGGTTTCGAATCACACTAAGCCATGTCAATAAGGACGATTAAAAACTTCATATTGTCGATAAACCCAACTAAATTTTTTTATATTTAGATTTGAAATTAGATAAGTTCATAAGTTTATGAACTTATATGATCTTCTTTATCATAATAGGTAAACCTTTTCATATTAAGCCTTGTCAAAGTTAAAAAAATGATTCTATTGTCGATAAACCCAACCAAGTTCAGAATTACATTAATCCTTGTCAATATTAGGAAAATGATAACCATCAGCATTATATAAACCCAACACAATATTTATCATATCTACATTTGACCTTTTAATAAGATCAGAAGTTTATGAACTTATTTGATTTTCTTTATCATAATCGGGACCACCTTTTTCATATGAAATAAAAGTGGTTGTTTCGATTCTGATTAAGAAAGTCAAATAATTTCATAAACTTGTGAACTTATATAAGTGAACAATATATATTTAGATTTATTATGGTATACTCTCCAAGTATATTGTTGAAGTCTTCAAAAAATCCTAACAAAGATGAATTATAGACTCATAATAAGAATGAGATTGTGACGAGGTGAATAATTGAAAGGGGAATAGTTCTATCTTAATCGAAGTTACATGTTACGGATTTAACGGCGCAAAATACCTAACTCTAAGTTGTGGAGAATATATTGATCATCTCAAACATAATACTCAAATCTTCATTATGGAAGATTACATATATTTTGTACTGGCTATAAATTTAACAATTTCTGTTATGCAAGATTCCATATATTTTGTTAACTTTATTTAAAGATATCTTTAAATAATCTTCAATATAATAATTGATGGGAAAAAAAATCTAGAGAATCTTCTTGAGAATATTTTTTGGTTGCATGTTTCTATCCAATTTAAAACTTTTTTTTCGTGAAACCAAACAAATTAGTTGCAGGAATTTAAATTAGTTGGAGAATATTTTGTTATCCAATTTCAATATAGACTAGGATCCGACCCGCACGTATTTTTTTTCATTTTGATTCACATTAAAAAATTGTTTGATTTTCTTATTTATGTTAATAGACAATTTTTTTATTAATATATGATAGTTAAATAATCTTTTTCAACATTTATAGTTTAGATGTTGAAAAGAGATGTTTTTTATTTCTGAGCTTGTTTTTAATTAGTTTTGGACAACATTTGATTTTGTTTTATTTGTTTTTAAAGCATTTATAATTGATTATGTTTACATCCAATTGTTATTTTCAATTAAAATAAATATTAAACGCGCCAAACGCGAAGTATTAGTTTAATGATTCATTTCTATTTGTTTTTGATCGATTCTTTATTCGAGATCGTTATATTTTTTATATCACTATTTGTTTTTATATAGTTTTCGGATCTACGTAGTAATCTTTTTAGATTATATAGTGTGTATATTTATATGTAATATATGATGGTTAGTATATTCCAAAAATATTATTTTGAAAGAGTATATCTATGTTTCTAAATTAAAAAGGAAGCGAAAATGTTTCTAAACATATGAATAGAGATTCAAGTATATTTAATACTTATCAACATAAATATAATAACATATTAATTCATTAGAAATAACGATAACCACAATCTCTACATATAACTAATAATACTAATTTTAAATTTTCATAAATATTATCTTAACAATAATAAATAGGGTTTATATGAAAGTTTCATAAATATAATAATTTTTGTTTTCTATAATTCTGATATTATTATTATTTAAAAGATATATTAAAATATTAAAGAATGGTGATTTATTAAAATTAAATATAATTCAAAATTACTCTTTCAATAGAGCTTAAAATTAGGAAATGACATATTTTTTTCTTTTTATTCATATTTTATAATTATTAGATTTATAAAACTTATGTTAATATTAAAGTTTTAGTATTGATGTTTGGTAGTTAACCAATGATTGGTATGTTTAAATTCCGCTGGATCAAACAATTATTTTTTTCGTTTTTTTTTAATGAGTTTTATACAACATTTGATTTATGTTAATATCCGTTTTAGAATTCATATATTCTAGCTAACTATTTTTTGGTGTGTTTAAATCTTAGATGTTAAACAAATATTTTATGTATATTTATGAATGAATTTTAGACAACATTTTGTTTTATCTATTTTAAACAGCGAGCCTTAAATAATGTTCGAAAATAGTGATGTATAATGGAACAGTGGATTAAATTTGTCATAGTTTGACAAAGTTTTAGTTGTTTTTGCTTAAAACTTAGAAAAGCTTATCTAATATTTGTAAGGAAATGATATTTATTGATTTTAAAATTATCATAAATCTCTCATTTTCTAATTTTAAGCTCAACAAAAAGCAATTTTAATTACATTTAATTTTAGTAAATCACATTTATTTAATATTTTCTTCAATATTTTAAATCTTGACCATATAAAATTATGTAACTAAATTTATTCTTATTTATGGAACTTTCATCACAGTATTTTAATCCATTTGTCTTCAAGTAACAATATTAATTCACCAAAATCTCCAAATCTAACTAACAATATTAATCAAAGATTTTGATAGACTTAATAATATTATATAGGTTTGTATATAGAAAAAATAAATTATATAATTATATATTTATTATTTCAATATTCTAATATGTATTTTTTTTAAATATTGATTTGCTCAGGATTTTTAAAAGCAACAATATTAATTACTTACTATTCCCAACTAAATTTGAATTTAAAGATAGAAAAGAAAAAACGATTTTATAATTTACCAAAGAAACATTATCTTAACAGCCATTTCAATCACAAATCTTAATTTATGTATTAGCATGTATACATGCTCGAAAACTTATCTTAATCTATTAGTAATAATCAATACATATTTAAAAAAAATACAGAAAATAATACAAATGCATGATGATCAGTTTTGTACAGTATCAATGTTTTGTATACTATTACCATTAGCCACTGTAAGATCTCAATTCTGCATATCCGAAGATAGCAAGAATTTTAGGGTTTAAATTAGGGATTCTTCAAAGTCTCTTGACCTAGCTCGGCGGAGATGATGAGTTTAGGGCCAAATTGGCGTTCCCGGTGAATCGGAATAAACGGAATAAGGTTTTATAGCTGAACCTTGTAAAAGGCTGCCTACGTACCCTTAATAAGGGATCAAGCCATTCGTAGTTCCTTGAAAGAGTTCGTCGAATGACGATATGGTGAAAGAGTTAAGTCATCTCTTAGCGACTTGTTGTATTGTGTGTGTTTCGATCTCCTTTAGCCTGAATACCCTCATTCTCTCATGTCGAGGTTTAGGTCGGCTTACAGAGTCGTCTATAGATCGATCTCTTGTAGCCTGAATACCCTCATCCTCTCATGTAGAGATTTAGGTCGACTTTCGGAGTCGTCTGTATCTTCTTTTTTGATGTATTTTTTATGTTCCCTTTAGCCTGAATGCCCTCATTCTCTTATATAGAGTTTTAGGCCGGCATAAAAAGTCATATTTCTTAAAAAGAAATAGATATCTTCCACAAAGGAAAATAGATATTTTCCTTTTGTGATTATCCTTGAAGATTGCCATTTATCTTCATCGACATCGTAATTATCCATAATAAATGCCTTCTATTTCGGGCCGATCCTATTAACTGAATGGGCCATTTTGAGGGGTGCTAAAACCGACTCCAACAATAAGTCCCCCCCCAAGTCGGCGATTCGAGCGTTTGGCGTGATGATCGGCGATAGAAAATATTTCGGTTCGTGAAGTATAAAAGATCGGCATGAATCTCCGGTATTCCTTTGGATGTTTGTCGTGAAAGAATAATCTTTTCCGTAGTTAAGTTAATCGGGTCGTTCTGTCCTTTGATCCGTTTGTATGGATCTTTGGCGAACGACGATTAAAACGTAGATCGGCGTTGAACTGCTTTACTTTAAGGCTTACGCCCCACCGTATCTATAATTGCGAGACGGATCTCGGCTTTATTCTAAGGGTGGGCGAATGTGCGATGCTGTGCTCGACTCATTTGTTATCACCCACCGCGAAGAATTTGCGGGACGGATCCCGGCTTTTCCTTACCACGATGTGCACCTCGTGCGCAAGGAAGACCACACTCCTGGCCAGGGAGCATGATGCTAGTGCGAGTCTTTGCTCGGCTTTCTGCGAGTTACTTAGACCCGACTTTTGCGAACTAAGGAGCTCGGCTTTCTGCGAGTTACTTAGACCCGACTTTTGCGAACTAAGGAGCTCGGCTTTCTGCGAGTTACTTAGACCCGACTTTTGCGAACTAAGGAGCTCGGCTTTCTGCGAGTTACTTAGACCCAACTTTTGCGAACTAAGAAGCTCGGCTTTCTGCGAGCTTTTAACTCGGCTTTTGCGAACTAAGGAGTTCGACTTTGATTTTGCGAGCGAGAATTCGGCTTTGGTTTGCGAGTGAAAACTCGGCTTAAAGTTAATTAAATTGAATAGAATAATAATAAAAGTGAAATACTTACTTGTCGAGGTCATGTATAAGTGATCGGATGACGAGTCCACGACTTGGTACAATGACGAGCCAATAAATTTAAATAATAGTAGAAGACTTACTTGATGAGTTCAATGTTTTGATGGTTGACGAGTTTGTGATGTCATATGATGTCAGTGATTGACGTTATCTCGTTGCGAGAAAGGCATTTGGAGAGTTGATGATTGATGTAACCCCCTCTTGTGGCTGGGCCAAGAAAACAGATTTTGGGCTAGACCCATCTTCTTTTTGTTTTTATTATCGTTGATGATAATGACATAAAGAGCTTAATTGGAAAACTATGACGAGCATATATAATTATGATGAACATTAAGTATATTCTGAGCACATATGATTATGGTTAATAATGATTAAGCTATAGCTAGTTTGTGAAAACTTATCTTGATTTAAGAGGACGGGCTGATGGTGAAGAGCTAATGAAATTAATGTGCGAGTTATGTTACTCGGCTTGATGCAGACGTGATGCTTGGTTTAATGATATTTGTTTCATTGTCGTCATGAAGTGTCTGTGATGGTATGATGGTTCTGCATAGGAAGTTTAATCCAAAGCATATAATGATATATAGAAAGTGAAATAAACTTATCTTTTTAGGTGGTTGATGTTGTTGGAGTATCGTGTTTAATTTGAACTTGAATAGAACGTGAGCTTTCGAAGGTGAATCGCAGGTTTTTCAGATCTTTCTTGGCCAGCAAGTAAACCATCCTCGCGTCTCTTTTACAGAAGGCATCTATTCTGATTCAGAAAGCTTTCAAAGCAACATCCACCACACTACTCTTTACTTCTCACGTCTGTCGTGTTTTGTAGCATGCCGATGAAACGATGAACTCAAGTGGCACCAAACAGAATGTGAAAGAATGTGAGCTGACGAGCTATGAGACATGTGTGTCAACGAGCTCCGTCGTAATTTGAGAACTTGTTCTCGGAGTTTATACAGGAAGCTTGTCATCTTCGTCGAGTCGTTTTGTAGGAGATGATAAACAGAGACGGCATCGAACGAGAATGACGAGGTGATAAGCTACGAGCTTGAGCGTCCACGATCCGATAATGCAAGTAGAGCTCATGAGCTGAAGGAGAGGATCCGGTGCCGTCCTAACGTTGCGAGCTGGTGAGATCAGCCTATGAGTGAGGTCGATAGCTCGCCACGGTTGTTCTGTTTCTAGAAACACCAGAGAATAAAAAGACGGTCAAATATATATGGTTTCATGGTTTATCATAAGTTTATTGTATGGTTTAGTAAATATGAAAGGTCATACGTGGATATATCATTATACACATGAAACTTTATGTGAGATAAATCAAATAATAAATTCTATGCCACATAAGAGTCGGAAAACTTAATAAATTTATTTGTTTGGGTGACGAACACTAATTACTAAATTGGAGACAATTTTATGGATTCATATGCCCTAATTATTAAGTTATAAAATATCTATGAATAACACACGTGACTGAGCAATATCGAGCGAGAGCAAGGATGAATGCGATCGTAAAATTGAGATTTAAATAATGATTCGAGTATGTAGACTTAGCTTTGGTGTTTGGCGAAGACGTTTATTGCAGTTTCGGATGTCGTCAACGGTTCACGTTAGTGATCTTTTTGATGAATGCAACAAGAGTTAGCATAGATGTCGCCGACTTGAACCTTTGGTCTCGTCGTCGTTGAGCCTAGTCGAAGATATTTGAAGAAATCTCCACAGTCGGCGCCAATTGTAAGATCTCAATTCTGCATATCCGAAGATAGCAAGAATTTTAGGGTTTAAATTAGGGATTCTTCAAAGTCTCTTGACCTAGCTCGGCGGAGATGATGAGTTTAGGGCCAAATTGGCGTTCCCGGTGAATCGGAATAAACGGAATAAGGTTTTATAGCTGAACCTTGTAAAAGGCTGCCTACGTACCCTTAATAAGGGATCAAGCCATTCGTAGTTCCTTGAAAGAGTTCGTCGAATGACGATATGGTGAAAGAGTTAAGTCATCTCTTAGCGACTTGTTGTATTGTGTGTGTTTCGATCTCCTTTAGCCTGAATACCCTCATTCTCTCATGTCGAGGTTTAGGTCGGCTTACAGAGTCGTCTATAGATCGATCTCTTGTAGCCTGAATACCCTCATCCTCTCATGTAGAGATTTAGGTCGACTTTCGGAGTCGTCTGTATCTTCTTTTTTGATGTATTTTTTATGCTCCCTTTAGCCTGAATGCCCTCATTCTCTTATATAGAGTTTTAGGCCGGCATAAAAAGTCATATTTCTTAAAAAGAAATAGATATCTTCCACAAAGGAAAATAGATATTTTCCTTTTGTGATTATCCTTGAAGATTGCCATTTATCTTCATCGACATCGTAATTATCCATAATAAATGCCTTCTATTTCGGGCCGATCCTATTAACTGAATGGGCCATTTTGAGGGGTGCTAAAACCGACTCCAACAGCCACGAACGTTTTCTTGTCTAAATACTCCTCTTCGATTGTGTCTTTGAGGACGTATAGCCCTTGTATAACGATAAGTTAACGATAAGTTGGCTCATTTGTTAAGCTTCTCTAATGTCAATTTCTTATTTGTTGCGATGGTAAGCATCAAGCATTAATATTTATCCACTTAGGCAGCTCCTTCCGCGTCATGTGTGTTCATATATAAGATTTGTTAGAATTAATGACGGTGGTTAGAGAAGAATGAGCAAGGTTTGGTTTTCATGTTACTTACGTGTGTAATGCTTTAGGGTCCTTAGCTTCGTAGTCATCGCCAAAATAGAATGATGTTATATCATAAACAATACAGATTATAAAAAATATTATATCTTTTTAAACTATAAATATATTATTTATTCAAATAATAAAAAATCCCTTAAATCAGTTCATAAAAGATATTATAATACATTAGTAATATCTATATACATAGCAATAATGATTTATATCTTCAAAAGTTGTTACAATATTTTGTAATTAAGTTGTTTAGAGAATTTTATCAATATTTTTTGCAACAAAATGAATAGTTTGAATAATTTAAATTCCAATTTACAAATTCGAATACATTAAATACAATTAGAAAAAGGAAAACTCAATGAACTTCTTTCTAAAATTAAGGATTCATAAGATATTCATCAAATTTTCCGACGATTTTTATGGTAAAAGGTTTTAAAGGATAGAATATGCTAACAACTTAACTAACTCACTTCATAAACATTATATCTTCAAAATTTATAAAAAGATATTTCAAATCATTTTGAATTCATAAAAAAGTTATAATATATTCGTAATATCTTTTTTTTTTTTTTTTTTAATATTTATATAATATATTGAAATAAACCGGATTAAACCGGGAATAACCGACTTACAAACCGAGCACAAAAACCAGGAGGCAAAATAAACCAAACCCTAACCTAGAGAGACTCATCGCCGCAGACAAGATCGGAGAGACGTCGGCGACATGTTTAAGGGGCAATCCGGTGACGACGCCTCCGATACTCAATGGTTACGAGTACGGCGTCACCGGCCACGGACCGAACCGTGACCCTTGCCGGAACAGGGATCCTTCGTCAACGCCTCCGGTGACGCCGCCTCCGATACACCATGGTTACGAGTACGGCGTCTCCGGTCTCTTCTCTCTCCAACGACGCCCCAAGCTATCTCCCTCGATCTTTCGCTAGATTTCGCCTCGGCCGGACAAGAAAGCAACAAACTGATGACACCGCCGGACGAAAGGGCTAGCACCAGTCGCCGTACGCCGACTCCAGCCGAGCTATGGACAGAGCCACCGCTAAGCTTCCTCTTCACGCAGCTCCAACCCGCCATTCTTCGCGACGACTTCCGCCCAAGAGAAAGCCAGATCTACTTTTCCTCTCCGTCTCTCCGCGCACGAACCACTCCGCCGCAGTCCTCAAGCAGCCAATAGATCGGCGACTTAACAAGATCCTTCGAATTTGGATTCACCAGCCACCTCTTGCTCCGTCGCTAAGAACCCTCGCCACGCTCCGGGAAGAGACTCAATCCGCTACACCTCTGGCCTTGATCGGAGTTCGCCGGTCGCCTTGAAGCACTAAGAGGTCACGGGAGACCTCTCACGACACCGACGTGACCGTCGATGACCGGAGAGGTCTCCAAATCGGAACAAATCTGTAAACGAAGCTCTTTGGGAGTCGAGAGAATTTCCGGACGATCGCGTGTATCTCCACGCGCGCGTCCGTTAGTTGTCAATATATTCGTAATATCTATATATGGTAATAATGATTTATATCTTCAAAAGTTGTTACAATATTTTTAATTAGATTGTTTAAATAAGTTTACCAATATTTTTTTTTTGCAACAAAGTGGAAAGCGACTTGGTTAGGTTGCCTAATGTTAGTTAAGTTTACTCACGAATGAACACGAATAAAGAAATGAGGTTTAATTATTTGTGTATTTTAGTAAATTTTCTTCTTCTTAGCAAGTTTACTCACGAATCAAAAAAAAGAAGCTAAAGCGTGTGTGCATCAAGACTGGATATTATTATTGCACTCAGTTGATCCCATGTGTCACTTTCTTCACTTTTGAAAACCGAAAATAGAATCGCCATTAACCTAAAATTTTTGAAACAATACAATGAGACTTTGAATATAAGAAAGTCAATCTTCTACTTCAATGATAACTAATAATATAATCGCAAAATACCTCGTTTAGTTTTTCCCAAATCAAATCTCGATCATTCATACAGAGCCGGAGCTGAGATTTCGGGGGCCCTATTCGATTTTTTTTCAAAACCATAATTTTAATAATATAAAAGACAATATATATTATAAAGTAAGATAAAAAAATATAAACAAAATTTATGTCTTTAAAAGTACAATTATATCATTAAAAAACAACAAAATTTTTAACTATTCTAAAAAATAAACCGTCTTTCTGTTTTTTTCTACATCAAAATCAAAGACACAACATCAAAATTTGGAACTGTGGGGCCCTTAAAAGTGGGGGCCCCATTCAAAAACCTTAAGAAAATGTGTCCAGCGCCGGCTCTGCATTCATATAGCCTTGATCAGTAACCAGATTATAGAGTGCATTGTCATACTATAATTGAAAGCAACAAAAACTAAGATATAATTAGAATCAACCTTCTAGCAGAGCCGGAGCTAGGAATTTGGGGTCCTATTCAAAAATAATTTTAAAATCATATTTTAATAATATAAAAACAATATTTTTATAAAATAAAATAAAATAATACAAAACATAATTTTTTCCATTTAGTAGTATTTTACTTTTTTGTTTATATATATGTTCATATATAAATATATATAAACATACACAGATTTTTTTTTTGTGGGGTCCTTGAAAAGTGGGGGCCCCATTGAAAAAAATTAAAAAAACTATGTCTGGCACCGGCTCTGCCTTCTAGACTGCTATGTATAAAGCCTCTAAAAAGACTATAAATAATCATCTATCCAAAAGATTGGGGAAAGAAAAAGCTACAGCTTTACATATAAATAATAACATTCAGCATAGTGTGGAAGTGATTGTTGTGGAAGAAGACACAAAGTTGGCCTTCCTCAAAGCCTTGTTCCAATAAAAAGAGCTGTGATAAATGATAAATTAGTAATTATAAAATATAAAACCAGTGTAACCAAGCATCTTCCCTAACCAAACAACACCATCACGCACCCATGAAACGTTAATTGGCTGGCATTATTATTTAAGAAGTTCTTGATCACTTAACCTGAAAATCCAACCATGGTGAAGTTTTCTTAAGGAAGATAGAAACACGTACGGATTTGTCTCTTTGCGCAATAGATATAATGCATATGTGTGGATTTAGCCTCTTTTTTATGGGACTTAAACACTCGTTCAGACTATATGTTCATTGGGACAATCGGGACATGTGATGTGAATTAAAAACTTCTTGGCAACAACATTCAGTCGGATTTTTAGATCTCACACTCTTTTTTATATAAAATCTCAAACGTTTGTTAGTTCACATCACATCATTAGTCCCTAGCTTTGTGATAACCGAACTTCTTCTTTCATAAGACCAAACGAACAAAACAGAATTAAAAAAAAGCATAGAATCCTTTCAAAATCGATAAGAAGAAGAAAATAATAGAAATGACAACAGATCATTTGACAAAACCTTTGATGATCCGGAAAAAAACTTCCATGGCCAATTAAAAAAACAGAGAAAGTTCTTAAAAATATGGAAGATGAAAACGATTGTGTTTCTATGCCACCACAAGCTCCCTTTATATAAGATTTCACAAACTTCTCTTGAAAGTTTGGTATATGCCATAGAATATATTTTTTTTCAAACTCGAATTAATAAAATTTAGAAAGATATTGTGCATTTGTAGGAAATAAATTAATTAAATGAATTAAAATCGATATTAATCAAGATTGTAAAGAATATTCACCAAAATTATAGATTTCTGTTTCCTAATATATAGGCTACGAAAATAAATATATATGATAAGTCGGTTGACAAAATGAATTAAAAAATAAATAAATGGTAGGATTAAAAAACCATCTAATCCGACGGATAATATTAAATCTACGAAATGAACGATCAAGATTTAAAAACAGGATCCGCGTGTATATCCGTTTCCAAATCCGGATCCGCCCAATATCCCTGCGTGACAAAATATCCAAAAATTCCAGGTTTTACCCTTAATGAAAAAATACACTCCTAACGACTCCAATGGCAATTTTCGGGAATGCAACCTTTTTGTACCAAGGACGGTATCCTGTTGTTATAGTATAGATATATATATATAGTAGATATATACTATATATTTGCGTACAACTATATATTATAAGCTTAGGTTAAAATGGTGGGCATATTATATTTAAAAGTTTTTATTATTGACAATAATAGAGTAGATTTGTTATAATTATAACTTGGAAGCAAAATTAAACGATTAAATGGAAACTTCAATTAAAAATGCAAATCTAATGATTCCAATGTGCTTTTGTAATACGAAGATAATCTTAAAAAATGGTAACACAAAAGAAGACAAGAAACAAAAGTTTAAAGTATCATTCTTTTTAAGGCTTCCTTGTCTTTCTGCTTAATCTTTTTTTAAAATCGATGAACTTTCACCAACACTGCTTAAAGAGATGCAATCTTCTGATCTTTTTGATGTTAATGGTGTAAGTGCTAGGGCCACTGATTCGTCAGAACCCGTCTCCATACCCGAGGTAAGCATAAGATGTCCCTAATTAAATAAAAATATTAGCAATTTTTTATTAATGGTTTAACATAATGTTTCAAAATGATCCAAATATATTACGTACCTGAATCGAGTTAGTTAAATTCTCAAATTCATCGATGGCAGTCATCATCCCAAAATAAGTCCACCAGATATGGACTTCTTGACACCTTCTGAACATTGTCCTTTGGAATGGTCACTTTGAATAGACGCTTGCGACCAATCAAATTGTATAATTCAGTAGGGAGATAATATGGATCCTCCTAAGAAGACAAAGAAGAAAAAACAACAAACTCTCAATACAAATAGTTTTATAATTTCAAAAGAAATAAAAATTCAAATACCTCCATTTTTCTTCTGAATTCGTTGTAGATATTGTCTGTCGATCTCTTCACGAGCTTATCTCCAACTTCATCAAATGTGAGAAATTTTGCTTCACCCTCGGAATAACCAGACACGCGGAAAATCAAATAATATCTAAAGCATACATAAACAATATATAAACTAATATGTTTTTGATATATAAGTTAAATAACACAGCATACTTATAAACAAATTACCTTGCAAAGACATTTGTCACATCGCCACATGTTTTACAATTATATAAGGGTTTGGACTCTTCATCATATTTTGAATCTGATCCATACTGAAGCACCTTCAGTTTGCAAACTTTGCAAGCTTGAAAATACCATTTTTTTGAATTGTCAATTGAGACAATTGTGGCACACGTAATCACCTTACCATGTTAAACAACAATAAAATCATTAAGTAATTAAATTAATGAATTCAATTAAATACATATATATTGGAAGTTTAGTATTATATTAACCCTTTCCGATTGCAGAATCCCAAGTAGAGTCATTCTATTATTCTTGATGAAAAATTCAGTGTGCAAATCCAATAGTGGACTCGATCCAAAAGAAAACATGCTTTTCCTAGACTTGATAATTAGAGCTTGAGATTCTTTTGGTATAGTGTAAAATAGATTTTTAATGAATAGATGTACTCTTCAATTGAAAATGTCCAGACAAATATTTAAAACATAATGTATGACATTACCTATCCAACCACTTTGAAATCTCAGGGTTCTTTTCTTCTCCGAATGTGAGTTGGGTCGAGTTGTAAGCATTCGAGATGTACAACTTTCATATATTTATTAAAATTTAAATTAAACCATTAATGTTATATACAACAGATTATCCATTAGGATATTTGAGTAGTTACCTCCATATTCTTTGATCCATGCAAACCGGATAATAACCACGACATGAGATAAGCTATTGGTAGAAGTATGGTCAATCACTTGTTTAGCATAATCTCCCCACAAAGTACAAGGCAATGCATCATCTCTGTATTCATATAGACGATAAAAAATCATATAAAATTATTCATTTATTATAACATTTACTACGAATAATGTTCTTACCCATTATCTTTCAGGTATACTTCAAGCTTGGTGATGTTTTCCGACTTGCTCTTAGTCTTCACTGAAGGATTGTTTAGTTGATCCTGATTCAATTCTTAGATTCATATCAACCTAAACATGCGGATCTAGGTTCTTCTCGATTAGAAACAAATGATGATCTCACCTTTTACCTGTTTGTTGCAGCGGAAGGAGATAGAACAGGTCAGAGATCAGAGAAACACCGAGAGATGAATCCTCCAAAGGTTCACACACGCGATCACAGAAAACGGCTGCTAGACCACAAGGAACTCGGCGCTAAGAGAGAGAGAGTTTTCGGCTGGGACTTAGGGTTAATTGTTCTGAACTCGAGTTTTATCTCATAAAACTTGTCCGGTTCCGTTTGGGCCATTTGGCCCAAACACCAATTAACTCGACGGTATTCGCGCACTGTGTCGACCGACACACCTTGTGTATCGATCGACACACAGTGCCTAAACCGTTTTATTCTCTCTAAGTACAGTAAATGCCTAGCACTTTTACCGTACTTCTGCTAAACCGTTCCTACACATTTTCCTGTTAGCTTAGGCGTGTGACCCATATGGGATCATATAATAAAGGCAATAAGTCCAAGACTTATAGATCATGAGCGGACTCTAGCAAGCCATCATGACCCCCAGTATTATATGACTTATGTCTGATCATTGACATACTCTTACTTTCTAGAGACAGTACCGAGATTACTGGACACAATTCCAACAATCTCCCACTTGTACTGGAATCTCTGTATTCATAATCCTTTTGTCACAATATCTCGATTAGTCATAAGGCAAGATTGGTGTCATCCTTATAAAGCCTAATCTTGTTCATCGGACTCTGATTCGATACTGACAATCCAAACGACTCGGGACAGTCCGTTTGAGCATGGCCATGCATTTTCCAGTATTCAAATCTCCGATTGGCCTAGAGATATTCACTCCATTTATATTGGAGGGACAAATTCCGTCTTGTTCCATCACTGTAAACTACTCATTTCATAATGTACCCAAACAAGGTCCTTATAACTATCGCAGAACGATAGCGTTAGACAATGATCAAAGTGCATCAGTCCATGTGCAGTCACATGCATGCGAACTCAGGTCTAAGGACTATACTCTATAGTCGTAGTAAGAATCTCTTATGACACAGATATAAATATCCTGAAGAGTTCTTATAAGCGGGTCTTGTCCGGTCGTATGTTCCCAAACATACACCTATGTACTGACTTTGATGCCGCGCATCTATGACACACTGAGACTTTGTCATAAGTCACGTACCAATCCAGTCTCACACGGTTGTTGGTGTTCCAATTTCAACAACCTTCGACTAGGGACGGGATGATATAAACATCTATCAAATATAGGGTCTCATGATCAAGCTAAATGACTTCGATGACTCAAGATCAAGTCATTTACTTCGATGACCTATAAAATGGTTCATATCACTTTGGAACGATTATTTCATCACAGTTAAAATAATCTTGAAATAATAATTTCATTAAACATAAGAATGTTTTACAAGAACATATCAAATAACTAAATAAAAGCCCTCAAACTCCCACTCAAATTTAGATTACATTTCTATGTCTCTAATGCCTACAGCTTCAGTCAGAAACTCGAGCTTAGGCCTTGGGAGTGGCTTTGTCAACGGATCAGCGACGTTATCATCTGTCTGAACTCGGCTGATCTTGACTTCCTTTCTATTAATGATGTCACGTATCAAGTGAAATCTTCTTAGAACATGCTTGGATTTCTGGTGTGATCTTGGTTCCTTTGCCTGAGCTATAGCACCATTGTTGTCACAAAACAGTGCCAGAGGCTCAGCCGCATCTGGTATCACACCTAGTTCAATAATGAACTTTCGTATCCAAACAGCTTCCTTCGCAGCTTCTGAGGCGGCGATATATTCAGCTTCTGTAGTGGAATCAGCAACGGTGTCTTGCTTGGAGCTTCTCCAACTGATTGCACCGCCATTCAGACAAAAGATATAACCGGACTGTGACCGGAAATCATCTTGGTCTGTCTGGAAACTTGCGTCCGTGAATCCACTGACTTTAAGCACATCACTTCCACCGTACACTAAGAACTTATCCTTAGTATGTCTTAGATACTTCAAGATATTCTTTACGGCAATCCAATGGTTTTCACCTGGATTTGACTGGTATCTACTCGTCATGCTCAATGCATAAGCAACATCAGGACGAGTACAGATCATGGCATACATGACAGATCCTATTGCAGATGCATAAGGAATATTCTTCATGCGCTCAAGCTCAGCAGCCGTCGTAGGACTCTGCTTCTTGCTTAGCGTTGTGCCATGTACCATTGGCGTGAAGCCCTTCTTGGAATCCTTCATGCTGAATCTTTGTAGGACTTTGTCAATGTATGAATCTTGACACAAGCCTATCAGCCTTCTAGATCTATCCCGGTAGATCCTGATTCCAAGAACGTATGCGGCTTCACCCATGTCTTTCATGGAAAAACAACTTCCAAGCCAGTCCTTTACGGACTTCAGCATTGGAACGTCGTTTCCGAGAAGCAGTATGTCATCGACATACAGAATAAGAAATACAATCTTGCTCCCACTAGATTTCTTATACACGCATTGTTCTTCTTCGTTTCTGATGAAGTCAAATTGCTTGATCGCTTCATCAAAACGAAGATTCCAGCTCCTCGATGCTTGCTTCAATCCATAAATGGATTTATGAAGCTTGCATACTTTCCCAGCATTCTTTGGATCTATGTAACCGTCAGGTTGCGTCATATACACATCCTCTTCCAGAATACCATTCAGGAAGGCGGTTTTCACGTCCATCTGCCAAATTTCATAATCATGAAAAGCTGCAGTTGCTAGTAGAATCCGAATAGATTTCATCATAGCCACTGGTGAATAGGTTTCATCGTAATCCACACCGTGAACTTGTCTGAAACCTTTTGCCACCAACCTGGCTTTATAAATCTGGACATTTCCATCCACGTCAATCTTCTTCTTGAAGATCCATTTGCACTCGATGGCTTTAACACCAGCGGGTAAGTCAACCAACGAAAACACTTGGTTGACCGACATGGAGTCCATTTCGGAATCAGTGGCCTTGCGCCACTTAGAGGAATCTGGGCCCATCATGGCTTGATTGAAGTTCGATGGTTCATCACCATCAATGATCAGAAGATCATGACAGTCAGTCACGAGGAATCCTTGATATCTCTCGGGTTCGTGACGGATCCTCCCGGATCTTCGAACTTCAGGTACTACAGGTTCAGGCTCTACAATTTCTTGTAGGTCCTCCTGCTGCTCTTCCTCATTAGGTTGAGCAGTATCCTGTTCATCTTGAATTTCTTCAAGCAGTACCTTACTCCCACTGTCTTTCTTAGAGAGAAACTCCCTCTCAAGAAAGTTACAATCCCGGGCAACAAAGATCTTGTTCTCGGAACGTAGATAGAAGTAATAAGCCTTGGTTTCCCGTGGATAACCAATGAAATAGCATTTATCAGATTTTGGTGTAAGCTTATCTGAGATTAATCTCTTGACATAGGCTTCACAACCCCAAATTCTTAGATAAGACAGCACTGGAGCCACTCCAGTCCATAATTCATATGGTGTCTTTGCTACTGCTTTTGATGGCGCTCTATTTAGAGTGAACACTGCTGTTAGCAGAGCATATCCCCAAAGGGATATTGGAAGGTCTGTGTGACTCATCATAGATCGAACCATATCCAATAAGGTCCGATTTCTCCTCTCAGACACACCATTCCATTGAGGTGTTCCGGGAGGAGTGAGTTGGAATACGATCCCACACTCTCTTAGATGATCACTGAATTCTTGGCTTAAGTATTCTCCTCCTCGGTCGGACCGAAGAGCCTTAATGCTTTTGCCAAGTTGGTTCTGTACTTCATTTTGGAATTCTCTGAACTTCTCAAAAGATTCAGACTTATGTTTCAACAAATAAACATATCCATACCTACTGAAATCATCAGTAAAGGTAATGAAGTACTGATAGTTTCCTCTTGCATTTGTGGACATTGGGCCACACACGTCAGTGTGTATCAGGCCCAATAAGTCACTGGCCCTCTCGTTAGGTTTATTAAAGGGGGCCCGTGTCATTTTGCCCATCATGCAGGATTCGCATTTCTCACATGACTCAAAGTCAAATGAGCCAAGAAGTCCATTCGAATGGAGCCTCTTGATGCGTTTCTCGCTGATGTGCCCTAAACGACAATGCCATAGAAACGTTCGGTTCTCCTCATTAGGTTTGAACCGTTTGGTATTAATGTTATAAATTGGCGCGGATTGATCGAGTATGTAAAGCCCATTCATAAGAGGGGCAGAACCATAGAACAAATTGTTGCGATTGAAGGAACATAATTTATTCTTAACTGAAAAATCATAACCTTCCAAATCCAACAAAGAAATTGAAATAATATTTCTGCTTATAGCAGGTACAAAATAACAATTATTGAGTTCTAAAATCAATCCCGAAGGTAAAGACAACAAGTAAGTGCCTACAGCTAGTGCTGGAACTTTCGCTCCATTCCCAACTCGTAGCTCCACTTGTCCTTGCTTCAGCCTTCTACTGTTGCTGAGTGCCTGCATATTAGTACAAATATGAGCCCCACAACCAGTATCCATAACCCATGAGGTATTATCAGAAGTAGTTGTATTAACTTCTATAACAAAAATACCTGTTGAAGAAGTCTCAAAAGTCTTCTTCTTCAATTCCTTTAGACCTTCCTGGAATTTCTTACATTCTCTCCTCCAATGCCCTGGTTCTTTACAGAACCTGCATATGTCAGTTGGCCCAGCCTTGGACTTGGGCTTGGGCTTTGGCGTGTCCTTGTCCGCGACTTGGACAGCCTTGGCCTTTCCCTTATCCTTAGCAGAGGATTTCTTAAACCCCTTGCCCTTCTGCACCATAAGCACATTGGGGTCCTTGGCGGTTTTCCTCAAATTGGGCTCCGCAGTCTTGAGCATTCCGTGAAGCTCATGCAATGTCTTACTCAAGCCATGCATGTTAAAGTTCAGAATGAACTGATCATAGCTTGCAGGTAATGACTGCAGAATGATGTCGCAGGCAAGTTCCTGGCTGATTGGGCAGTCGAGTTTCTGAAGATGATCGAGATAACCCATCATCTTCAAGACATGAGGACTCACTGCCGCATTCGCAGCCAACTTGCAGTCCAAGAGGTTCTTAACTGTTTGAAACCTCTCAGTCCTAGCCTGCTCCTGAAAAAGCGATTTCAGGTTTGCCATTATCTCGATGGGTGACAATACACTCTCGAACTGTTTTTGCAGCTCTGGAGTCATTGTCACCAACATCAGGCAATAGGCATCATTTTCATCTGACGAATGCTTTTCCCAAGCATTATGCAGAGTCCTGGCGGCATTGGCAGGAGGCCTCTCGGGGAGAGGATCACGAAGGACATAATCCTTCTTCTCCTGCTTGAGGACTAGCCTCAAGTTCCTTGACCACGTCAGGAAGTTCGTTCCAGTCAGCTTCTCCTTTTCGAGAACAGACCGGATCGAGAATGTGTTTTGTGTGCTTGTAGTAGTCATAGCTGAAATATATAGATAAAAAAGGTTATTAGTTAAAATGTTCAATATGATTAATCTCGTATTAAATTTAATATGATTAATCACGCATTATATTCAATAACATAAGTTACCCTCAATAGAATATAATGATTCCAAGATCCACATATAACTAAGATTAAAGTGGGCCACTGGCCGTCACCAACCCTTAGCTTATATCGGTAAGCCCTATATCGGCTAATTATATCCGTGATATAACTCTTGGTTGTGAATCTGGGCCCGAGGCCCAATCCACTCTGATGTCTCAAGGCCCGGGACTCCCGATGGCCCAGTCAAGAAAACCAGACTATACAGTCATGTAATCATTAATGTCTGGGACTCCCAATGACATTTATGAATCACAAACCGTCTTATCCACGCAAAAGCAGACACCCTCACACTGTAAGGCCATGAATACAATTGAATGGGCTTCGACAGCTGACATAGAATGGACAAGACATCCAACGCTTGATATTATTTGAGGTTCGTAGGTTTATTTAAAAATTCATTCCCAAAATAGAAGATTACTATTTCGGGAAACTTTCCATTTTTGGAAACCTACTATTTTTGGAAACTTTCTAAAATTGGAAACTTTCTAAAAACGGAAACTTTCTAACTTTAGAAATTTCTTTAAAATCCAAAACCCGCAAATCCAGAAACTTCTAATTTAAGAAACTTTCTAATTTCAAAATTTCGGAAACTTTAATTTAAAATCGACTTTATAATTTTATAAAATAAATTTTAAATTAATCTGAAGAAAGACTCAAATAATTGGCCCAATTGTTTTAACTTCTTGGCCCGAGGCCCAAGAATTGGTCCATGTCCAAGACATGACCCAATTGTCCAATTAAATGACATAACCGGTCTGGTTCATTAAAATTGGTCTAACCAAATTTTAATTACTACGATGACCACAATTGTCAACCGGTTATTTACTAAACCGGATTTTCTCAATTTATTTGGTCCAACCAAATCAAATTAGAAGATCCTGGTTTAGGCACTAAATCCAATAATTCTTTCGACATTGGATTTCTTGTCCCGGTTTAACCAGACTTAATAAAATTATTAAATCTGTTTATTAAACCAGGACGAAATAATTTTAATCAAAAATTAAACCGAGCCTTAAACCAACCATGTCGATCGATGAACCAACCGTGTCGATCGATCCATCAACCGCATCGGTCGATGCTCTCAGCATCGATCCTGCATCGATCGTGCATCGATCCTGTATCGATCGATGCTCTCACGCATGCACGGAACCGAGCCAAAACCCTAACCGTGTCGATCGATGCACCAACCGCATCGGTCGATGCACCAACATCGAACCTGCATCGATCCTGCATCGATCGATGCTTTCACGCGTTAACAGGGTTAGCCGATAGACTGTATCGACCGATCCATGCGATCGTATCGATCGATCCATGCGATCGCAGCCGATACTCATTCTCTCGGATCAGATCGCATACCAAATCATATAGCTTGATCATGCGATTTTTACATGTGTTTAGGTTTCAATTCTTGTTACTTAAGTGATTTCTCTTATCAGTAGTTGATTCAAAACACTTTTAAACAAGAAAAACAATCCTAAACTTGAATCTAAACAAGAAAAACCAGAACCAATGGCTCTGATACCACTGAAGGATTGTTTAGTTGATCCTGATTCAATTCTTAGATTCATATCAACCTAAACATGCGGATCTAGGTTCTTCTCGATTAGAAACAAATGATGATCTCACATTTTACCTGTTTGTTGCAGCGGAAGGAGATAGAACAGGTCAGAGATCAGAGAAACACCGAGAGATGAATCCTCCAAAGATTCACACACGCGATCACAGAAAACGGCTGCTAGACCACAAGGAACTCGGCGCTAAGAGAGAGAGAGTTTTCGGCTGGGACTTAGGGTTAATTGTTCTGAACTCGAGTTTTATCTCATAAAACTTGTCCGGTTCCGTTTGGGCCATTTGGCCCAAACACCAATTAACTCGACGGTATTCGCGCACTGTGTCGACCGACACACCTTGTGTATCGATCGACACACAGTGCCTAAACCGTTTTATTCTCTCTAAGTACAGTAAATGCCTAGCACTTTTACCGTACTTCTGCTAAACCGTTCCTACACATTTTCCTGTTAGCTTAGGCGTGTGACCCATATGGGATCATATAATAAAGGCAATAAGTCCAAGACTTATAGATCATGAGCGGACTCTAGCAAGCCATCATGACCCCCAGTATTATATGACTTATGTCTGATCATTGACATACTCTTACTTTCTAGAGACAGTACCGAGATTACTGGACACAATTCCAACATTCACATCTTCAATAGCACCCATGTGGATAATGACTCCCATAACATCTTATTTAGGTAAAACAACAATTAACAACGATTTATTGAAAAGTATAATATAAGGAATAATACATATATTACAAAATATCATCTTACCAATCAAAACTCTTTTGTCAAAAGATCCCTAGAGAATTTGAGAAATAGTATAACAACACTTATCGTGATTCTCAATCTCAAAATCTTCCAATGTTTTAGTTATTGTAGTACGGGTGATTGATAACTTGTAAGGAAGATCACTTGGACGGAAGTCGCCAACATACTCCTTGGAAGAAAAAGCATTAACCATAACAATTTTACCTATCTGAAGACATGATTTATGTTTGATGAATAAGGACTCCTCACATGATGCTTGAACTCTTGTTCCCTGAAGAAAGTAAAAAAAAAATTATAAGTATACGAATGAACAATATAGAACCGAACAGAAACCAAAAAATAAGAGACTATAAACATACCTTTATGTCAGACCAAATCATTTCTATTACATTTCCAGACTTAAAGTTAAACAAAGTCCATTGTGCTAATACCCTAACATGGATCTTCTCGGTTTCGAGGCTTGTGTCTATGTTTTAAAGCAAAATATAAGTTGAACAACGTCTGCGAGGGACGTTCTTATTGATTTCAACTAATTCTCTTATATTATAAAATGTAGCGATGATTAAAAGTGAATGATAAATAGGTTAAATCCTAAAGAATATATATAGTAGTTTGGAGACCTAAGGGATGAGATCAAATTAATTTAGATCTTGTGTCTATGTTTTCAAGCAAAATATAAGTTGAACAACGTCTGCGAGGGACGTTCTTATTGATTTCAACTAATTCTCTTATATTATAAAATGTAGCGATGATTAAAAGTGAATGATAAATAGGTTAAATCCTAAAGAATATATATAGTAGTTTGGAGACCTAAGGGATGAGATCAAATTAATTTAGAGAATATTGTGTTTTAACTAAATTGAAATATTCTAGAAAGTAAGATTTTCGGTTACATAATAGAAATTTGCTATATATGATTCGGTGTATTTGCCAAAATTTAAAATTTGTTAATTATTATCGATAGTTATTAGTTGCTAAATTTTAGATAGCATGTTATTTTAAATTTTTAAAATAATGAAATGTATTATGTACTAAATAAATCTACTATATAAAATTTAGGGAAGTAAATAAGATTATATTCGAAGTTTTAAAAAATATTATTTAATCGAATTCAATGAATTTTTGTTTTTTGTTTCCTTACAAATAATCTTTCCAATATTGATATTGATTTATTTTTAATGTGGACAAAAGGAGTCATTCACAAATATTAAACCGACATATTGTTTAACTCCCCAATTTATAACACAAATACTCCACTCCCTGATGTTTAGAAGAAGACATCGAAACATTCTACAACAAAGATAAAAAGGAACATGTAACCATAATAACACAAATTATTATGGGAATATGTAAAAACATACAATCTCCAATATCTTAAAACGGGTCGTATACACAATATGTCAAGTGGGCTTGCGTAAATTGGGGTTTTCTTATTGGTCTGGGGGAGGTTTTTTCCAACTTTGATATGAATATCAATTTTAAAATGCCATAGCTTGAAAAACACATCTCGTCGAAAAGACAATTCAATGTATAATATTGGATAACTTAATCACCGTAAACAAATAAATATATAAGGATTTCAAGGTGGTTTGGTAAATGCAACTAAAGTAGTCCATGATAAATGATTCCAAGGTGGTTTGGTAGTGCAACAACAACGGTATAAAAATGTGAACTCTTTAATCCTTCTTTGTCTTTATGCTTAATCTTCTTTTACACCGATGAATTTCTGAATGCGTCTTATAACCTTCAATAACTCAAAGTAATCCAATAATGACAATGTGACATTCACTTTGTCGATGCTACAATAATCAAAAATATTGTTAGATAAGACTATTACGAAACATATGCTATCTATTGAGCAGAGAACAAAAATATTTAAAGAGAAATTCATATTTTCTTTAAACGATGATAATGATAAGAAATCAATACCTTTTCGTAATGTTTGGTATAAAAAACCTACAAAATAATTAACATAAAAATAGAAAAAATTAAAATTCTTATTAATTGTAAGAAATAAATACCTTTCGTTTGAGTTACTATGAAACAACCATGCAAATTAATCAAAACCAGAAAACAAAATTAGAAGCATGTTAATGTTCTATGAGCGTGGTAGAGACTCTATTTATAGGGATCAGATTATTTAGGGTTGGAATAAGTTCTCAAAATCTTCTATTGGAAGATAAGAATATTCTATAAGATATTTAGAATTATAAATTTCGAAATCTGTTATTTTAATTAGTAGACCACATATGATTCGTCGTATTTGCCATAATTTAAAATTTGCTCATTATTATCAATAGTTAGTAGTTGATAAATTTTACGTAGAGTGTTATTTTAAATTTGAAAAATAAGGAAATGTTTTATGTATTAAATATTAATCTAATCATATATATAATTAGAGACTTTTTTCTCTCCTCCTCATGCTGCCACGTCATCATCCAACTTTTTCTCCAAATTATTGACACTTTTTCTCTGCAATTTCATAACATCCACGATTATTTGTAAAATAAATTTGGGCTTCGACCATCTACAGAGCCCACATCGTAACTTCCCTAAATCCTTTCAAGTCCCTTGAATTGTACTTAATGCCAACAAATATTTATTCTCATTGAATTCTCCAAACCCATCAAATTCTGCCGTTTCATTTTCCCCGGCCATGAGAAAGCTACAGCTACGATTGAGCCAAACGCAAAAGGTCGGGTTTGAGAGAGCAATCGAGCTGCTACAATCACTTTTCCCGGCGGCAAACTCTGAAGCTTCTTTCATCGTCACATGCACCATGCCGTAAACCACGGATATGTCTTCATCAAGTAATTACTTATCCTTCTCCCTCTCTCGAAAACCTAGCTTCTCGGTTCTCGATTTTTATATGTCTTTCAACTTCTTTTTCACAATTGGTTTCTGAAATAAGGAGACACGGAACTTCCGAGGTCGACCACGAGTTGCTCACGAAGGTCTGTGGAGTTGTTGAAAACGGGGACAAGCTTGTCTCTGTACGCACTTTGCGAGCCAAGTGGTTTGATTTACTCTCTGATTGCTTTCGAATTGTGTTTGTTTATTCTCTCGTCAGGATTGTTAATTAAATTTAACTCTATGCTCTGCGTTTAGGTATAAGCCTGAGTTTGGGGATATTGTGGTAGTCTGTGTCATTGAGGTAGATATATATATTTTTTTTGAATTGGTGTTTTGAGTTTCGAAATCGTCTTGAGAGATTATCAAGAATGGTTTCAAATACCTTACCTAATATTTAATTTTTCTTATTTAGGTTGACAAAGACAAAAAGGTTGCTCGAAAACTATAAAGAGCAGAGCTCTACTTTATTGAGCATGGAGTACTGATACTTTCTTCCACGAACATGCCCGATGATAGTCAGGTTCAATTGTGAATCTTTCAAGTTTCAACTTTTTTTAATTCCCAATATTTTGGACTGTCAGTGTTATCTGGCTCCCTTGAGTATGTTGGTTCAGTGAATTCAATATGCGGACAATCTTTGTAGATGATGTCTTTTATTTAATTCTTATGATGTTATAAATGGTCCATCTTAACATATATTCGTCTTGGATCACACATCCAGGATACGTTTTTAAAAAAAATATATCCATTTGTAGATGGAGCCTCAACAGCAGCTAGGTCTAGAGGGAAGTTGTGAGCATGTCATATGCTTTGTGAAGGCTATGGACGAAGAAAGAAAAGGAGATTGCAATTGTATCTCACTTTGGCTTTTTGCACGGTGTCTTGAACTCTTTCGGAAAGGTTTGTGGTGGACATAAAGAAAGAGAAGTCTATACAGTAAGAGTGCTTACTAATGAATTTCAAGACATGCAGAAACTGTTTACTAATGAAACTATGTAACAGTTTTTTAGCATCAAAAACTGAATCTGTGAGCTTCGTTCAATGGCAACAAGTTAGAAAATAAATAGATATAAGATTTGATATTTGTGTTGTTGGGTGTGCAGGAAGCTAAGGGCTGATTCTGCAGAGCCTAAAAAACTATTCTAGCAAGGTTCCTCATGGTCATGGACTTGACCATCCAAGCGGTAAACCTTTGAAGAGTAAGAGAGATCAATTTGGTATTTTCAGTTAATTTTTTATTGATGAAGAGAATTTAAATTTTAGTTATTATATCAGCTATTAACATGGAACTGTGATTGTTATTTGGGAAAAAAGAATAAATTTCACATCAAATACATGTCTATTATAAAATATAGACATGTATTTTTAATTGTTAATTGTTCCTTCCTTGATCTGCACAAACTTGCTTAGAGTCAAGTACGAAGCATTCAGCATGATGGCATCTTGCAGTTACACGCAAAAGTTAGAAGTACGGAAAGGTTGGTTCTAATATGGTCACATACTCAAAGTTATAGTACATTTCTGTTAGTTCCTATCATTAAAGAAAGACTAAATTATGATTTTCTACAGCTCGAGAAGGGACCGCTTCTGAAGTTAGATCCTTCTTACTTGGTTAAGAGAAGCAAGCATCACTTTCATCACATAGAAACTATTGGGATCGATTTGATTCTCGGCTGCATTGGTTTCATATGGGTCGGGGAGTACGTCGAAGTCAAAGATATTGTGATGATGGATGATCAGATAATCTCTTACTTCGCCAGAGAGCAAAGTCATAATCCACTCGAGACTCGACAAAGCATATGCAGAATCGGGAATACATTACGCGCCTTATCATCTAGGCTTCATCGTGACTCTAGAAGATTATGGAGACTTTTAACCACTATTACGAACAAGGAAGAAGAGAGAGTTTCTGGAGAATTTTGTTATATTCAAAATGAACTCTTAACGTTCAATAATTACAAAATGGTTTATATACAATTGCCAAATAATGCTAACCGGTTCTAACCAGTACTAACCAAACCTATATACATAATATACATTCCTCAATAGTCCCTCTCAAGATGTGCGAAAGATGTTAATCAAGCTCATCTTGGATAGCAAATGATAGAAGTTAACCGGGAACAAAGGTTTGGTGAGGCAATCTGCAATCTGATCTTCTGTTCTGATATGAAGCAGCTTCAGAAGACCTTTATCAATCTTTTCTCTAACTGTATGACAGTCTACTTCCACATGCTTAGTTCTCTCATGGAAAACAGGATTGGAAGCAATGGAGATTGCAGCAGTACTATCTGAATAGAGGATAGGTAAGGTACCTGTGTCTATCTTCAAGTCATTCAACAGAGTAGCTAACCAAGATATTTCACATGTGGCCAATGCTAAAGCTCTGTATTCAGCTTCTGCTGAGGACCTAGACACAGTAGGTTGTTTCTTGGATCTCCAAGATATGAGTGAAGAACCCACAAACATAGTAAAACCAGTGGTGGATCTTCTACTGTCAACACAGGCTGCCCAATCAGAGTCTGCAAAACCTTTGAGAGTAAGATCAGGTTCAGCAGAGTAGAACAAACCTTGACCAACTGTCCCCTTGATGTATTGAAGGACCTTATAAACAACCTGAAGATGAGCTGTGCGAGGAGCTGAGGAGAATTGGCAAAGTTTATTCACTGCAAAAGTGATATCCGGCCTAGTGATAGTAAGATACATCAATCTTCCAACCAAACTCCGATAAAGTTCTCTATCATCAATCAAATCACCAGATGTTTTAGAGAGCTGTAAGTTTGGGATCATGGGCGTGGAAGAAGGCTTACAGTCAAGCATTCCCATCGACTTGAGAAGTTCTAAAGCATATTTCCTCTGACACAATGATATACCCTTCTGAGAACGAGCAACTTCCAAGCCCAAAAAGTATTGAAGAGGTCCAAGTTCCCGAAGCTTGAAGAGTTTCTTCAACTCCATAATCAGTTGATCAGCAGCTAACTCTGATGAGCTAGCAATAGCAATGTCATCTACGTACACCAGGAGAGCAATGAAGTCTGTAGAAGTTGTCTTGACAAAAAGTGTGTGGTCACCATGACACTTGAGAAATCCCAAAGTGATCAAAGCATCAGAGAATTTGATGAACCACTGTCTAGACGCCTGTTTCAGGCCATAGATAGATTTCTTCAATCTACAGACTGCATTTGGAGGTAAGGTGTCCCCCTTACTATCAGCATAACCTTCAGGAAGTTTCATGTAAATCACCTCATCCAAGGTTCCATTGAGAAAATCATTGGAGATCCAGTTGCTTGAGAACCCATTTCTTGGATGCAGAGACTTTCAACAATAATTTAACTGTTGCCATTTTCGCAACTGGAGAAAAGGTTTCAGTGTAATCAAGGCCAGGCTTCTGAGTAAACCCCTTTGCGACCAAGCGAGCTTTGTAACGCTCAAGAGTCCCATCAGCATGAAATTTCAAGGTGAAAACCCATTTACATCCAACTGTTTTCTTCCCAGAAGGCAAACTCACAATGTCCCATGTATTAGTAGATTCCATAGCAGAGATTTCATTCTCAGCAGCTTTACGCCATTCTGCAGACCCTTTTGCCTCAGAGTATGTTTGAGGAATAGGTATTTGAGTGATGTGATTAATATAGGAGTGATATGGTGATGAAAGATTAGTATAGGAAATGAATGATGAAATGGGATATGAAGTATCATTGGAGATGTGATAACAATGATAGTCTTTTAAATGAGATGGTGGTTTATGAATGCGAGTTGAAGGAATTAAAGGAGATGGAGAAATTGGAGTTGATGGAGAGGGAGAAGAGATGGTGTTACCTGAGGCAAAAGGATCCTGATCTTGAACTGAATCCAGAGAGTTTGCCATTGGGAATTTCTCTTCAACAAATTCCACATTCCTTGAGATAAAAATCTTATGACTCTCCAAGTCCATAAGTTTGTATCCTTTGATACCAGGAGGATATCCCAAAAAGATGCAAGCTCTAGCTCGAGGCATAAATTTGTGTCTCTGTTTAGGTGAAGTAGTGCCATAACACAGACATCCAAATGTTCTGAGCTGAGAATAAACAGGCTTCTTTCCAGTGAGAACCTCATATGGAGACTTGTTGGATAACAGAGGTGATGGCATTCTGTTAATCAAAAATGCAGCTGTCAAGATGCTATCTCCCCAGAACTGTAGTGGAAGGTGAGATTGAAACATCAGAGCTCGTGCCACATTAAGCAGATGTTGATGTTTGCGCTCAACCACAGAGTTCTGCTCAGGAGTTTCAGGGCAGGAATGATAAGATTCAATGCCTTTTTCTTGAAAGTATTTGGTGAAATTCAGCTCTGGTGCATTGTCTGATCTAACTGCCTTGACCCTGACATTATACTGATTCTCTACTTTGTTGATGAAGGCTGGAAATACTGATATAACTTCATGCTTATTCTTTAACAGATAAATCCAAGTTGCTCTTGTATGGTCATCAACAATAGTAAGAAAGTGCTTAAATCCATCAACAGTCTCCATTTGAAAAGGCCCCCAAAGGTCAATGTGTAACAACTCAAAAGAAGAATTACAAATGTTGTTCTCAGAGGGAAAAGATAGTCTCTTCTGCTTAGCCAAATGACAAATGTGGCAATAAGCAGATCCTTTATTCTTAGCCTTTGTAGTTCCCAAATCTTCAGAGATGATATCCAATCTTGTATATGATGGATGGCCTAACCGCTGGTGCCACAATCCAATGTCCACTGCCAAATTGATTGAGGGAGAGCCAACAGCATTGTCCATCACATACAGATTACCAATTCTTCTACCCTGACCAATCATCAAGCCCTTGGTAAGATCCTGAATTTCACAACAACTTGGATCAAACACTATTCTGGAAGCCAAAGAACTTGTGAGGGAGCTAATACTGATCAGGTTAAGTCTAAATTCAGGAATGAACAGAACATTATGGAGACGAATGTTCTGGTTTAACTGAACTTGACCAACTCCACTGATTGTAACTTTGGATCCAGTGGGAAGATGGACAGAGTTATTCACAGAAGTATCAAGAGAGTGAAATAAAGCTCTATCATGGCACACATGATGTGTAGCTCCAGAGTCTATAACCCACGTTTCATTGGATAGAGTGTGTTGAGAGATAGTCAATATACCAACAAAACTGTAAGTGGATTGAGAGAAGGAGATACCAGAGTTATCACCAGGGTGAGATGAAGAACTTGCAACCGCTGAAGGAGAAGCAGAAGGGTTCTGCAACTTTGAGCTGAATAGAGCAATGAAACTTTGAAGCTGTTCCTTACTCATATCACGAAGTGCATTATCAACAGTTGGAGATAGTTGAACTTGAGCAGTCATTGGAGAAGGAACAGACGATGACTTTGGGGCAGATGAAGCCTTTTGAGTCTTATCAGAAGCATTCTTATACTTCGAGACAAAGCCTGGTGGAAAACCATGCTTCTTATAACACCTCTCTGCAATGTGACCCACTCGATTGCAGTAAGAACAAACAGGACGACCTTTGTTAGGTCCATTCTGAACGTAATGAATCTCTGCAATAGGTCCATTCTGGAGAGATTGTTGAGACTGATCAGACACCTGAAAAGCAGTAGCAGGTGCAACCACATTGGAGAATCCCTTCTGATTATCATCACTGTCTAAGAGATTATAGACTTCAACCAGAGATGGGAGAGTTTTCTTGGCAATGATCTGACGCCTGACAATAGCATAAGAATCATTGAGACCAGCAAGAAATTTAACAATTCTAGCTCTCTCTGCCTTCTGATGCAGACGAGCAGCTTTTCCACAAGTGCAAGGTTCATCTGGTTCTTCTGCACTTTCAAGTTGATCCCAGAGAGTTTTCAAATGAGTGTAATACTCAGATAGAGACAAGGATCCTTGACGAAAATCCTGTAACTCTTGAGTAAGGTTGAAAGTTCTCGGGAGATTAGACATATGGAAACGACCATATAAATCAATCCAAATATCGGATGCTTTATCAAAGCGTAGGATACTACGATAGATCTGTGGGGATACTGAGTTTAGTAACCATGCCTTCACCATAGAATTGCAATTAGACCATAGATTAAAATTCTTATGCATCGGTAAAGGTTTCAAAACAGATCCATCAATCAGTCCTAGCTTATTCTTAGCATCAAGAGAAATTCTCATCGCAGCAGACCAATCATCATAATTCGTACCGTCCAGTTGAATCGAAATGATGTTGAGTCCCGGATGATCGGAGTTTTGAAGAAGAAGCGGAGATCGATCCAGATCGAGAACGTCGGATGAATTTCGAGCTCGCGAAGGACGAACAGTCTTAGATCGAGCTGTCGGAGGGCTTCGCGGAGGAGTTTCATCATCATCGGCGTGCTTAGAAGGTCGACGAGAACCAGATGGTGTCATTCCTTGGATCCGAGCTGAACGTCGAGGAACTTTGCAGATTTTGACCATGATTTCGAGAGAATGAGTGAATCGGATAGATGATCAATGATCAAGGAGAGAAATCCGAGCTCAAAAATGAAGAAATCGAAGTCAGAAATCAAGCAAGAGAAGCCATTGATGGCTCTGATACCATATTACGAACAAGGAAGAAGAGAGAGTTTCTGGAGAATTTTGTTATATTCAAAATGAACTCTTAACGTTCAATAATTACAAAATGGTTTATATACAATTGCCAAATAATGCTAACCGGTTCTAACCAGTACTAACCAAACCTATATACATAATATACATTCCTCAATAACCACCGCAACTCAGAGAATATCGACATATACGACATGCTTGGATAAGAGTTTTACGTTGCTGTCGCAGAGAATGAAGAGAAAAGAAGACTTGCAAAAAGGTAAACCCCCCATCGATCTGCCATCAAAGAGCTAGAGACTTTTTTTGGTTTTGCCTATTCCAGAAAACGATAGCATGTATTAGGTCATATAAGGTTGTTTTTTTTACTCGACTTCTGGAAAGCTCTGGTTTTGAAATAGAATATGGATATTTTGTTATTTATTTACATATCTATCAGAGGAAGATGCTGATGATATTGCTTGTGAAATCGAGTTTTGTTTTGTTGTTTTGGAGATTTTTTTTTTTGCCCCTCTTTTGTGATAGCTTTCTTTTAACTTTTCATCAATATCAATTTTTGTAGCTAAAGTTGGCTTTGTAATAATGATTTACAAATGCAGAAACAATGCAGACAAATAACCCCCCCCCCCCCCCCCCCCCCCGCGTGCGCGGGGGTTTCAAGACCTAGTATATAAAATTAAGGGAAGTAGTTAAGATTATATTCGAAGTTTTAGGAAATATCATTAAATTGAATTTTATTAATTGTCGATTTTTTTTTTTAAAAAAAAATAGTTTTTCCAAAATGAATTTTGATTTGTTTTTTTAATGTGGAAAAAACTCTCGACCAATCAAAACATTCATTAAAGTCATGTCATCAATGATATCATAGTTTTGATTGGCCAAGAATCTTACACATCATCGATTTAAATAATTCGACTTCACAAATAATATATAGTAGATATCTGGAAAAACAAGAATGATATGGTTTATAACCACATTAAGCTCATTGACAAGAGCCCTCAGAAAACATTACAGATGGCACAAACATAATTTATGACATGGGGAGAAGCGCACTTAGTTGAGGTAAAAGAACCAATGTCAGGGACGGGAGAAGTAAGCAACATAGGAAATGATTTGGTTATAAAAGGTCAATGGTGTTTTGTAGACGGGTCATGGAAGGAGGGAGATCAGTTTTCAGGACAAGGATGGTATAGTTGCTACGAGAGAGGTATTAATGTTATGATGGGAGCAATGAATATTAGAGCAAGTTTGTCCCCTCTTTATGCGGAATTTGAAGCCCTTATATGTGCTATGAATGTATGAAGTTTCATCAACATACTCACATTATATTTGCAACGGACTGTTCAGAATTGGTAAAGATAGTGTCGAAACCAGAAGAATTGCCAGCTTTCTCAATCCATATAGAGGAGTTCGAATGAAGAAAGGAGTACTTTACGACATTCGACTTCATTCACATACTGCGTATAAGTAATTTGATAGTGATAGACTCGCACGGAGTGCACGTCTCAGGCCGTCATATACAATTGATGTTGGACCGGAGCCACCAAGCTGGATTAGTGAATGATAGGTTTCTTTTATGTATCTTGTTGACAAAAAAAAATCTGGGCAGAATAACTGGATATCCCCGAAAACAAAACCGAAGGAAAAATACATTTCTCGGTAGAAAACCCTAAGAAAAGGGAGCTAATCCTACAACTAAACCAGATATATTCGAACAAAATCCAAAACCTAGCAGTGACAACTCAAACTTGCAATCCGAAACACCTGCGAAGACCTCGAGCGAGATTTATTGTTGTTGCACATGGCCCACCAAACGACAACATCAGATTCCTAAACGTTGTTATGAGACACTCTCACATACCCACGAACCAAAACTTCATAATCCGACAAGAAAGAACCGCTACTCAATCCTCTAAAACTCTTTCGGATACGGTTTCAATGCACTCACGAACGCCTGAATACACTTAGATAGAAGCCATAAACAAACCAAAATATCGACAGATTTGAAGATACATGAAGCCTTACCCACCGAAAACCACCAAAATCAATACGAAACCGGAGAGAAATCCGACTGAAAAGCACTCATAGTAAACTCCACAACGAACCAACCAATTGCAAGCTAAGAAGCCAACACCACGCTTTAAACCAACGAAAAAACAATTTGAAGAGGGAGAACCTAAAACCTATGATAACAATCAGCCGGAACACATGACTTAGTCAAATACTACCTTGCTAAAATGCTATCACAAGCAAAACCACAGAAAGCCACAACCACATAAAACCCTCAAACTAACCAAATAAAACCATCTGCTAACCAATCTAAACCGCAGACTCCGACCTCCCACACCAAACCAAGATACGTTAACGGCAAAAAGAGGAGCCATGACCAATACAACCCGACCAGAGGAAGGACCAAGAACGTGGCCAATAACCACCGGAGAACCGCTGTAAGCCATGTCACCACGCCGCAAACCCACAACCTATAGACAAAAACACCACGAAGATCTTGATCGGAGAAGGACCAGCCACACCACACCCAAAGCAGAAACAGATCCGCCTTAGCCACTGCACCGGAAAGCCATATCTTCAAGCCGAGATAAGCTCAACCGCCACACAACTCAACAACTCGCCAAGGAGAACATACATAGCAGATCTACACACAAAACAAGACCCAAACTTCAGATGGAGAACGCCACCCCAAAGAGTAGCTTGAGGCTCTGGCGACACCACAAACCATAAACCGAGGAGAGCATAGAAGAAAGGTATAGAGGAATAGAGAAACGCTAGAAACAAAAACTTCAATACGACCCCTCCCCAACCCGGAAATGACGACTGGAAACTAGGGAGTCAATTGGAACAAAAACTAACGTCCGCCGGTGAACTTCGTAAACTGTGCCAGAGTGAACGCTATTATGACGAACCGAGACTTGATCGTGAAGATGTATATCTGTTTTACTACAAACAAACTAGTTAATTTGCAAACTAACACTTTTCTTATCTTTTTAGCATTTGAAATTTGTCAAACTAAATATAATTTTATTGATATGTGATTGGTGAATATTAGGGCGACGTCAAAAAAAAAGATTGGTGAATATTAGTTAGAAAGTACCAAATTTATTTTTATGTTTCACAGTTATAATTTTTAATCATAATTTTAATTTATTATATGTTCTATTTTTCAATAATTTTTTTCTAAAAAGAATAAATTTTAAAAATTATCAAACTGCATCTTTTCACAAACACTATAAATTTTGAAAAATTTGGAATGGCACAAAACAGTAGAAAACATTTTCTATAATCGTTATCATTTCCAACAAAGACAGGAAGATCACCAATAATAATTCTACATGTGGAGGATAGTGATACTCTCTCATAGGTATTGATTGGCTTGCATACTGTGGAGGCTTTATTAATTTTCACAGTCTTTACAGTAATTATTTCCCCAATTAGGCTGTGGAGGCTGTAATGTTTTTAAAAGTCTCTACTGTATCTATAACTGTTTTTGTTCATTGATTTTTACTTTTATTTTAAAGCTACTTTTTCTGACTTTAACTATTTCAAAAGTCTTTCTCTCTCTTTCATTCTATTTGGATGTTTTTTTTTTCATTTTTGTCATTCTTTTTTTTCTTTTCCAAGTAAAAGTGCACATTTTTCAGAGTTCATTAATTATTGTTTGATGCTAACAATTGAAAACAAAGTTGGTGAGTCCGATTCTATGGAACTGAAACCTGACTTTTGCGACTTGGAAAAATCAAAGTATCTATACAATTTCTTTATTGATTCTATCTATACGACATATAAGAAAACAAACTATTACAAAGTCAATATTTCTATTAACACTAAAATGAACTTGTTGTTGATAATAATTTACGATAAAGAAACATTCAAATCAAAAAAATGCGAATGGACATGTTATCAATGAGGAAGACAGTCTGAAGATAACATAAGAAGATATTGGTTCGAGACAATACATAGAAGGAGTATATGATGAAATTGCCAACGCTATGTGAACTTGTTGTCGTTAGATTTTTTTTTATCTTAGTCATTTTTTGTTTTGTTTAATAATTTTTGCTTTAGTTAAAATTTAATAATTAATAAATTAAATTTCTAATTTAAATTATTTTAGGCATACTTTGTTTTTTTTTTTGCTGCAAAAAATTAATATCTAACTGAAATAATAATTTATGATAACATTTTCTTTTATTTTATTTAGCCAAACAAATACTAATACATTTCTATTTTTAGTCAAAAATAATAGAGTGTTAAAGACTAAAATTGTTCAATAAAATATTTAAAAAAATCAAACACTATAATTAGAGGATGGCATAAAAAGTTATAAATTATACGACAATAATAAAATATAAATTCGATTAAAATATTGATACATATATTTAAGTTCGGCATAATTTATGTTTTTTATAAAAAGATATTATTTAAAGTATAATCACAGCTTACACAAATAATAAGGTTTTCAAAAATATTTAAAGTAACATTCACAGTTTTAACAACCAAAATCTTTACGGCAAAAAAATACAGTTACAGCCTACCGCCACCGTTCCTACCAATTAGTGCCCTAGTTGGTAGAAGAAGAGGCCACGTGGAGTCAGTTAAGAGAGTGGGAAATCCCAGAAATGGCCCATCACCTCTCGTAACCACTACCGAATGTCTGAAGTGTGAACGTTCCTTTCTTGTCACTTTTATATATGTGTTCATGTGGTCTGTTTCTACTTTCTACCTACTAGATCATATGCCCAGTCCAAGCGCCGGTTCTATTTTGTAATTTTAAATTCTAAATTTTATATTATAAATATTATATTTTGTTTATATTTTTATTTTTAATAGTACAATAATGTTCTTTTTATTTTTCTCTTTTTTTCTTTTGCCAAATAACTTTTAATCATGTTATTTATTTTTATTTTTAGTTTATACTTATACAAAATTATAATTTTTTTTTGTGGGTTATTCGTATTTGAAAAGTCTCTAACGTAATTATGTATTGTTTTTTGTTATATGAATTTGATTTTATTTTTCAAAAATCTCTTATGTTTATGCTGTATTTATTCGATCTATTATAAAAAATAATATAATTTGTTATATTTGATGAATTTGACAGTTTTTATCTTCTAGGAGTTGATATATAATTGTATTGTTGTTGTAGAATTTTTAGTGATGAAAATGATTCGATGGGTTTTGGATTTAATAGTAAAAATGAATGATATTAAATGAAAAGTAAATTAATATTAATATTTGTTATAGATTTTGTTAAATATTTTATTGTACTAAAGTGGATATTATAGATCAAAAGATGGAAATGTGCTATTATATATAAGATTTGAAAAAAGAAAAATAGATAAACAATAAGAGAAAATTTCAGAAATAAATAATAATAATAATGTGATTTAGTAAATTTCAAAAGCATAACTTTTTCTGTTATATCTTATTTTATTGGAATAAATTTAACAACACGTTTTTATTGAATGTTTCTAAAAATATACACATCCTAATTCACATCCTAATTCGTTTTCTTCATTTTTAATTTTTTTTTTTACAAATCTTTTAAAAAGAAACTATTTTAAATTTTATACACTGTTATTCAATGATTGACTTTTAAATTCTCAATTAAAATGTAGTGTTATTGGTTGTATTTAAAATATCTCTATTTTTTTTTAAATTGGTGTTATTGATTTTTACAATCTCTTTACTAAAAGAGTTTGGAATTATTGTTATTCAATTAAATATTTTAATAAAATAAGTAATATCATGTGTTGTTTATTTTGATAGATTCCATACAATCAAAGAGTCTGAATTAATTTGAATCTAATTTTATATGTAAATTATGGTAATAAAAAAATCTACCCTCTTACCCTCATATTTTGTAAAATCCACAATCACAATTATTAAAGAATGTCATATTTTCTTTCTAAACAAAAACCATCACCAAAATGTTGAAAAACCACCTTCACATTAAAACCCATATTTCTCTTAAATGGAAAAAGTATTTTCTCATTGACCAAAACCCAAATTCTCCAAAAAAAAATTTAATTTTCTATCCTTTAATTTTTTCTCTGTTACGTAAAATCTATATTTTATTAATTTTTGTGTGTTTTAATTTTTTTTATAGTTTTATTATGGATGAATTTACTATAATAGCAATAATCATTTGTTATTGAATTCAAATTTAATGTATAAATCCAATGATATTATGTCGAGTTTATAAATACACCGACACAAATTTTTTAAAAAAATATAACTTATATATCTTTAATTGTATATTATAATGAATTATTTTTAAATGAATCAAAATTGTGAAAATATGATCTATTTTAAATTAAGTGGACTTGATTTCAATTTATATAATCAATAACACCCTCCACACATTTAAAAAAAAACTTATATATATTATTGTATATGAATAATGAATTATTTTTAAATGAATCAAAATGGTGAAAATATGATCTATGTTAAATCTAGTGGACTTGATTTCAATTTATATAACCAATAACACCCTCCACAGACTTTAAAAATGAAGAACAAGCAACTAAAAATGCTCAATTGTAATGGAGATAGAATAGCATTCCTAACAAATGCGACCGATTCCTATGAATGAAACATGGAGGTGAACATATATTTTTGTTACGAGTCAGGTTTTATCCAGCTCTATTTTCTACATATGCACAACAACAAAGTAAACATATATGAGACAGATCCATAAAAATTAAGAAATACACCATAAATTTATAGGAATTGAGTTCAGGTAAGGTGAACAGTAAGGTTGTTTGTTTTTGGGCTATGAATAATGATGAAATTCTAAGAAGTAAACTTAAAAGAAAATAAGTAAGAAATTAAAAGATGTAAGAAAAACTGAAAAATGGATGAAATTGCAGGACATCAAGAATCAATTAAACTGGATAGATTAAACAAGAGAAATTTGATAAATAGTATTCTAAAACTCGAAATAAATATAGTTAACTGATATACTTCCGCAGTAAAAAGCATATATGATTCAACTTTCACATGTAAACAAGCAATTAAACATGCATAAGAGTTCGAGTTTCGATTTTGTTCATAAATCAACACAATAATAGAGCAAGTGTCTCTGCATGTGTTGACACATCAACATTTTAAAATCATAAGGATGTGACACATCAATTAATGAAAAAAATAAAACCAATCAAAACAAAACAAAAATACACATCACTTGACACATCAATTAATGAAAATTTTGAAAAGCCAATCAAAACATAACAAAAGTACACATAAGATTTTAGTATGACTCATAAGCTTAAGTGATTAGGTTTAACTGTGGACATTCGATTATCGGATTTGGTTCGGTTTAGACTTTTCAGTTTTCATGATTTAGAAAAATAGATCTTATTCAAGTTCGAACTATAATTCAATTTGTTTCGGTTCAGTTCGAGTTTTTAGAATTTTAAAATTTCTGAGTTCTAAAAAATAAGTTCACATTCAAGTTAAATAATAATTGGTTTTTAGATTTAACAAAACATATTAGAAAAAATAATCTACTACATCAGATTTTAATATGACTCATAAGCTTAATTAGTGATTAGGTTTAGCGGTGGATATTTGATTATCAGGTTTGGTTCGGTTTAGACTTTTCGGTTTTCAAGACTTAGAAAATAGATCTTATTCAAGTTCGAACTATAATTCGGTTTGTTTCAGTTCAGTTCGAGTTTTAGAATTTTAAAATTTTTGAGTTCTAAAAAATAAGTTCACATTCGAGTTAAATAATAGTTTGTTTTTGGATTTTAACAAAACATATAAGAAAAAATAATCTGCAAATATAATTAGATTATAGATTTTAAATATAATTTTATATCTAAATAAAATATTAATATTAAGTGAATTTTATTCAGTTCAGTTCGATTTTTATATATATAGTTTGGTTCGGTTCAATATTGGTTTATTTTTATATAGTGCATATACTATTGGGTTATTTTATAATTTAATTTGGTTTGGGTTTTGAAAATTTGGTTCAAATTAAGAATTTTTGTTCGGTTCATTTTGCCCATCTCTTATTTGGTTTATGACATTTTGGTTTGTTTATAAAATCCAAGAAATTGAAAAGGGGTAGCCAAATCTGAGACTGAGATATGAAAGTTTTTTTCTCAAAGAGAACAATAAAAAAGTAAATGAAAAAACTTCTATGGTATAAATAGAAAGGAGAAGAAAATTAATTTTTAAAATGGAAGACGATGAGGATGTAACTTAATTGGAAGTTTTCGATATTAACTAAGATATAAATAATACTAAATACAAGACCAACAATATTTGGTGGATAATATATGGAAAACAAATACATCAATTATTATTTTTAGTTATTAAAATGTTATATGTCATTTTGTAAAAACTTATATATAATAGAAACCAATAATAAGCCTGTACATGTAAATTAATTTAGAAACAAACATGGTTAAAAAGAAAAATGAAATAGTAAAATAAATGAACAAACGAATCAAATAATATGTTCGTCAATGCACAAAATTGGCTTCAAAAGCATAAATATAATTCTCCAACTAAAAAAAATATTAGAATTTTTTTTTGTGAAGTTTCTAAATCTTCATTAATAAATTAACCGTTCATGAAATAAACAAAAATTAAGAGTTTAATGTTTCAAAAGTATATGAATTGGACAAGATAAGATAGAGGGACGTTTGCAAAAATGCCCTCGAAATTGAAGTCAACCCTGATTATACCCTCGGCCTTCTCCTTCCTCTCCATCGCTAATATATCCCCTTATTAATCTGAATATTCACAGGAATGCCATCGTCAGACTTCATATGAAGTCTGATATTTGAAATCAAAAGACAAAAGGACCCAAATTTGTTTTGGATATTCACGAAAATGCCATCGCCATGAATGCTCAACAACCACGACACCCACCATCGCCGACGAGTTAATGTGTAATCCAGCTCGTTTTTTCACCATTAAAGCTCAATTAAAGCTCAAGAATCTGAGCTCGGGCGTTCCCTCACCGATTTCTCTTTTCCCCTTTGATTTTGTGGGATTTTTCGATATTTTTCGATTCAAAAGTAGCGAAATCGTTTATCATCTAATAAAAACAGCAAAACACGTCTCGGATTTGGGGCTTTCGGTGATTTTAGACGTTCTGGGAAATCGACGCGGCTAAAAACAAACAGAAATCGGAGATTGGTAAGAACATTTTCATATCGTCGATTTTCAGATCCGATTTTGTAGTCTGCATCTTTTCGTAAGCCTCAATATGGTCAACAAGAGGGTAGTTTTGCAATTGACTTTCAATTGCCAGACCTCCATAGAAGTCTGTTAAATTTCTTTGAAAACAAAAAAATACATCGTTAAGAAGTCCAAATAAGAAGAGGGTAGTTTTGCAATTGATTCAAATTTGTTTTTTTTTTGTCAGACTTCTGATGTAGTCTGGCAAGAAATTGACCGATTCTTGACTTTTTGTCAGACGAAATCCGTTGTCTGAAAATAATGGGGGGTAGAAACTGCAATTGACCCAAATTTTCAGACGTTGACCAAAATAAGCGAAAAAATTGTCAGACATGTAAATATGTCTGAAAATAAGAAAAATAATCTCAGACGGCTATAGACATCTGAATTTCCAAAACTTTGCCAGACGGCAAAAGACATCTGAACAATTGAATTTTGGTCAACGCTCGAAAATGCGATGTTTTTCATCAGACTTCATTCGCTGTCTGAAAAAATTGTCAGACAGCATAAGAAGTTTGATGAGATATCAGACTTCCGAAGATGTCTGACATTTCAAAATCAATTGCAAAACTACCCTCTACTTTTTCTTCAGACTTCGGAAGAAGTCTGACATTTCAAAATCAATTGCAAAACTACCCTTTTTTTTTCCAGACTTCTTGAGCTGTCTGACAAAAAATTTAAAACTTCCAAAACAGACAGCCTGCGCTGTCTGAATTGTTTCAGACTGCATCCGCTGTCTGGCATTTCAAAATCAATTGCAAAAATACCCTCTTTTTCAGACTACCATAGACGTCTGGTTATATAGAAAGCAGACTTCTATAGACGTCTGAAATATGTCAAACTTTTAAAATGCATTTTTATTGTATAATTGTGATTAATTTCGTTGACATTAATTTTTTTAAATGTGTGTTAGTGTTATATGTTCCTTCTGCGTGAGTTTTACATTCTTATATATGGTAATTATTTTTAAATAAATTTTTGAATAATATTGGCAATGTAGCTAATAGCATCCCCATTAGACTTCACAAAGAAGTTTGGCTTTTCCCAAAAGATCTCTAATGTTGTTTATACGTGTTTGTTTATACAGATAATGGTTCAGTTACCTGTTAATTTTGGTGAATGGGTTGTGAGAGACCAGATTTGGCATTTTGTGGTTGATAAGCTCAAAGGAGGGCGGTTTATCACTCTGCGTGATGGTTCTACACATCAAGAACTAGTTGAGATGGTACAAGATGATTATATGCTGGACAAGAAAACCGACCTGGTGGAGTTATCATATCCATTGCCGGAAGCACTCTTGAAACAAATGGATCCGGATAGCCCTCCGGTTTATGTCACAAATGATAGGCAAGTAAGGAGCATGGTTGAGTTAGCTAATACGCATTTAATCCGTCTATGTGTCTCGAGCCGATCCCGTATGGATGATGAAGATGCTGTGAATCATGATGACAAATATGAATCTGAAGATGTAGACGAAGATGACAAAGAAGAAGACTGGAATGAGGAATATGTGGACTCAGTCTCGGAGGATTCTGTTTGTGGTGGTGGTGGTAATGATGGTGTTGGTAACTTGGATGTGCCTGAGAATGTTTTCATGAAACACGCTGAGGCTTACCATGACGATGCTGATTATACCCTATATGGGAAAGTTAAACATGAAGATGTAGATGTGGAAGAAGATGAAGATTATAAGAAATATGAGTTGGAGAGTATGAATAATCAGAGTGTTCGCAAAAGGGACTTATCTGAGGGTATCATTCTCAATAAGTGTTTTGATAGCAAGAAAGACCTAATATCAGAGCTACGTTTGACGGCGATAATGAAGAAATTCGCATTTAGGACAGAGAAGTCTGACAAGACACGTTTTGTGGCTAAATGTCGTGTGGAAGGATGCAAGTGGATGCTTCGAGCATGTGTGAAGAGCGAACCAAACAAGTACTGGGTGATGATCTATTCAGAAACACATTAATGCTCGATGGCGGACCGGATGTCTACGCGCAAACGTTTTACTCCAGTTTATATTGGTTGGTTGTTTACTGAAACTTTTGGTATGATTGAGGGGATAACACCAAAGCATGTCAAAGTATCAATGAAGAAGCAGTTTGGGATTAGGATGAGCTACACAACCGCATACAGAGCATTGTTACATGCTCAAAGGATTGTGAGAGGAACAGCGGAAGATGGGTACGCGAGACTGCCTTCTTTTTTTCATGGAATCAGGCAAACCAACCCGGGAACAGTAACTGGGCTTGAGCTAGATGAGAAGAATATATTTAAGTATCTATTTATAGCATTTGGAGCTTCCATACATGGGTTTACGTATCTTAGAAGAGTCATTGTGGTGGATGGTACTCATCTTAATGGAAAGTATGGCGGTGTTATGCTAGTGGCGGCCGCACAAGACGGAAATTTTCAAATATTTCCGTTGGCTTTTGGAATTGTAGACTCTGAGAACGATGACTCGTGGAAATGGTTTTTCACCAAACTGAAAGAATGCATTTCAGACCAATATCCTTTGGTCATAGTCTCGGATAGATGTGAGTCGATCAAGAATGCGTGTGAAGCAGTTTTCCCTTGGGCACAGCGAGGGATATGCTATTACCATCTACAAAATAATATAGTTACCAAGTTCAGGGGAAAACATCTTCTGTACTTGGTGAAAAACGCGGCTTACGCTTATACGATTTACGATTTCGACCGAAACATGGCTTCCTTACGAGCGGCAAATCCTGAACTTGCTGATTACTTGGAAGAGGCGGATGTGAGTCTATGGTCACGCGTGCATTTCAACGGAGACAGGTACTTATCGGTCTGACAATAGTTATCAGACTTCTAATGATGTCTGATACAATTATGAGACCTCTCTTGCTGTCTGATTATTTTTCCAGACGACTGGAGAAGTCTAAAAGCATAATGTTTTTATGATACTTTCTAATTCTTACTTGGGTTAACCTCTTTCAAATTGGTGGATACAGGTACAACATAAAGATGAGCAACATTGCTGAGTCTATAAACTCCGCAGTTAAGAAGGCAAAAGGATATCCCATATCTTTCCTTTTAGAGTTTATACAAGAGAAACTAGGGACGTGGTTTTGTAAAAGGCGGCTAGATGCAATGAGTCTCTCAACAACATTTAGCCGAGGAGTTGAATATTTGCTGGCTATTCGTGAATATTATGCAGATATGATGACGGCAGAACGCGTAGATACGTATAAGTTCGTTGTTAAGGGAGGACATAGGGATTGTGTTGTTGATTTGGAACATCAGAAGTGTGAATGTGGTGTTTGGGATTACGAAAAGATACCTTGCTCACATGCCATATGCGCTGCACCGGAACTTGAGCTACACATTTCTACCCTTGTATGTCCATCTTACAGAACGGACTACTTGTACGCTGCATACTCGCGCAACATCTTACCAAAGAATGTTACCGGAAAGGCAAATCATGACACCGTGCGTGTCTATCCGCCGGAAGAGAGGCGGAAGCCTGGAAGACAAAAGAAGTCGAGGTGGCAATCTATGCTAGAAATCGCCAAGAAGAAGAGCACTAAACCGCGGAAACTACACAAGCAATATTGTTGTTCGAACTGCAAACAACCAGGCCACAAACAACCTAATTGTCCACAACCTCAGGCTGATTAGAAATGGTTGAAATCTTATATGTTTTAGGGATTTCTGAAGTCTGATTTGTGTTCGTGTTCAGTGAAGTCTGATAAGTTTTAGGGTTCACAGAAGTCTGATATTTTTTTAGGGTTCACTGAAGTCTGACGTAGTGATGTATTCCAGAACTCTAATATTTAAACTTGTCTCAATTGTTTGGGTTCTGTTTCAACAAGCGTAGTAATAAACATAACTAGAATTAGTGCTTAAGTTTGTTACATAACTAAAAAACAAGCACAAAAGTAGGCCAAAAGATTGATGTGTTTTTTACAACCACCATAGATATGTATTATTTAGGAATGCAAAAGATAGAGGCGGTCTATTTATCACCGTAGGTGTCAAGCAAAGCATACTCGGAACGTTGCTCTTCACCTGTTCGCTTGAGTTCAAACAATATGTCAAAAGCTAGCCTGTCCCTGATTGACTTGATGTTCTTATCACAAAGATACTTTGGAAACTCCATTCCAAGTGAATGGAACTCGATGAACTTCAAGCAGAACACTCCACAGTCACCTGTTTGTTTGTTTTGAGGAAGATCGTCGCTCCTAACAATCGAGTGGGTGTAACGATCGACTGGGTAAGACCATCCATCAGCATCAGGTATTTTCAAGATGTGCATCGCATAAGGAAACATCTCGCAGATTGGTGCCACTGCCACTCCGACCAACTCATCAGTCCTATCATTAATGATGCTGTCCCATACTGTTACATGCCTATCCGGGATAGAAATCATAATTGCTACCCAATGATTTCCGCCAGTGTGCAGTGCGGTGTAAATATAATCAATATCCACCGCCCAAGCCTTCGGTGATTTGCAGAATAGTGGTAGGTCACCAGTGAAGTAATCAAAACAACCAGCAGGAAGCATTCTAGTTGCGGCTGGTTCATTCCCTCCAGCACCACTACTAATAAAAGTTGGATAGTGTTGACGCCACAAGGCTTGAAGGAGTGTGTCAATGAAACACAGCCTCTCGCTCCTGAACCATTCTGGATGGCTGTGTTGGCGAAGCCTCAACAGATCAATACCCGCATCAATTTGCTGCATTAAGCCAAGCATGTGTAATATAAAAAAAAATAAAACACAACCAGACAGCTATGGAAGTCTGGATATACAATCAGACTACTATGGAAGTCTGAAATTACAACCAGACTTCTTTGGAAGTCTGAGTATAAATCCAGACTTCTTTGGAAGTCTGAATAAACAACCAGACTTCTTTGGAAGTCTGAATATACATCCATATTGGAATGGAGTTCTTAATTCATAACCATTGGAGTAATACTGACCGTGTCATGCAGCCATTCCTTTGGAGTGCGAAGATCGTAATACCATTGTAGTGATGTGTTCAGTTGCCTAGTTGGATAACCCCTACAAAGAACAATACACTTGTTAGACATCGAGTTAGGTGTACATACTTACAATCTAAGCAGAGTATCAACACATACGGCTGTCTTTTGTTGTAATCATTAAGTGCCTTCACTTGCATCCTGGTGATAGCAGCACAAGGGTCATATCTCGGTGTAACCTGTGCTTGGACAACAGGTTTAGCTGGAGTCTTCACCTTCTCCTTTTGTTTAACCTGGGTTGCCTTTGCTTGCATGTAAACTTCAGCTGCCGCATGCTTAGTGTCCTGTTTAAACTGCCGCGTAGAATCGAAGTTTATGCCCGTAGCCGACCATGCAACGACCATGACACTCGGATCTGTGCCATCGGGTATACTCTGCATAGACAATTTGACAACCCATGTTAAACATAATGTTCGACCTAAAATTCACACAAGAACCAGACTTCACTAGACGTCTGGTAACTAGAATACATAACATGTCAGACATCCATAGACGTCTGACATGTGCTAAATGCCATCGAAAAATCATAGCAAGCCAATGCAACATAAGTCTAATGCCAGGAATCCATGTTCAAAGCAAATACAAGAACCAATGGGGAAAAAAACAAATACTATTATGCTTCAGCCTTTACAATGTTCATAAAGCAATAGAAGGCTACTTCCCCTCAAGTGATTTCTTCATAATCCTGCTACTTCTCTTAGGCCCAACGTTCTTTTCCTTATTTGTATCCAGAGATTGAGGGTTTTGGAGACTAACCCCATCATCAGTCGCAATCGGTATGATTTCCTTAGAGGGATTGGCGGATTTGTCTGCTGCTACTTTAGGCTTCGCTTTCCCTGCATGTTTAGGTTCGGATACCTTCAGTACAACTTTCTTCAGGTTCTTCTTAGGCCTTTCATTTTTCTTTCTTCCTCCCTGTTCATCAACCGCAGCAGCTTTTACCCCTTCTTGAACCTGAAGATCTTCAGCTGGATCTTCTTCATCCTCACCAACTCCAGCCTTCTTCATCTCATCGGCGGCAGCAGCAGCAGCAGCAGCAGTTTTTGCTTATGCGTTCTTCTCTCTTCCTTTCCCTCCAGTAGCAGCTTTCTTCTTCTCCTTTTCCTTCACTTCAGAAGAATCTTTCTTCTGGTCTTTCTCCTTCTGCTCAACTCCAACACTCTCTTTCTTCAAACTCTGGACGATCTTGGCAAGATCATCAATTCTGATACCCATCAGACGCAAACCCTCGTTGAAAACATCTACCAATACATCAATCCGAGTTTCAAGTGATTTTTGCAAACCCTCAATCATTTGAACAACATCCCCATTCGTAGGACCAACCTTCCCTACTCTAGGTTTCTTGCTAAATACCTCCAGCTCTGGTCTTGAACACACCTTCTCTCTTCCAGTGTTTTGAACCCCACCTCCAATGCACAGTCCCTAGCTGTCCGAACATTGCCTTCACAATGTTCTCAACTTTGTCGTCCTCCTCATCAGGGTTGTTCCATACGGGAAACATGTCATCGTATTCCTTGATTACGAAGCTGTTGACGCGGGTCTGAAAATTACAAGTCACATAGAAAAACAAATATAAGCATTTGTAATATCAAAGTGTCAGACATCATACGAGACTGGGTCATATGAAGTATGACATTATGTGTGTCAGACTTCATACGAAGTCTGACTTCATATGAAGTCTGACATAAAAGTAAGAGTTCATAAGTACAAGAAATACCTGTTTGCGTAAGGCTTCGTCGGCTTTCTTTCGACTCCGTGATCCCTGGTACGCCAGCAATGGTAGGTCTGGGGCATCCGGAAAGGGCTCTCCATAAGTTGTCGCCATAGCGGGACATGCCCAGTATATCCAGATGTTCAGGACCTCAGCAAAACCTCCGATCTGATAATTTTTTCCATCCACGAGTTTTCTGTTTGCCTCTTTAACAGAATCTATCAGAACCTTGAAGGCGAATCGTCCCCATGGATAGGATTGTATCGATCCTGGAAACAGCAGAAGCTTGGACATGTCACCCCTTGTGGAGGTTGTCCAGTGATGAGCCTCAATGAAGGTTGCATAGATCGCTAGATAGCCCAGCCATATCCTTTGTTCCGGTTCCCATTCAGAACATCTTGTACAAGCATCCATTAGTTGCGTATAACTTGGGCCTAAATCGAAATCCACCCTAAGAAGCTTCCACATTTCTCTCATCTCATCGGTATACTGAATTTCAGGGTACTCGAGGTTCTCAATATAGTCGCATTTGAGTCCGGTTATAGCATGAAACTCATTCAGGGAGAACCTAACTGGATTAACGCCGAAAAGAGACCATAACTCATACTTCTTCTTGCAGTCTAACTGCAGACAGAGCATATAGTGCACCATCCTTGAACACCATTTGAAATTCAGTTCATGGAATTTCAAAAAAAACGCCAAGTTCTGAATCGAGGAGTTCCTGCCATTCAGCCGGTAACAGCGCTAGTTTAACATCAGTTATCAGATCTCTCCTTCCACTAAAGTAGTGTATGCTTTTATCCGGAGATGGTTCATAACCGGCAGTGAACATCCTTTGTGGGAATTCAACATCTTCCATAACGGAAACCTGAAACAACGAGGGCCTTACACAGTCAGACATCTTATGCCGTCTGCCAACTATAGTTATGTAAATATATAGAAGAGGAGAAGAGTCGAGGAATCTTACTGTCGAAGGAAGACGACGGAGGAGCTACAGTAAAACAAGATCGGGGCCCAACAAGATCTGGAATTTAGAAAAAAGACAAAAAAGCTCAGCGCAAGTATGAGACAAAAAAGCTCAGACTTCAGACTCCACCTGGAGTCTGAGGATGTAATCAGACTCCATATGTGGTCTGAGATCTACAATCAGACACCAACAGCCATCTGATTACTAATAGTTTAACTTAGAATTCCCTCGAAGAAGTTTTAGATTAATCTTACCGTCGAATGTAAGCGGCGGAGCAGAGAGAAACCAGATCTGGAAACGATACCCAGAAAAAGTGCACGGTGTCGATTGAGTGGATTTGAGAGAGAATAGTTTTTTTTTTTTTATCTTTCCTGCGAAACTGTAAAAAAAAAGGTTAAAAAATCATATTTATATATGTCTCATAGGGGGCAGTTAAAACGAGATGGTTTTACCAATGTCGGACGGTTTTACTGCAGACGTAACTGCCGCACTTTTTTCGTCTCCTTTTTACATAACTCCCGCCCGTTTAATTTACAAAATATTTAAATTCCCGGGCATGCAAGAGGCCACGTGTCGTTACACACGCGAATTCTGGTGAAAATTAGTTATTGTAGATTCAGACTCCATACGAAGTCTGAGGAAAATCATTTAAGTCTTAAAACTAATTATTGTAGATTCAGACTCCATACGAAGTCTGAGGAAATTCATTTAAGTCTTAAAACTAATTATTGTAGATTCAGACTCCATACGAAGTTTGAGGAAAATAATTTATTAGTCAGACTTCTTTTGAAGTATGACAATTCGCAGATTTGGATGATGAATGAAATTGGACGATGATGAATGAACAGAAATTGGATAAAACCCTAAAATTCGTCTTATAATACATAAAATTGTACTTGGATACATAGGACTTATATTACAAGAAACCAAAAGCCCTCAAGATAATCGGGACGATGATAACAGCACCAGCAACCATCAGATACTCATACTTGGCGCCACGCACCGTCTGGCTAGATGGTTTCTCAGTTAAGAGCTCCTTTAGTTGAGCTATCTCTGCCTGCGCTTTCTTGATCTCATCGTGCAAGTTGGTTACACAGTCAATTTCAGCATAACAAAGGAAGATGTAATCAACTTGTTCGCCATGTTGGTCCACACTCAGCTTTAACTCGTGAAACTCCTCCATCATAGCCTCATCCCACCACTTCATTATATGGTAGCCACCATCCTATACAGCCACATTTTAAATATGCAATATCATCTTCAAATTCCGAAAATAAGCTCAAATAAGTCAAAACGAAATAAAACTGGCTACAAAACAGAAGAGAAAGGCAATTACATCCCAGTTACGACATCCAAAGAATCTTCTTCCCGGATTATGGGCTGTAGTGGATGTTCGCATGACAGGGTCCAGACCGCAGAAACATTTTTTGGGGAATCCATTGCATGAACCGGATCTTTGTCGGAATGTGGAAGTTGAGAATGAACTACTACTACTCGAGGTTGGAACATGACTGAATCGCCCCATCCTGTGTACAATAAAACGATTGTAAGTCAGACTTCTAAAACAGTCTGAACAAAAACAATTCCAAATTCAGACTTCTAATAGAGTATAACTCAAGCATAGAACCTAGGGGCCCTAGAACCTATCTATTTTTTGTTCAGATCTAGACAAAAGACATGTGAAAAAGAGGATGATTGGGACTCAAAACCGTATGGTTCTAAAACGAGAAATATATTTAAAAAACAATTTTTTTGCCAATTTTTTTGTTAAGATCTAGACAAAAGACATGTGAAACCGGGGATGATTCGGTCTCAAAACCGTATGGATCCCATGGATCTAAAACGAGAAATATATAAAAATCTATCTATTTTTAGTTTTATTCAGATCTAGACGAAGTACAAAGTACATATGAAAAAGGGGATGACTCGAACTCAAAACCGTACGGATCTAATATGAGAAATATATAAAAACCAAATTTTTGTTTAGATCTAGACAAATATCAAAGAAAAAATGACTTCTTTCGTATAGATCTCAAACATTTAAAGAACGAAGAGCTTAGAATATGATGGCGGCGGTGTATGGACTGGTTAGGAGAGACGAAAAGAAGAGATAATTACAAGAATGAAGAAGATGACGACGGCGGTAGCGGTGGCGGCTGAGGGTTGGCAGAGAGTTATTAGAGGGTATTTAGAGAGTATCTAGAGAGGGAGTGTGTTTCCGTTTTAGAGAGAGAAGTTTGATAATGACTTTTACGATCTAATGTCGGTAACTTCCGTTTATATATGGGGTAAATTCCCAAGTAGGGTTTAGTTTTTGGTCGAGATTAGTCAGACTTCTTCGGTAGTCTGAGAAATTATGTACGTTAATCAGATTAACATGGAAGTCTGATATACCCTAAATCTACTAATTACTACTTAAATACCATCATATTATATAGAAAACTTATAAAAAACATCAAACTCGTTTAATATAGTCACAACCTAATCAGTATATGCAAATGTAACAACATAGATGAAAATTCACAAACCCTGAGCCTAACCCTACAGATGAAAATATGATATCCAACTCCATATGTCAAGCATAGATCAAGCTACATAGTGTTTTTAACCAAATATACCTTAAATGGTTAAAATTGACTAAATATTATGTAATTTTAATTTACATCGTACGAGAAGTCTGAGAGATAATTAAGTTGAAAATTTAAATTATAAAATTATTAAAAAATATTTTGAGGAAAATTTCGGATACATAAATTAAATATGGGACTTTTGGACATATGTAAATTAAAATTACATAATATTTAGTCAATTTTAACCATTTAAGGTATATTAAGTTCAAAGTATTTGCGAAACCCCAAAATTCAGACTTCTATGGAAGTCTGACAAACCCTAAATCTAATGGGGACTTTTGGACATAAATTAAACATGGGACTTTTGGAAATATGTAAATTAAAATTACATAAAATTTAGTCAATTTTAACCATTTAAGGTATATTTGGTTGAATCCCCAGTATTTACGAAACCCCAAAATTCAGACTTCTATAGAAGTCTGATAAACCCTAAATTTAGTATTTATCACTTAACATCGAAAAATATTTAAACAAAACACCTAGGACACATCAAATTCGTTAATTATATCACCATTATAACATACATGTGCAAATATATTTTTTCAAATGTGAATTTCTTAAACCATGAGTCTAACTAACCCTAAGGTTATATGTAAGTTATATGTAAATGTTCCATTATGTTCCATTACAAAGTAGGGTTCTAAGGCATACTTAACTAACATAGTTTAATATGACTCAATTTTATAAAATTTTAATTTATATACTACTAAATTGTTTATATATAATTTATGTATATAAAAGTTTTGACAAAATATTTTTTAATAATTTTAAAATTTAAATTTAGTAATTAATTCTGTGTCAGACTTCTATTGGAGTCTGACATCTCAGACATCCATAGAAGTCTGAAATAGTCGAAGGTTATAATGGTAATTGCGTTTGACGTTTTTTTGATTGGTCGTAAGGACATCACGGTAATTTCATAAGGCCGCAAAACCAGTTTTATATTTGATTCAAGTTTGGGGGTACACTTTTATTTAAATTCAAGTTTGAGGGCATTTTAAGCAATTTCCCCTAAGATAGAATGTTGAACAATTTAAATTTAATAATACATGAAAATCTGCAAGCATTTCATCAAAAAAGTAAACCTACATATAGAGACTCAATGATATATAAAGTAAATATCATTTTCATCGATTTCTTGTACATTGTAAAATTTTCAAACTTTTATGATTTTTATAATATTTTTATCCAACTTTCTCATTAATAACAAAATGAACATTTTTAAAATTAATCAAATGTAAAAAAAAACAGATAATAGTTAAAAAATCAACAAATGTTAGAAAAAAATTGAGACCCAAAAAAATACTAAAATAAATTTATACTCCCTCCATTCCTAAAAGAATGATTTTTTAGATTTTATTTTTGTTTCATAAAGATTGATGTTTTACTTTTTACTTTTTCTATGTATTTTTATTAATTGATGATGACGAATTGTAAACTTCAAGAATTATAATAAAATTTCTTGAATTGTTATTGATTTAAAATTATAGGAAATTGCTAATAACAAAAAACGATGCATTTATACACATGTTTTAATATGTCTTCTTAATATGTGTGAAAATCTTAAAACATCAATCAATTATTTAGAAACAGAGGGAGTATATAAAATTATTTTGTATTATAATATTCGCGGCATAGCGCGGATACATTTCTATCTATAATTATACTTCTGCAAGTTAATAAAACAATATTTTTTGATGAATTTATTAAGCTAATATGTAGTAGTGGGATGGCCAATCAAACAAATAAACAGTAAGAACACTCTTATCAGTAAAAATCCCATGTGCATGTGGGTTTCTTACTAATTAAAATAATAATATTTTTAAATTGATGTAATTATAGAGTTAAATTTTAAACTTAAAAAAGTTAAACCAATTAGAAAATGACAAGTTTGAAGAGGGGTTCTAAGATTTTTTCTTCTTCTATATCTTATTTGAGATACTTTCAATAGGGTTCTCCATATTTCTCATCCCTTTTCAACTTTATAGATTATTATAATGTGTACATACTTTGCACAAAAAAAAATAATGTGTACATACTCATTAAGATACCCTCAATGAGGGTGTCGTAACTCGTAACTACAAATTTTAGATTTAATAAATTATATTAATATATGTTATGATCTAAAAGAATATTATAATAGTAACTTAGTAAGATATAGCATGATTAGTAGTCATATTTCATATACATGTTAACTGTGTGTGTAAAAGTGAAAGAAAATTTTTTGTGGCCTCTCTGCATTTTTTTTTTAATTATTTTTTTTTGGCTTTTATGAAACAATACTTAGGAAAAACATAAAAACAAAAAGACAAAAAAATACACGAACTGGCCAAAAAATTCCCTAATGGACTTGGCTTGGATCCGACCCATCGGCTAAGAGCCTAAAAGAAGCTTAAACCTAGAAACCTAAACTTAATCTTTGGATGCACACGCCGCCGACGACTCGGAGCAAGAACATGAAGATGCCGAATCTCGCAGAATACAAACAGAGCCACCACTAACACAGGTAGAATCCTAACAACCGCTGAAACGCCGACCCGAGAGGAGAGGAAAGAGAAACTGCCGCGAGCGAGAGAGAAGATCCAAAGAAAAACAAGAGGCCATACCTAGGCTTAGAAAAACAGAGGAAAACCGAAAACCAATGCTATTGTCGGTCCAACACCTCCAAACGGCGATGCCTAAGAAGGAAACCCGTGATCCTAAAGCCTCACCGCCATTAACGGTCCACAACCACCTCCGCAAAGCCACCACGCCACCAGACGCCGTCCTCTAGCATGCAGGAAGAGAGGAAGGATAACCCAGAGAAATTGCCAAACCCAAGACCGCAAACCCCACCACACGACCGCCGACCACCGCAAACCCTAAAACCAGCACCGGAGGACCAATAGAACACGTCCAGAGAGAGGGCCGAAGGAGGAAACCGCCACGAGAACTCAGAGGAAAGGTCACCAGATCTTGTCCTCTCAGATCCGGGACTTGAGCCGAGCCGCAACACCGGACCGCCGAAGAACCGTTGCAACCGCCGTCTAAACGAGGAGAGCGCCACCATCTCAGCCGAGGGAGAAGACCAAGCCGCGAATGAAGGACATGCACATCTTGAAAAGTGCGAAAAAAGAATTTAAAAAACCCTCTCCAAAGGAGGCGGAGGCCACCAGAGAGGTAAAATGGAAATCGCTTTTTCATCTGCAAGAGAGAAAGAGTTTTAAGTCCTTATCTCTTTTCCAGTTATTTTGGCGCAGCCTAACACGAAACGATTCCGAATTCGTTGATTCCCGCGGAATGACCGAATTGAGAATGACTTGGAACTCGTTGATTCAAGCGAATAACCGAGAAACAAGGAAGAAGAAGAAGCTTGAAAGCTCTTTTATAAATTCAATATCAAAACGTCAATACAACTTATGGAGTTGAACTCCTTAAATAAAGATTGTATCTAAAGAAGATAACAACTAACACCAACTCCCGAATCTATCTAGTTATTATAATTAGCTAAATAAAAGGAAAAATTAAATAAAACCAGAAAAAGATAAACTTGAACACCAAAAAGAAATCTTGAGTGAAGATACGCTGCATCAGGTCTCCCCGGGTTTGAAATGATTCGACCTCAAATCAGGGTCTTCATTGTCGCCGTGAAGCCGAGACAAGTATTTGACATTGAAAACATCGGCAGTCTTAATGTGGGGAGGCAAGCGTAAACGATAAGCATTATCATTTATACGTTCAAGAACTTCAACATGACCAATCTTCCTGAGGGCAACTTGTTGTACTCATGAATTGGCATTCGATCTTTAGTTAGGACGACCCAAACCAGATCCCCTGGTTGAAAGATTAGCTCCCAACATTTGACATCCGCATTTGCCTTGTACTTCACAGCTGCCTCTTCAAGATGGACCCGAGTCTGGGCATGGATATCCCGCAACGAGTCCACAAAATCAGAAGCATGTCCATGTATGCGCCGAAGATCAGGAACTGTTGTTAGATCCAAAGGTCCACGAGGAAGTACTGTATAAATCACCTGAAAAGGACTGAACCTCGAGCTTTGATTTGTGGCATGATTGTGAGCAAACTCCGCTTGACAAAGCATGGACCCCCATAAACGAATGTTGTCACCAACCAGACATCAAAGCATATTCCTTAAAGCTCGATTTGTGACCTCGTTTTGCCCATCCTTTTGGGGATAGTAAGCCGTGCTCATATCCAAACTTGTATGTAGCAATCGCCAAAGGGAACACCAAAAAATGACTAAGGAACCGTGTATCTCTGTCAGATACAATAGATGTAGGCAAACCATGTAGGCGGTAAATTTTTTGAAAGAATAGTTGAGCCACACGTATCGCATCCGTAGTTCGCTTACAAGGAACAAAGTGCGCCATCTTCGAGAAACCATCCACCACAACGAAAATGGAGTCATTGCCCCGTTGAGATCTCAGTAATCCAAGTATGAAATCCATGCTTAAGTCAGTTCATGGTTGTGTAGCGACTGGTAAGGGAATATAGAGACCAACGTTCGAAGATCCACCCTTCGCCAGTTGACACGAACGGCACCGTTCAACAAAACGCTCAACATCCTTGCGCAGAGTAGGCCAAAAATGCGATGCCGAGACAAGTTGCAAAGTACGATCCCGCCCAACATGTCTTTCTGCGTGTAGTTCCTCTATGATTTTCAACCATAAACTACACCGAGGTATACAAAGTTGAACACTTCAGAACAGGAACTCATCCACCAAAGTAAAATCCGTGCGTACTCCATTCTTAACATCCGCCAGAATAAGACTAAAGTATGGATCACTATCGTACATCTCAGAAAAAGTAGCAAACCCGGGCACTGATACATGCATAGTTGCGAGCAGTGTGTGTCTTCGGCTCAAGGCATCAGCAACACAATTCAATTTCCCAGACTTATGTCGAATGGAAAAGGTGAATTGTTGCAGAAAGGCTATCCAAGAAGCATGCCTCGAAGAGACTTAAATCTGGCTATCCAAGTGCTTTAGAGCATCATGATCCGTGAATAAGACGAAGTCCCTATGTACCAGATAATGTCGCCAGTGTTTGACAGCTTGAAGAACGGCATAGAAAACCACATCATACGTACTATAACGACTGCGAGCACCACTCATTTTTTTGCTAAAGTATGCCACTGGTCGTGTTTGTTGGCCCAAGACAGCACCGATTCCAAGCTTTGAAGCATCACAATATAGCTCGAAACTCAACTCGAAGTCCGACAGAACAAGAACCGGGGCAGTAGTAAGCTTTTCTTTGATGAGATCAAAAGCATCCTATGCCTTGGAGGTCCAGACAAACTTGGTGGACTTCATGCAGTCTGTTAAAGGCGCCATTATTGTGCTAAAATGCGAAACAAAACGCTTGTAAAAAGATGCAAGGCCATGGAAACTTGGATATCAGACACAGTTTTAGGTACCGGCCAGGAGTGAATTGCGGCAACCTTTGATTCATCCATAGCTAGGCCTGAATCAGATATTACGTAGCCCAGAAAGAGCACCCTCGAAACCCCGAGCTCACACTACTGCTTTGCGACGAACAACCTCTCGCGTTGGAGAATGAGCAAGACGTGACGCAAATGTTCCTCATGATCAGATAGGGTAGAACTGAAGATGAGGATGTCGTCAAAATAGACAACAACAACTTTCCAATAAAAGGACACAAAGCTTGATTCATCACCCTCATGAAAGTACTTGGTGCGTTCGACAGCCCAAATGGTATTACCATCCATTTGAATAGTCCTTCTCGCGTTTAAAAGCGGTTTTCCATTCGTCACCAGGCCGGATACGAATCTGATGATACCCACTTTTAAGATCAAGCTTTGAGAAAATCGCAGCATGGCCGATTTGATCCAATAAGTCATCCAAACGAGGTATAGGAAAGCGATAGCGAACCGTGATCTTATTGATAGCTCGACTGTCCACACACATACACCAAGAACCATATTTCTTTGGGATGAGTAAAGCTGGAACGGCACACAGACTCAAGATTTCGCGAACATGTCCCTTAGCCAGAAGACCTCGACCTGTCGCCTTAGCTCCTCATGCTCGGCAGGGCTCATACGGTAATGTGGCCGGTTTGGCAAAGATGCACCAAGAACGAGATCGATGTGATGCTGTATATCTCGTAGGGGAGGCAAACCTTGCGGTAAGTTCTCCGGAAACACATCTGCAAACTCAGACAATAAAGGAGTCAGAGATGGTAGTATCTAAGCAGATGTGGTCGTAGCCTTTGTCGACGATAGTAAGACCACCGAAAATCCTGTGTCTTGGAATGCTTCCACAAATCTCGCAGCCGATAAAAACAGGATACTCTTGTGCGGATCGTCTCGTTGAGCTGGTGGTTCTTTCAAAGGCGCCGGACTTGACTTGCGTATCACCTCACGGGTAGGGAGCAAGATGATTCTGCGACCCTCAAACACAATGATGTATACGTTAGACTTACCATTGTGATTGACATCATGGTCATACTGCCAGGGTCTACCAAACAACATATTTCCAACGTTTTAATACCCTGTTTCCAAAAATTGGGTCAACGGGCAAAAGAAAACTCAACATGGGCAAAATTCAGAAGTTGGAGGATATTTTGGTAATTTTACCAAAATGCGAGCCGAAAGCCGAGATGGGCCAAATATTCTTATTTTTAAATAAAGAAAACATTTAGAAGACTAGAAATGGAAGAAACGAAGTTTAAATGGGTTTTCCGGACTATCGGAAATTGAAACCGATAGAACCGAGAAATCTTGTAAAATCCATAACGGGAGCTACGGGTATTAAACTGAGGTGATTCAAGTTGATAAATTCATCTAAAATACTCAAGAAGCTGAATGTGTGGATTGGAGGATTTATGGAAACATCTATGGAGTTGTTAAAATATTAAATGCGGAAATGACTAAAACCGAAGCAACGAAATGAATCGGGAATATGAGCTTCTAGAAAGTGTTTGGAGCAATGTGATTGGTCAGAAAACACCCTCAGAGGACATGTGTCACCTCCCTGCTGGCGCCACCTCTTTTATTTTGGTGCAATGCATGAGTTTGAGTTCAATGAACTCATTTTTGCATGGCATCAAACATCACTTCACATACATTCACTCAAGAAACTTCATTCACTTCATCTAGCTACCTCTCTCGGTCTCCCTTCTCTCTTTCATACCATGCAACAAAAATCCCAGAAATTCCCTTGAATCTTCAAAGAAAACTCAAGAACATTCAAAGTGTTCTTCCCATGTTCTTGAATTTCTTCTTTCCTTCAAGCACAAGCAACCCAAATATCTCATAAACCCTCTTGAATCTCCATAAGCCAATTACACCACTGAGATCACCTAATTCTCCTCATCATTCGCCACCCTTCAGATTCCTCCACCACCGCCGGTTCGCCGGAAAGTCATCGACGGGCAGTGATCACCGTCTTCCTCCTCTTCTTCCACTAGTTCAGCTTCTCTCATCTCCCTAGAAGCTCCATCTCACTCTTGAGATATTTCTCAGTCACCAGAGGGCCTTGTTAGTTGCCAGAGAAGCTTTATTCCGGCTAGTCAACGCTGGAGCCGCCGCGGTCAACGCCGGAGTTGATCGCCAGAAAAGCCCCTCTGCCTCACTTCCTCAGCCGGTTCAATGGAGGATGGTTTGGTGTGGTTCAAGATTGATTTGAGTTGGTTTAAGCGGTTGGGTTGACTTGATTAAACCGAGTCAACTTTGGTCAACCGGTTAATCAGTCAACAGTTTGGTTTAGTGGTCAAAGCCGGTTCAATTAGGTTACCTAAACCGGTTTGATTGAAGATTGGTAAAGTTGGTTCAGTCGGATTAGTCAACCGGCTCAGAAGAAGTCAACGGTCAACAGTCAAAGCCGCCAGTCAACGCGGTCAATGCCGCTGGTCAATGCGGTCAACCCTCGGTCAACAGCCGTTTTTTATTTCTGTGATTCGGAGTGTTCATGTCAGGGTTCAGAAAGGTTCGGGATCCAGTTGTTCGCTCTCGGGATCAGCGTCCATCTCATCCGTCTGTCTGTCCACATTTCCCACTGTTAGTCGGCTAAACTATATCGTAGATAGTTAATCATATAGACCGAGAACATAAAGCCGTAGTCTAGGATTGCATGCCCGTTAGTTAAGTTGAATTGATTGATTAATGATGATTATCTGTTAATGCTGAATTGGTTAGGTTAATTAAACGCATGCTAGGTGGTTAGAGTTAATCCGTTGAATGCCTGTTAGGTTGCTAGTATTGATTGAATGTTGCATTCATATAGTCGATGCATGTTAGGACATATATGCATACATACGTACTAAAGAACGATATTAAACGAATCTATATACAGGAATTAAGACGACACTAAAATACGGATTAAAGCACTTAACGAACGTATAGAATATATAACGGGTGGGTTAGGTTTAATAGACGGGTTTAGGGTTAATGAATTAAAGTTAAGCTAAAATGAGATGTCGGGGAGTTAGTAAGTTTACTAACTCTAAACCGACAGATCGAGGAATTGTTAAAAGATACTTATGAAAGGATAATTAAACAATTGTGTGATTGGTGAGCCGTCTACGGGTTAGCAATCCGCTAATCCAAAGTAGCGGACTAAATAAGATTAAAACACGTTAACAAATTTAAAGGCCTGCTTAATTGTTTGTGGGTGTGGTGTTGCTTTGATGTTGTGTGTGTTGTGTGCAAGCTTGTGCTTAGACTACTCCGGTGTAGGGCCGTGTATTCGGTTGAGTGTTACTTACGCCGGTCATGGGACCGTGTAAGTTAGTAGCTTCTCGATTCGGTATAGCACCGAGTGAGGTTGATGGTGGTGGTGTTGTTTATGACTTGCGGGATAGATCGGTGCTGCATTTATTTTTTTGTTGACCTTGACGGTCTCGTGTTCTGTGTTAGAGTCCCAGTGAGTCTGCGTGTTTAATTTATTGCACTAGAACTCTAGGGTGCGTTAGATCCCGCAAGTCTAGGTGTTGAAAGCGATCTGGTACTTCCGACCCGATTAGATCCTCGGGTGGTGACCTGACCGTATCACATTGTGATTCTGGTTATGGCATGAACCTACCGAGTGATGCAGGTAGGTGTGTGGTCCGGAGAATACGGGGTCATGTCCTAGGGCCGGACTGCATGGAAACTTAGGTTACTGTGGGGTAGCCCGAGTCGCTGTGTATCGATGGACTGAGAACAATGTTCTAGGTCATAGGACTTCGTGTTTAGGTCTAGGAGTCGTGGGTAGTTTTAGTTACCATGTCGGTAGCTAAGTGTTCCCAGGGAAGTTACTGAGTTCGCATAGTGGGCCCATTGGTGTTAAGTTCGTTGTGCGCGATAAATAGATTGAGTCTAATCGAGGGCATGTGATGCAGTGCCATCGATTTCCGTAATCCTTCCTTTCATTTGCAAGTGCTTTTGTGTTGTGGGTCTATCACGTTGTGGTGGCACGTGATAGATCATTTCTTCTTTATTATTGTTATTTTGGGTTTTGGGGCGGGAATTGTAGTTATAGATAGACTAGAAGCCGTTAGTGGGGAGCCGACTCGATGGGTGATCTTAGATCACTCATTAGACTCTTTTTGTGTTTTCCACATTTAGCAACGATGAACGCGGGAGGTCCTCGGTGTAGTTTCAGGACTGCTTCCGGGCTGGAGGTTTTGATTCGATATTTTTGGTTGATGTTTTCTGTTCGGCTTTATGGCGCCTACATATTGATGTTTTATTGTGATTAGAATCTAATAGGAAAATTGTTTTGTATAAACGTTATGTAAACGTTTATTTACTTAGAAATGAATTCCATTCCCTAGTATATTGGTTAGTCCGAACCGACACAACTTGCGGAAGCAATACATGTTGAAAAGCTTTGTATTGTGGAAGCGAGGTAAACGGGGTCAAGAATGGTTTGGTGCGAGCCGTTGACTCAAACCGGACTGTCTCTGACTTCGTATTGTGATGAACTTTTCTCGTTTGACTTGCTCGGATTCGACTTGGTCATGTTCTTGTTTGATTTTTGACCGGTCAGCTCGTCGGTCAGCGGATGACGGGAAAGGGGCGTTCTAAAAGGTGGTATCAGAGCATGGTTCGTCATGGGTTTCGAAACGTTTCATTTCTAAGTGTTTTCCGTGTTTTATCGAATCAAATTTGTCGCCCAAGCATCCGTTAGGAAACCAAGCTGTGTCTGTCAAACCCGGGGGGGGGGGGGGGAATGGGAATTATGATTTTTGTATTATTGTGATGACGTTTTCATGTTTTTGGTTACAGACATTCAGCAGCGTGCCCCAGGGAGGATCGGGGAGTGCGTGTGTGGTGCGGGTTCGTTGTCATCATGAGTAGTCACGGGTCCGCGGGATCCTATCATGCCCATCCGGGGCAGCATGTGCTAGATTACACTCGGGGATCGCGTATCTCCAACCCTCCTCCAGTACCTTTGAGAGCGCGTGTGGGCGCTTCAACAGCACTGGCATCTACTTCGCCACTTCTGGTGCCGCCTTATTCTGCTTCGATCCAGGACGATGCAAACTCCACTGATCCATATGTTGGGTTCATGGACTGGTTCGGGTTTGAGGACATTGAGCTGCCACCTTTACCGCCACTTGCACGTGAGCAGGCCGCCGAGCCCGAGCAGCAAGAGCCTATTTAAGAGGCGCCAGATGTTCTTGTGTCGTTCAGTATGGGTGATTTTGTACTTAGCTCGCTGCCTACAAATTTCGATTTGGAGATGGAGTCGGCCGATCCTTACCAGCACCAGGAGTGGGAGCTCCGCGTCGCCGATCAGACCGCCATGCTTGCTGATGCCATGGAGCAGCACAATGGCGCGCATCATCAGCCGCATCCTCAGCCTCAGCCATCTTCCTCGCCCAATTCATCTGAGTCTGCCACCGGAGAGGCCTCAGTACCCACTGTGCGACGCTTGTGGAGCCCGAGGCTTTCATTTTCATTGGTGTCCTCGTCACTCTGACCTACGCTATCGAGAGCCGTACCAGCCTGTACCGCTACCCGACATTTGCCAGGTCTGTGGCAATGACGGTCACCTAGCACCCATATGTCCGATCGCAGGCCCTGGTCCCCGCATGCCAGACCCAGGACCCAGCAGACCAGACCACCCAGGTCCCAGTAGGCCACCCCCAGCGCCGCCCGTTGACTGTCAGCTTTGCGACCGTGAGGGCCACACAACGCGACTCTGCCCGATGGCGATCGAAACAGGCGATCACTCATCATGACCCATGAGACGACCGCACTGCCATACAGTGACCGATCTATTGCTTGCTTGATTGTGTGTTGTGTGATTGTGATGTTTTAGGGTTTTGAGCTGTTCCTTTGCATGATTGATTGTTTGTTGCATTGCATGGCGCGCTAGGTTGTTAGAGTTGGATTTTGAATTGCTGCAATTATTCGACCGCTAGGTTGATAGTTTGTATGCGGTAGAATCGATAGCGGAATTGCGGTTTTGGTAGCGTTATTAGATTCGCTAGATTGTTGTCCGTGTTATAGGTTGTTAGACCTAGAAAGTTTTGTAGAATGGAAGTTAGGTTATCGGGTAGAATCGTGGTGTAGGGAAGGTTAGTAAATCCGCTAGATAGAATTAAGCTCGGAATTGATAATCGGTTTTGATAGGACACTTATTCGCGAGGAAGCAGAATTATAGGATATTGTTAGTTAGTCATGTGTGACCATCGGGTATATGACTAAGTAACCATATTGCTATGTGATATGTCAAATCTTAATCCCTATTCTAACTGCAAGTGCACAAATATGCAATCGTAGTACAAAGGGTATCGAATCCACAGAGACTCAAGTTTCACACGATAGATTATGAGTAGTCGAATTAAGCTAAGCAAGCAGATTTTTAAAGCAGTAAACAAGACATCAAGTAAACGAATGAAATGAGGTGAATGTAAGCAATTAACAGGTTTCGGGAAGTTCTCAGGAAATCAAGAAATCAGATAACAAACAATCAGGATTCGATCTATAGCGTTCTTGAACTAGAATCACAGAAGTATAACTAACCAGCTCTCGCTGCGATAATGATCTATGTCTAACAACCTAGCAAACCAACTCTCGTTGCGGATCCTAGAGTTCTAGACATGCATTAATTCCAAGTTCTTTCGTTCACAATTTCTCTAGACCAAATCTCTTTGCGAATAGATAAATTGCTCACCTAAATCCTTTCTAGCTAATTCACCAACTCTCGCTGTGAAAATCAACCTAATATCAGTAATCTAAATGGCCAGTTCATATTAAGCGTTAAGAACAATTTAGGTAAAGAACTAGACGATAAATCCAAATTAATCAATTACTCTAACATTCCTTGAAATCCTTAATGAGAATCCCTAACCTAACAAGAGATCTACTCAGACATATCAATCATCACAAAACACATAGTCAAAATAGATATCATATATAAATCCAAAAGAGTAAGAACAGGGTTCGAAATCTCCTCTCTCTCGAGTACAAGACCAACCCCAAATCACCTAATCTTTGGTAAGTAAAGCCTAGCATAAACAATGGCTCAAAAACCTAATTAATAGTGTAAAACACGATTTGGGTCTTTCTGTAAATATGGAAAACTTCTGGGTAAATATTGCAAATCTCCAAAAGCTGCATTTTTGACTCGCAGGAATTTCGTCCTTTAGTGGCGTCGAGCAACACCAACTTAATGTCGGGCGACACTAAGTGCAGACGCACCCAGTGAACTATGTGAAATCCATGTATGCTGCAAAATCCCTCCAAAAGCTCTCAGAATCTCCAGATAAGCTCCAAACGTATCTAAACCTGCAAAGGACCCTAAAGACTCCAAATACAAGGTTAAATACTCAATATATACACTTATATCATGGTTGAAAACCTGTAAAAACCATGATATATCAACTCCCCCACACTTAGCTTTTGCTTGCCCTCAATCAAAGAAAGAACCAAGGTATGAAAAAGAGGTTTAAAAACACAGAAACTCATTTCGTCTTAGGAACATTGCATTCACACTCACTTAGTAACACACATGAAAATATCCCTGCAGAGATCAAGACCACAATGTACTTCCCCCACACTTAGCAATTATCCCAAGTAAACTCCACAATCAAGATATGACATTAAAGTTCACCACACTAACTTCGGTATTTATTTAAGTGCGGTCTCATAGAGGGAGTATCGATCAGAGGACACATGGACTCAACCCAGTCAGTAGCTGACCACCAAACTGTCGGTTTCTGGTTCCTTTCTTTTCTCTTTCTCCCTTAGCACTGATTTTTCTCCACTGGGTATCAATTTATTTTTTCTATCAGTGCTCTTCCCTTTTTATTCGGGGTGTACTTTGGACATGGTTCCATGGATACACAAGAGGTAATAGGGGTCTCTACCACTCCCGTGACCACTTCGAAGCTACTAGCTTATCCGCAGTTTTTATCTCTTTTTTTTTTACTTTCAAGGAAGGGGAAAATCGGAAAACATACTCAGACTTGATCATAGGCTGTGTCAAGCACATCAGAGGAATCCGATCCAGAGATACCAAGCCCCTAAGTGAGAAGATTTAGTCAGAATTAGAAGTGAAGTTAGTAGTGGATCCTCTGAATAACCGAGAAGACATGGGTGTCCTTGGTAAGCTGATCCGTGTGTGGTTTTCTAACAGTCATAGAGCTACTGCAGGTCTGTCCAATGGTCACTTAGTTCCTGTTCCAGCGAAAATCTCCTCGGAAAATCATAGTTTCATACCAATTTTGACTCAATAAAACAATTTTGAAAACAAAGGACTGACTCTAAGAAAAGAAAGCAAACGACGGTCAGTAACTACCTCCCCCACACTTAAACAACAATGTACCCAGTGTTATCGCAGCTTGGGCTCGGGAGAACAAGGTATAACCAGCGAAAAGCTCGGAAAATCAGAAACCTTACCTGAAGTTGCAGTTAGTGTCGACCGACATACAGCCAGTGTCGAGCGACACAAGGCTTTGGTCGACACAGATCTGATCCGAATCGAGCGTCCTCGATTATGGTCCGTGTTTTCGAGTTTGTTGTCGACCGACAATGAAGGGTGTCGATCGACACTGCTATCTGCAACCTGTTCGTCACGTTCTGAAGCACCAAAAACAAGAAAAAAAATCAAAGAAACAAAATCCTAAAACCAAAAAGAAAAGAAAAACTGACCCAACAGTGGGTTGCCTCCCACTCAGCGCTTGTTTTCAGTCATTAGCTTGACTATGGGTAGGAGATCAGGCTCCTGGGGGTTTCAACAGAGGTTGTGAGTGCCTCTGCGAAAGTCTCATCATCCATGGCGGTGTGTAAGCGGTAGCAACATGAGATCGTCCAAGGAATGAGGGAATAGAGTCAGGGCGGGAGCGTAGCTTGGGTGGGATAGAGTTTTTCCCTGCATTCACATCAATGAGGTTAGGAGGATTGAGTTTAGAAGATGCATACCTTTGCTTTGGTTAATGTCTGATGTTTGGAGCTTTCTGCTTATGAGCAGTTGCAGGTTCTGAAGATGTTCGAGTAGATTCCTGAGGAACCACCATATTTTCTTCTCCAAGATCAGACACTGTAGCCTCACAAATCTGAGCTTCTTGTTCCAGCTGAACACTAAAGGCTTGACCATTAGTAAAGATCATCTTCTTCGCATATCTCTGCACACAAGGATGAACTGGCGAAGCATCAGCTGGTGGAGTTTCATTCAGATTCTTATCCATCACTACCATGAATTTGACTGCACTCTGCTCATGTTTAGACCTCATAGGAACTCTGGGGAAATGTACATGAGGTTTGTAGACCCTTTCCTTAGCAAAAACATCAGATTTGGACGAAACTGGTTCTGCCCGACTACAGTGTCGACCGACACTAGTTCCTGTCGACCCTTCCACGTCGAGCATGGTCGATTTCCGTTAGTCATGAGAACTCGAAATTGCCGTCAGAACTAGGTGTCGACCGACACTAAGAGGGTGTTGATCGACACTGAGGGATTTTACCAAAAGATCAATGTCGATCTCGGTCGATTTCGGTCCGTTGAAACTCTCGAACTCGGGTGTTTCATTGGGTGTCGACCGACACTGATAAGGTGTGTCGACCGACGCTGAGTCTGCAAGCTCGGATTCATCACTGTTTTCTACGATTTTCACCGCCTTAACTCCAAATACTTCTTCCTGAATCAGCATATCTTCATCCTGAATTGAGATAGCATTGAAGTGGGCATTGTGAGTATACTTCCCCTTGATTGAGCTTGAAATCTGACCCACTTGTGTATCCAGCTACTGATATATCATGGTTTTTACTAGTTTTAGGCCATGATATAGATGTGTTTTAGTGTCTTTTGTCTTTGTTTAGAGTCTTTTACAGGTATAATCAGGTTGGGAGCTAAATTGGAGATTATGGAGCATTTTGGAGATTTTTGGAGTGATTGGCCGAGAGATAGAGTTCACTGTCCGAAACAGAGAAAGGTATCGATCGTTGCACTCTAGCAACGATCGTTGCACCAGCGAGATGGGCCAAAAGCTCGGCGGTTTAGAAGAATCAAGATATTGCACTTTGATCCAGAAGTTCCTGATATTTACAAAGAAGCCCCTGGCCGAGATTATGCCTATATAATAGAGTTTTTAGAGTTTTTATTAGGGACGCTTTATACTTTTTACCATACACTTTCATAATTAAGAGCAGAGGATTTTTAGAGCTTTTGGGGCTGATCTGAACCTGATTCATCATCTGTATTTGGAGAAGATTTCGAACCCCTTTTACTCTTATTCTTTTATGCAATTTACTTATCATATGATCATGTTTTCATTATCTATGTCTGAGTAGATTTCTAGTTAGACTTAGGGTTTCTCACATAGGATTTCATGACTTGCTAGACTTGTTCAATTTCAGTTAAGGATTCATAACTATATCTGTTCTTCAATTTAATTGTGCTTAAAGCTAGTTCTAACCTGATCAATTAGAATCTAGATCTTAGGTTGCTAAATACGTCACGGAAGTGGGGTTTAGGAACCAGAATTAATTAAATTGGGCAATTAAACTTTGCGCAAACGGAAGTTTGGTTTAGGATAATTGTGAACATATCAAACTTGGACTTATTGCTAGTTTAATCTGTTAGTTCTCGCAAACGGAAGTTTGGTTTGCTGCACTTAGACTTAGAGAATTATCGCAAAGGAATTTGGTTAATTCTATATCTGTGTTTTGAGTTCTAGAACTGTGCTTAATTAGATCCTTGCTGAATGAACTGTCTGCTAGTCTGATTTCCTGAGAATACCCTAGGTTTGACGCTTTTAATTACTTGCTTTCACAACCAATAATCTCTGCTACTGATTTACTTTCTTGCACTATTTTCAATACAATCACATTGCTTATTTCTAGTATTCATTCCCTACGGTTTGATTCTCTTGAGACCAAGTGTCCCTGTGGATTCGATAACCCTATATACTACTTTGACATTGCTGTACACTTGCAGTTTAGTATAGGGATTAATTCTTGACCTATCAAGTTTTTTGGCGCCGTTGCCGGGCACTCTTTGAGTCTTCGATAGGACCGAACTTAGGGTTTTACTAGAAATTTTTCGTTTTTTTTTGTTTTTGTTTTTCGTTTTTTTTTATTTTTATTTATTTATTTTGCTAACTTTTTCTCTGTTTCTCTCTGTCGCAGGTACGAATTTCGCCTTGCATCGATCGTTGCACCCTTGCATCGATCGTTGCTAAGCGATTTGAGATTGAATCGATCGTTGCACTGATAGCATCGATCGTTGCTGGACGATTACAGACAGTTTATGCCAACGCAGAACACTCGAAGTAATCCGAACTCGAGCTTAGTTAATCTCAACCTAGAAGAACTTGGACGTCTAGAGAGGACTATCAGAAGAGAAAAGAGAGAAAGAATGGTACAAGAACGCTTGATCTTGATACCAGATGCTGATGGAATCCTGAGGGATCCAGAGAACAATCCTTACAATGCTGCTGGGCAAAGGATTGATGCTGAGGGACGAGTGATCCCTGATGAAGTTGAGCCACAAGGTAGAGAGATGGTAGTTCATGAGAGGACACTAGCTGACTACAATAGACCTGATGAGTTTCATGCAAACCGAGCAGCTCTAGTGCTTCCTGCTTTCGAAAGGAATGATTTTGAGGTAAAAACTATCTACTACCAACTGATGAGACAAATTGCTTTCCATGGTCTTCAATCAGAGCAGCCTATGGATCACATTGACAAGTTTGAGGACATAGTCACTGGCATGAAGTATGAAGGAGTATGCCCGGACTATCTGTTCCTTAAGCTATTTCCGCACAGTCTTGCTGGAGACGCTAGTGCATGGCTGAGACAACTGGCACCTGGTCAGTATACTACTTGGGCAGCCTTAAAGAGTGAGTTCCTGCGCCACTTCTACGACGCTGCGCGCTCAGATCAGTCCAGACAGGACATACTCACTTTTTCCCAAGGAGCTGTGGAGCCTTTGACAACTACATGGATGAGATTTAAGAAATATCAGCGTGATTGTCCACACCATGGATTCACAGAAGTACAGCTGATAGGTATTTTCTTCAGAGGCATAGATCTCCCTTATCAGACTGCTCTGGATAATTCCAGTGATGCTAATTTCAGCACCAGAACTCCTACACAAGCTAAACGGTTGATAGAGAATCTGATTGGCAGCAATAGTTGCAAAACAATGGATGAAAGGAGGAAGAGATCTGGTGGAACTGTAGAGAATTCTGATATAGCTAATATTAGATCCAGATTGGACACAGTTTACAATCTCCTGACAAATAAGAAAGCTGTCCACTTTGCCCAAGATGTGGAGGTGATTCAGACTGAGGAGGACACTCAGGAAGAAGAAGTGAATTTCATAGGAGGTTCCGGTTTCCAAGGTAATAGATTTAACAACCAACAGGGGAACAGATTCTCAAATGGAGGACAGAATGGTGGTTTTCAGAAGACCTATGGACAGGGTAATCAGAGAACCTATGGATCTACATCTTATCAGACTCCTCCTGCACCTACAGCCCATGAGAGCAAAATGGAAGCTATGATAGAACAACTGATGGAAAGTCAAACCAAGCTTTCTGTAGACAACAACAAGAAGCTGGACGCTGTCTATCAGGACCTCAATGGGAAGTTTGAGACATTGAGCACTCACATGAAGCAGTTGGACACTCAGGTGAATCAGATGTCCAGCTCACTGAAAGGAAAAGGAGTTGCAGACACTCATATTAAGGCCTGTTCTGTACTGATTAATGATGGATCTTATCTAGGGGAGAAATTTGAGCTAAGTACAACTGAGTTGGTGACTGAGGCAGAATTTTCGGATTTCTGTGAAAAACTCTCGGGTGGAAGTTGTGATGATCGCGATGCAACGATCGATACACATCTGGCATCGATCGATGCAGGTCGTGAACAAGCAGAGAATCCGTGGGATGAAAATGAGATTGATGCAGAACTAGCCCGCCTATTCCCTGATACATCTGAAATCACTCCAGAAGATGTTTATGCACGAGCTATTTGGCACTGTCCCAAGGTGTCTGAAGTGATTAAACAAGAGATTGAAGAGCTGAAAAGGCTAGAAAAGAGTGGTGAAGACTTGGAAGAAATTCCATCATCTGATGATCCACCTTATCATCCATGTGTTCAGAAATATTTGAACAAGATGTTGCCATTAGATGAAGAGCTGAGAGAATGGGTGATAGTAGTTCCTCAGCATATTAGTGATGTTCTGTTAACTAAGGTCCCAAAGAAACTGCCTGATCCTGGAGTCTTTGTACTTGATTGTTCTATCTTTGAAGATAGTTTTAGGCGTTCTCTGTGTGATTTAGGAGCTGCTGGGAGCATAATGTCTTACTCTGTGGCAGAGAAGCTGGGTGTGTTGGATTTTGCTCCTACTAGGACACGTCTTATCCTAGCTGATCAGTCCATACGAGTTCCTGAAGGACTCCTTATGGATATTCCGGTAAGAGTTGGAAACTACTTAGTTCCAACGGACTTCCTTGTGCTGAAATACGCCTGCGATCCGGATGAAGCTTTATTGCTTGGGAGACCATTCTTGGCTACAGCAGGAGCTGTGATTGATGTTAGACAGAGTCTAATAGACCTCCACCTGGGAGATGAGACGCTGCGATATGAGATGGAGAAGCTGCGGAAGCCACTAATAGATGGACAGACTTTCAAGATCTTGGAAGCAGATGATGAGCAGCTGAATGAGACTGTGATAATAGATCCTGGAGCGCATTTTACTCCATTTTTTCTTGGACTGAAGCATTCTGCAACAGCCTATTCTCCGCCATGGATGAGGAGACTTGAACAGAGACAGAAAAAGTCTCTGTCAGGATCTTCTGGCACTTGAAAAACCTTGCGCGTCCGGTCAAGCTATTGACCTTAAACAAGCGCTGGGTGGGAGGCAACCCACCGTTAGGTACTGGTGTTTTTCTTTTTAATTTTTGGTGTTTTTGTTAGGATTTTACGTTTGTTTTTGTTTCTGGTGCAGTCATGTTTGCAGGTCTCGGATTAAATCGCAGTGCAGCGATCGATGCATTTATGCATCGATCGTCACAACACGAAAGGAATCGCATTGCAGCGATCGTTGCGGTCCTGAGCAACGATCGACCATACACGAAAATCGCCAAGTAACGGTCGATGCATCTAATGCACCGATCGATGCTGTGCGACAGAGGTAACCCGACAGACATAAACTCACCTTTTCAATTTTTTTTTTTTTTTTTTTTTTTTTATTTTCTTTTTACCGATCCTTCGCTGGACACTACTGGGGACAGTGTGTCTTAAGTGTGGGGGAGGTGCTACTGACGTTTATCTTTCTGTTTTCTTAAGAGTCAGTCCGTTTTTCAAAATTTTTTGTTTTATTGAGTCAAAATTGTTTAAGTAAGAAACTATGATTTTCGGAGGAGATTTACAAAACTTGCAGGAACTTAAGTAACCATTGGGATGAAGTTGCAGGATCTATCTCTGACTGTTAGAAAACTCAGACACAGATCAACCTACTGGGAACACCCACATCACTTCAGGTATCAGAGGATCCTTTTACTGACTTCACCCCTAATACTGACTTAGATTTTCTCACCTAAGGGCTTGGTATACTTTATGTCGGATTCCCTGTTAGTTCTGACACAGCCTGTAAACCTGTCCTATTTAGTTCCCTTCTCCCCTTCTATAAAGTAAAAAAAAAAAAAAATAATAAACTGAGGATGAGTTAGTAACTCCGAAGTGGTCATGAGAATAGTAGCAAACACTATTATCTCTCATGTGATCCATGGAATGTGTCCAAAGTACACCCCATAATGGGAAGAACACTGATAAAAAAAATAAAATGATACCCAGTGGGGAAAAATCAGTTGTTAAAGAAGGGAAAGAGAAGAAAGGGACTAGAGAAAGATAGTATGGTGGTCTAGAGCTGATTAGGTAAGAATCCATGTGCCTTTAGATCGATACTCCTTAGGTGAGACCGCACTTAAATACTTGCAGAAGTCAGTAGGGAGAATTTGAATGCTTGAATGTGATTGTGGAGTTTACCTAGGACAGTTGCTAAGTGTGGGGGAAGTACATGTTGGTCTTGATATCCTGTGATTGATTCTTTCAGTGGTTTACTAAGGGGAATCTGAGTATTGTAGCTTCTAAGATGAAATGAGTTTCTGAAGAGTTTTCAAACCTCTTCACCATGTTTTAGTTCTATGTTTTGCTTGAGGGCAAGCAAAGGCTAAGTGTGGGGGAGTTGATATATCATGGTTTTTACTAGTTTTAGGCCATGATATAGATGTGTTTTAGTGTCTTTTGTCTTTGTTTAGAGTCTTTTACAGGTATAATCAGGTTGGGAGCTAAATTGGAGATTATGGAGCATTTTGGAGATTTTTGGAGTGATTGGCCGAGAGATAGAGTTCACTGTCCGAAACAGAGAAAGGTATCGATCGTTGCACTCTAGCAACGATCGTTGCACCAGCGAGATGGGCCAAAAGCTCGGCGGTTTAGAAGAATCAAGATATTGCACTTTGATCCAGAAGTTCCTGATATTTACAAAGAAGCCCCTGGCCGAGATTATGCCTATATAATAGAGTTTTTAGAGTTTTTATTAGGGACGCTTTATACTTTTTACCATACACTTTCATAATTAAGAGCAGAGGATTTTTAGAGCTTTTGGGGCTGATCTGAACCTGATTCATCATCTGTATTTGGAGAAGATTTCGAACCCCTTTTACTCTTATTCTTTTATGCAATTTACTTATCATATGATCATGTTTTCATTATCTATGTCTGAGTAGATTTCTAGTTAGACTTAGGGTTTCTCACATAGGATTTCATGACTTGCTAGACTTGTTCAATTTCAGTTAAGGATTCATAACTATATCTGTTCTTCAATTTAATTGTGCTTAAAGCTAGTTCTAACCTGATCAATTAGAATCTAGATCTTAGGTTGCTAAATACGTCACGGAAGTGGGGTTTAGGAACCAGAATTAATTAAATTGGGCAATTAAACTTTGCGCAAACGGAAGTTTGGTTTAGGATAATTGTGAACATATCAAACTTGGACTTATTGCTAGTTTAATCTGTTAGTTCTCGCAAACGGAAGTTTGGTTTGCTGCACTTAGACTTAGAGAATTATCGCAAAGGAATTTGGTTAATTCTATATCTGTGTTTTGAGTTCTAGAACTGTGCTTAATTAGATCCTTGCTGAATGAACTGTCTGCTAGTCTGATTTCCTGAGAATACCCTAGGTTTGACGCTTTTAATTACTTGCTTTCACAACCAATAATCTCTGCTACTGATTTACTTTCTTGCACTATTTTCAATACAATCACATTGCTTATTTCTAGTATTCATTCCCTACGGTTTGATTCTCTTGAGACCAAGTGTCCCTGTGGATTCGATAACCCTATATACTACTTTGACATTGCTGTACACTTGCAGTTTAGTATAGGGATTAATTCTTGACCTATCAGCTACCTCATATGAGTGTTCAAGGACTCAAACTTCCCATTCAGATCTTCATATACAGCATCAAGCTTCTTGTTGAAGTCCACAGTGGTCCATGTCTGCCCCTCAAGTAACTGCTCCATCATAGCTTCCAATCTACTCTCATGAGCATTAGTAACAAGAGGCGTCTGATAAGAAAAAGCTCCATAGTTCCTTGTGAAGGAATTGTTCTGCTGCTGGAAAGGCTTCTGGAATGCAGACTTCTGAGCAAAGCCTTGCTGATTCCCAAACCTATTTCCCTGATATCCAGACCCAGCGATGTAGCTCACATCTTCTTCTTCACAGCCTTCTCCATCCTTAATCACTTCAGTTTCTTGAGCAAAACTGACAGCCTTTTTCCCTATCAGCAAGCTGTGAACTGTGTCTAGCTTCTTCTTCACCTCAGCAATCTGGGAGCTGTCAGCTGTTCCACCAGACTCTTTTCTCCTCTTATCAGCATTTTTAGTGCTGTTGCTGCTTACCAAGTTCTCAATCAACACTTTAGCTTGTTCTGGAGTATTGGTATTGAAATTGCCATTGCTGGCAGCATCCAAAGCAGACTGGTACCAAAGATCAACACCTCTGAAGAAAATTCCCAGCAACTGAACTTCAGAGAATCCGTGATGAGGGCAGTCACATTGGTACATCTTAAACCTCAGCCAGGCATTCTTAAAAGGCTCTGTAGGTCCCTAAGTGAATGTCAGAAGATCCTGTCTGAGCTGATCGGAGCGAGCATCATCATAAAAATGCCTCAAAAACTCTCTCTTCATTGCATCCCAAGTGGTTAGCTTCCCAGGTGGAAGTTGCTTGATCCAAGCTGCAGCCTCTCCAACAAGAGAATATGAGAAGATCTTGAGGTACAGAAAGTCATAACCCACTCCATTGTGCTTCATCCCAGTGACGAAGGCTTCAAAATCCTCTATGTGATCCATTGGATGCTCATGCGGGAATCCATGGAAAGAATGCTGCCTCACCAGTGCATAGTAGGCAGTCTTAAGCTCGAACTCATTCCTTTCAAAAGCAGGAGGTACGATCGCAGACCTGTTAGCATAGAACTCGTCAGGCCTGTTGTAATCAGATAGTGTCCTCCTAGCAGGAGGATTAACAATCTGTAGCTCAGGCTCAGGGATCACATTTCCTTCAGCATCAATTCTCTGTCCCTGAGCATTGTAGGGGTTGTTTTGCGGATCTCTCAGAACACCTTATGCATATAACATTCGGATTCATCATCCTCTCAGATTTCGGAACCTTCTTGGTTTCTTCCGCGAAAGGTGTCGACCGACGCTGAATCGGTGTCGATCGACACTAAGTTCTCTGGTTCATGTTTTCCTGCAGAAACAAGAAAAACGCGAAAAGAGGTCAGATATGTCAAATCTTAATCCCTATTATAACTAAAAGTGCACAGATATGCAATCATAGTACAAAGGGTATTGAATCCACAGAGACTCAAGTTTCACACGATAGATTATGAGTAGTCGAATTAAGCTAGGCAAGCAGATTTGTAAAGCAGTACACAAGACAGCAAGTAAACGAATGAAATGAGGTGAATGTAAGCAATTAACGAAGGCGTCAGGTTTCGGGAAGTTCTCAGGAAATCAGGAAATCAGATAACAAACAATCAGGATTCGATCTATAGCGTTCTTGAAATAGAATCACAGAATTATAACTAACCAACTCGCGCTGCGATAATTATCCCCGGCAACGGCGCCAAAAACTTGATAGGTCAAATCTTAATCCCTATTCTAACTGCAAGTGCACATATATGCAATCTTAGTACAAAGGGTATTGAATCCACAGAGACTCAAGTTTCACACGATAGATTATGAGTAGTCGAATTAAGCTAAGCAAGCAGATTTCTAAAGCAGTAAACAAGACATCAAGTAAACGAATGAAATGAGGTGAATGTAAGCAATTAACAGGTTTCGGGAAGTTCTCAGGAAATCAGGAAATCAGATAACAAACAATCAGGATTCGATCTATAACGTTCTTGAACTAGAATCACAGAAGTATACTTAACCAGCTCTCACTGCGATAATTATCTATGTCTAACAACGTAGCAAACCAACTCTTGTTGCGGATCCTAGAGTTCTAGACATGCATTAATTCCAAGTTATTTCGTTCACAATTTCTCTAGACCAAATCTCTTTGCAAATAGATAAATTGCTCACCTAAATCCTTTTTAGCTAATTAACCAACTCTCGCTGTGAAAATCAACCTAATATCAGTAATCTAAATGGCCAGTTCAGATTAAGCGTTAAGAACGATTTATGTAAAAAACTAGACGATAAATCCAAATTAATCAATTACTCTAACATTCCTTGAAATCCTTAACGAGAATTCCTAACCTAACAAGAGATCTCCTCAGACATATCAATCATCACAAAAGACATAGTCAAAATAGATATCATATATAAATCCAAAAGAGTAAGAACATGGGTTCAAAATCTCTTCTCTCTCGAGTACAAGACCAGCTCCAAATCTCCTAATCTCTGGTCACTACAAAAAATATGGGCATGATAGCACTTTAGGATTGCACGAATTCACTAAGTGCTATTGTAGAAGGTATGTTAGAATGAGATACTCTATTATAGCATTAAACTAATGCTAAGCCGTGTTTTAATTAAGCGGAAAACAAAAATGAGATTTGGAGCCTAATATCTAGTACGCAAACGAGCGGTAACACTTAGAGGGAAACCAAACACTTAAGAGGGAAAATTTGGTTTGAGTTTATTTTCGTAAGTGATTTTATCAAGTTAAGAAAAAAAAAACTCCTTTCATGATGTTAAAAAAAGAAGATCATTCATCTTTCTCTCTCTCATCTATCTCTCGTCGTCGTCGCCACTCGTTTTAGCATTTTCTCTCGGACCATACGACGAAGCTACTTCTCTGCCGTGACTTGTCCCTACCTCCCTGGGTCACTCCAAGAGATGTAATCAAAGGGGCTTCTTCGATGGTTGAGACGGGAACGGGTCACGAAGTGGTACAGAGTCGTCGTTATGATTGAGGAGCCATTCTCGGCTGTTTCTTATTCAGCGATTCAGATTCATCAATGGTGGTGACATAGAGAGAAGAGAGAGCAATCGATTTAGCAGGGATCTTTGACCAAAGGTGACAATTTTCGTGTTGATTTCCATCTGGGTTTTATGAGTTTTATGTCTTGTTCTTGTTCGGGTCTTTCTTAGACTCTTCAATTGAATCAAAGACCCAATTTTTAATTTGGAATATTGGTATGGAATTCTTTTAACACATGTATTTGCGATTCCCAGATACGGACTAAAATGGTTGGATCAGACGAGAACAAACACGGAGCTATGGACCAATGAATCTACAAGGTATTATCGGAATCAAACAAGAAATCGAAACCCATATTTTGTTTGGTTCCATTGTTGATTTTACTGAAACGATTTTTCTGTCACTAGTTCGTTATAGAAGCACCATTTTTAAGACCTTAATCCTCAGATTCATTTTGTCTCAGGTTCTTAAAGTATGGCGAAGCAGTCTCCGCTGTAAAGCAAGATTAGAGTCATGAGGTTTGAATCTCAAAACTATATGCCTTCTAATTAATCAAACAAATTTTGGTCGTTTATCTTGGTGCTTAACATGCCTTTTCCATTGTTCTCTTATAATCTCTAAGTTAAAGTTTCTGTGTTTTGGGCAGGGAGATATCGGGATACAAGAAGATGAGGAGGAACAACAGAATGAGTACGAAGGAGTGAAGGTGTACAGAATCGAAGAGGATTTTGTGGTTTACTTAACTCCACAATGTCTCTCTTTCTCCTGTCGCTTTTCATGGTTTAATGGGCTTAGATATATACTAACTTTTACTCTGGTTTGGTTTACTTGCAGGAAGTAATCTCACATTCGACAAGCAAATCACATATGTTGTTAGATAAAGTAAGTTAAAGGTAAAAAAGTGAGATTGTTGTCTTCATTCATTCATTTGGTATTGTTTGATGACAAACTATTAACTCTTTATTGTTGTCTTCTTCTTCTTTATTTTATGGAGATATACCAGCTAATAATTTTCTGATGAGAGAATGCCAGAAATCATCCAACAATGTCAAAGTCTGTTTTTGATTCCATCTCTGATCAAGAGAGTTCACGAGAGGAGCCTGAAACTGTGGTAAAGGAGATGCTGATGGAGTTCCCTAATGTTGGCAATGATTTGAAACATGTAATTCCATAATTGTTTTCACGACATTGATAGTATTGGCCAAATTCTTTGTGTTTCAATTTTTTGGTTTAGATTCGGCACTAATCTCTACAATATTCTCGTGTTGCAGCGTCTGCCCAAAGCTTTCATTATGTTCCATCAACATCGGTACGTGATAGGTCAAGAATTAATCCCTATTCTAAACTGCAAGTGAACAGCAATGTCAAAGTAGTATATAGGGTTATCGAATCCACATGGACACTTGGTCTCAATAGATCAGAACAGTAGAGACTAATACTAGAAAGAAAGCAATGTAATTGAATTAAAAGCGGTGCGAGAAAGTAAATCAGTAGCAGAGATTAACGGTTGTGGAAGCAATAAACTAAAAGCGTCAAGCCTAGGGTATTCTCAGGAAATCAGACAAGCAGACAGTTCATTCAGCAAGGATCTAATTAAGCACAGTTCTAGAACTCAAAACACAGATATAGAATTAACCAAATTCCTTTGCGATAATTCTCTAAGTCTAAGTGCAGCAAACCAAACTTTCGTTTGCGAGAACTAACAGATTAAACTAGCATTAATCCCAAGTTTGATATGTTCACAATTATCCTAAACCAAACTTCCGTTTGCGCAAAGTTTAATTGCCCAATTTAATTAGTTCAGATTCCTAAACCCCACTTCCGTGACGTATTTAGCAACCTAAGATCTAGATTCTAATTGATCAGGTTAGAACTAGCTTTAAGCACAATTAAATTGAAGAACATATATAGTTTGAATCCTTAACTGAAATTGAACAAGTCTAGCAAGTCATGAAATCCTATGTGAGAAACCCTAAACCTAACTAGGAATCTACTCAGACATAGATAATGAAAACATAATCATATGATGAATAAATTGCATAAAAGAATAAGAGTAAAAAGGGGTTCGAAAACTTCTCCAAATACAGATGAAGTAATAGGTTCAGATCAGCCCCAAAAGCTCTAAAAATCCTCTGCTCTTAATTATGAAAGCGTGTCTAATAAAAACAACTGAAACTTGATTATATAGGTATAATCTCGGCCAAGGGCTTCTTTGTAAAAATCAGGAACTTCTGGATCAAAGTGCAATATCTTGATTCTTCTAAACCGCCGAGTTTTAGCCCATCTCGCTGGTGCATCGACCGTTGCAGGTGTGCAACGATCGACACCTTTCTCTGTTTCAGACAGTGAACTCTATCTCTCGGCCAATCACTCCAAAAATCTCCAAAAAGCTCCATTATCTCCAATTTAGCTCCAAACCTGATTATACCTGTAAAAGACTCTAAAAGAACACAAAAGACACTAAAACACAACTATATCATGGCCTAAAACTAGTAAAAACCATGATATATCAACTCCCCCACACTTAGCCTTTGCTTGCCCTCAAGCAAAACATAGAACTAAAACATGGTGAAGAGGTTTGAAAACTCTTCAGAAACTCATTTCATCCTAGAAGCTACAATACTCAGATTCCCCTTAGTAAACCACTGCAAGAATCAATCACAGGATATCAAGACCACAATGTACTTCCCCCACACTTAGCAACTGTCCTAGGTAAACTCCACAATCACATTCAAGAATTCAAATTCTCCCTACTGACTTCTGCAAGTATTTAAGTGCGGTCTCACCTAAGGAGTATCGATCAAAGGGCACATGGATTCTTACCTTATCAGCTCTAGACCACCATACTATCTTTCTCTAGTCCCTTTCTGTTGGAATTATGTCCAGTAATCTCTGTACTGTCTCTAGAAAGTAAGAGTATGTCAATGATCAGACATAAGTCATACAATGCTGGGGGTCATGATGGCTTGCTAGAGTCCGCTCATGATCTATAAGTCTTGGACTTATTGCCTTTATTGTATGATCCCATATGGGTCACACGCCTAAGCTAACGGGAAAATACGAAGGAACGGTTTAGCAGAGGTACGATAAAAGTGCTAGGCATTTACTGTACTTGGAGAGACTAAAGGGCCTGATTAAATCCAAGGGATTTAATCAGAACAGAGAATTGGGCCCAAAAGCCCATGAGAACTAGAAGGGATTTTAATGAATAAAATCAGACCTAGCTCTCTAATTTCTCAGCCACTTTTGCGCCAGCCTCCTCTCTCTCTGCGCCTCCTCTCCCTTGGTCTAGCAGCCTTCTTCCCGCTTGGTGTGCGTGTGTGAACCTCTGGAGGAGTTATCACTTGGTGGCTCTCTGATCTCTGACCTGTTCTCTCTTTCCGCTGCATAAACAGGTAAAAGGTGAGATCTTATTGTTTCTATTCAAGAGAACCTAGATCAGCATGTTTAGGATAATCTGAATCTGAGAATTGAATCAGGATTGATCTAAACATTCCTTCAGTGGTATCAGAGCTATTGGTTCTGGTTTTTCTTGTTTAGATTCATGTTTAGGATTGTTTTTCTTGTTTAAAAGTGTTTTGAATCAACTACTGATAAGAGAAATCACTTTAGCAACAAGAATTGAAAACCTAAACTAATGAAATCGCAAAACCCAAACTATATGATTTGGATTGCGTTGGCCAGTTGGAACGGTCGGCGAGATGGCGCAAGCACGATCGCATGGATCGGCCGAGATCGATCGCAAGGATCCGATCGGTACGATCGCATGGATCGAATCCGTTCACGTCCCGACCGACCGCGAGAGTTGAGTCGACCGATCGACAGCGATCGCGTCATGATCGCACGACTTGTGCTCGTCGATCGTCCCGTCTCTCTCGCTCTCGACCCGGCACACCGTCCCGTCCAGCTCGCGTGACGATCGCGTGAGGATCGGCCATCCCGATCGTGGATCTTGGATCGCACGTTTTTGCGGCTGGTCGATCATGATCGAGGAGCTAGGTCACGGCCGTGACCAATTCGGTTCGGTTCGTGACCAAATCGGTTCGGTTCGGTTCAAGGCTCGGTTTAAAACTTGATTAAAATTAATTCGTCCTGGTTTAATAAACAGATTTAATAATTTTATTAAGTCTGGTTAAACCGCGATAAGAAATCCAATGTCAAAAGAATTATTGGATTTTGTGCCTAAACCAGGATTTTCTAATTTGATTTGGTTGGACCAAATAAATTGAGAAAATCCGGTTTAGTAAATAACCGGTTGACAATTGTGGTCATCGTAGTAATTAAAATTTGGTTAGACCAATTTTAATGAACCAGACCGGTTATGTCATTTAATTGGACAATTGGGTTATGTCTTGGACATGGACCAATTCTTGGGCCTCGGGCCAAGAAGTTAAAACAATTGGGCCAATTATTTGAGTCTTTTCTTCAGATTAATTTAAAATTTATTTTATAAAATTATAAAGTCGATTTTAAATTAAAGTTTCCGAAATTTTGAAATTAGAAAGTTTCTTAAAATAGAAGTTTCTAGATTTGCGGGTTTTGGATTTTAAGGAATTTCTAAAGTTAGAAAGTTTCCGGTTTTAGAAAGTTTCCAATTTTAGAAAGTTTCCAAAAATAGTAGGTCTCCAGAAATGGAAAGTTTCCCAAAATAGTAATCTTCTATTTTGGGATGAAATTTTAATAAACCTACGAACCTCAAATAATATCAAGCGTTGGATGTCTTGTCCAGGCTATGTCAGCTGTCGAAGCCCATTCAATTGTATTCATGGCCTTACAGTGTGAGGGTGTCTACTTTTGCGTGGATAAGACGGTTTGTGATTCATAAATGTCATTGGGAGTCCCAGACATTAATGATTACATGACTGTATAGTCTGGTTTTCTTGACTAGGCCATCGGGAGTCCCGGGCCTTGAGACATCAGAGTGGATTGGGCCTCGGGCCCAGATTCACAACCAAGAGTTATATCACGGATATAATTAGCCGACATAGGGCTTACCGATATAAGCTAAGGTTGGGTGATGGCCAGTGGCCCACTTTGATCTTAGTTATATGTGGATCTTGGAATCATTATATTCTATTGAGGGTAACTTATGTTATTGAATATAATGCATGATTAATCATATTAAGTATAATATAAGATTAATCATATTGAACATATTAACTAAAATTCTTTTATCTTAAATTTCAGTTATGACTAGCACAAACAATCAAAACACTTTCTCGATCCGGTCTGTCCTTGAGATGGACAAGCTGAACGGATCAAATTTCTTGACTTGGTCGCGGAACCTGAGGCTAGTCCTCAGACAGGAGAGAAAGGACTATGTCCTTGAGAGAGCTCTCCCCGTGAGGATCGGGTCCAATGCTTCTCATGCAGTATATGATGCTTGGAATAAGCATTATAATGATGCGGTAGATGTGCGTGGTCTGATATTGGCTACCATGGACTCAGACTTGCAGAAGCAATGTGAGAACATGGAGTCGCCAATAGAGATGATCAGCAGCCTGAAATTGAAATTTCAGGAGCAGATAAGGGTGGAGAGATACCAGTTGGTTAAGTCTCTCACTAGCTGCAAGCTACCAAATGATCATCCAGTGAGTCCTCATGTCAGTAAAATGATGGGTTACATTGATAACCTGAGGAAACTGGATTATCCAGTTAGCCAAGAATTGGCAACTGAGATCATTCTGCAGTCACTGCCGTCAAGCTATGATAAGTTCAGAAGGAACTATATCAAGAAAGGCTTAACGAAGACGCTGACTGAACTGCATGATATGCTCAAGACAGTTGAGCCAAACGTGAAGAGTACCCAGTATAATCTCATAATGGAGAAGGGTGGGTTTATTAAACCTAGTGCTGACAAGGGTGAAGACAAAGTTGTCCAGATTTTGAATCATGGCAAGCGTGTGTCTTCTGAGCCCAAGTCAGATACCTCTTACGTTGGTAAGTGCTGCTACTGTAAAGAGACTGGGCATTGGAAGAGAGATTGCATTAAATTCATGGAAGATAATGAGGAGTTGAAGTTGATGTATGAGACTACTTCCTCAGGTATTCATGTTATTACTTCAAGTTCTACCTTATAGGTATTGGATACTGGTTGTGGCACTGATATTTGTTGTAATATGTAGAGCCTAAGCAACAGTGGAACGTTGAAGGAAGGGCAAGTGGAACTGCATGTCTGGAAGGAGCTATGGATGCTGCCTCAGCCGTAGGGTTTTCACTTGTAGATGCCTTTGAGGCTTGGTTTTATTAAGTAATTGCTACAATGTACCTGCTTAAGCAGAGTTGTTTTTCATTTTCTTGTAAGAATTTGAATGTTTTTCATTTTGATAAAAGACAAGTTTTTGTTCTTTTGATCTTAATGAAATATTAATTGTAGCACCCTATTCAAGGAATGGGTTTTATATCTTAAACCAAAGAGTCCCTAAATGTAACATAAATACCGAATTGGTTTAAATCTGATGAATTAAACCTGATTTTTCTTGGCATAAAAGTCTTGGTCACATAGAGTAAGTCGGATTCAGAAATCCCATAGTTATGGACTGTTGGGCTCATTTGATAAGATATCTTATGAGACTTGAATTCTGTTTACTGGACCAAAAGGTAAAGGGCCTATCTTAGCCGAGCTAGAGAAAGGCCCAAAGGCTTATTGGACCTGGAACATACTCATGTATGTGGCCCAATGAGCAGTTATGCCAGAGAAAATTTCCTGTACTTCATTGTCTCTACTGATTACTTCAGTGAGTGTGACTGTGTTCATTTGATGAGACACAAGTCGGAATTCTTTGACATGGTCGAAAGAGTTCCAGAATGAAGTATAGGATCTGAATGACAGAAGTATTAAGACTCTGGATCAGATCACGAGTGAGATTACTTAAGTCATTGATGGTGTGATCATCTGAATGAGTGTGAAATCGTTTCACAGCTCATTTCTCCTGAAAACCTGAAGGTGTTTCTGTGAGAAAGAATCAGATCTTATAAGAAATGATTAAAGATGAGTCACACGAATCTTCCATGATATTATTTAAGAATAACGCTCTAGAAATATCTAAGTTTACGCTGAAAAGGTTCCACCAATATCAGTTGAAAGACACCACGTAAATGTGGACTGGAATCGATCCAAATTCGTCTTTACTGAGTATTTGTAGTTGTGCTACTTCGCTGGTTGTCCTAGGGAAACCAAGGCTTGTTACTTTTACGTCCATTCTGTTTTCTAAGAAGGGAAGTTATTTTCCAAGAAGAACAGTGGGAGTAAAAGTATAACTCGAAGAAATTCGAGAAATACAGGAGGCTGCTCAACCTGTTGAGGGAGAGCAACGGATGAATTTACAGATTTCTGTAGAATCTACACCTGTAGAGCCTGAAGTTCGCAGATATGAATGAATCAGTTACTAATCCGAGAGTGATTTCTCGTCATTAGTTGAACCTGATAATCATTGAAAGTTCGCATGATCTGATGATCATTGAAAGCGACGAATCTGCGAAATTCAAAGAAGCGAAAGTGAGCCCGGACTCCGAAAAAATTACACTATGTGTAAGTTAGCTTTATTGATCCATTCATGGATGGAAGCAAACATATCGGAGTTGGAATCTTCGTTCTGTTGAAGTAGTCAAGGTTTTGACTTGAACAGGAACGAAATGGAACTGTGCGTTTACTAATAGATAAATGGGAGCGATGTTGCATGTCTCATATAGTATGTCGATGACATACTGATTCTCGGAAATGACGTCCCAATGCTGCAGTCGGTAAAGGACTGGCTTGGGAGTTGGTTCTAATGATTGACATGGGTAAAGCCACGTATGTTCTTGGATTTTGGATCTAAAGATAGAGATCCGAAAGAGCTGGTAGGACAAAGTCAGGATTCTTATCCCGACAAAGTCCTACACGTTTTCAGCATTCCAAGAAGGGTTTTATGCCAATGTCACATGGCATTACGTTAAGCAAGACACAGTGTCCTACGATAACTGCTGAGCTTAAAAGCATGGATAAGATTCCATATGCGTCGGCAATTGGATCTATCATGTATGCCATGAAACATACTTGTTTGATGTTGCTTTAATGTTAAGCAAGACAAGTAAAGACCAGTCAAATCCAGCAAAGAATCACTGGATTGCCGTAAAGAATGTCCTAAAGTATTTGAGGAATACTAAGGATAAGTTCTTGATTTACAGAGAAAGTGAGGTGCTACAAGTCAGTAGAGTCTGAAAGGCAAGTTTCCAACAGACAAAGATGATTTCCGGTCACAGTCCGGTTATATCTTGTGTCTGTCTGGCGGTGCAAGGCACTGTTGCTGACTCCATGACTTAAGCTGAACATTTCGCAGTTTGGATAGCGGCGAAAGAGGTTGTTTGGAAAGAAGAGTTCATCACTGAACTCGATGTGATTCCCAGCATAGATGAGACTAGCTGCACATCAGAGGTCCAAACACCTTGAGGATAGGTATAACCTATTCCGTGAGATAAATGACAGAGATGTTAAGTAGATCAGCAAGTTTTAACAAATGAGAACGTTGCTAATCTATTAACGAAGCCACTCCTTAGGCCTAAGCACGAGTCGCGGACTGTTGCTGTAGGATAAGTGAAATTAAGATGTAGTCTCAATTTCAGTGGGAGTTAATAAAGGGCTTTATTTAGTTATTGATATGTTCTTGTAAAACATTTTATGATGTTTATTGAAATTATTATTTCAAGATTATTTTAACTGTGATGAAATAATCGTTCCAAGGTGATATGAACCATTTTATAGGTCATCGAAGTAAGTGACTTGATCTTGAGTTATCAAAGTCATTTAGCTTGATCATGAGACCCTATATTTGATAGATGGCTTATATCACAATGTCCCTAGTCGAAGGTTGTTGAAATTGGAACACCAACAACCGTGTGAGACTAGATTGGTATGTGACTTACGACAAAGTCTAAGTGTGTCATAGATGCGCGGCATCAAAGTCAGTACATAGGTGTATGTTGGGAACATACGACCGGACATGACCCGCTTAAGAGAACTCTTCAGGATATTTATATCTGTGTCATAAGAGGTCCTCACTACGACTATAGAGTATAGTCCTTAGACCTGAGTTCGCATGCATGTGACTGCACATGGACTGATGCACTTTGATCATTGTCTAACGCTGTCGTTCTGCGATAGTTATAAGGACCTTGTTTGGGTACATTATGAAATGAGTAGTTTACAGTGATGGAACAAGACGGGATTTGTCCCTCCAATATAAATGGAGTGAATATCTCTAGGCCAATCGGAGATTTGAATACTGGAAAACGCATGGCCATGCTCAAACGGACTTTCCCGAGTCGTTTGGATTGTCAGTATCAAATCAGAGTCCGATGAACAAGATTAGGCTTTATAAGGATGACACTAATCTTGCTTTATGACTAATCGAGATATTGAGACAAAAGGATTATGAATACAGAGATTCCAGTACAAGTGGGAGATTGTTGGAATTATGTCCAGTAATCTCTGTACTGTCTCTAGAAAGTAAGAGTATGTCAATGATCAGACATAAGTCATACAATGCTGGGGGTCATGATGGCTTGCTAGAGTCCGCTCATGATCTATAAGTCTTGGACTTATTGCCTTTATTGTATGATCCCATATGGGTCACACGCCTAAGCTAACGGGAAAATACGAAGGAACGGTTTAGCAGAGGTACGATAAAAGTGCTAGGCATTTACTGTACTTGGAGAGACTAAAGGGCCTGATTAAATCCAAGGGATTTAATCAGAACAGAGAATTGGGCCCAAAAGCCCATGAGAACTAGAAGGGATTTTAATGAATAAAATCAGACCTAGCTCTCTAATTTCTCAGCCACTTTTGCGCCAGCCTCCTCTCTCTCTGCGCCTCCTCTCCCTTGGTCTAGCAGCCTTCTTCCCGCTTGGTGTGCGTGTGTGAACCTCTGGAGGAGTTATCACTTGGTGGCTCTCTGATCTCTGACCTGTTCTCTCTTTCCGCTGCATAAACAGGTAAAAGGTGAGATCTTATTGTTTCTATTCAAGAGAACCTAGATCCGTATGTTTAGGACTGTTTAATCTGAAGAACTGAATCAGGATTAACACCAAAACATCCTTCACTTTCTTCTCTTTCCCTTCTTTAACAACTGATTTTTCCCCACTGGGTATCATTTTTTTTTTTTATCAGTGTTCTTCCCGTTATGGGGTGTACTTTGGACACATTCCATGGATCACATGAGAGAAAATAGTGTTTGCTACCATTCTCATGACCACTTCGGAGTTACTAACTCATCCTCAGTTTATTTTTTATTTTTTTACTTTATAGAAGGGGAGAAGGGAACTAAATAGGATAGGTTGACAGGCTGTGTCAGAACTAACAAGGGAATCCGACACAAAGTTTACCAAGCCCTTAGGTGAGAAATCTAAGTCAGTATTAAGTTGAAGTCAGTAAAAGATCCTCTGATACCTGAAGTGATGTGGGTGTTCCCAGTAGGTTGATCTGTGATGGGGTTTTCTAATAGTCATAGATAGATCCTGCAACTTCATCCCAATGGTTACTTAAGTTCCTGCAAGTCTTGTAAATCTTCTCAGAAAATCATGGTTTCTTACTTAAACAATTTTGACTCAATAAAACAATTTTTTTTTTGAAAAACGGACTGACTCTTAAGAAAACAGAAAACAAAAGTCAGTAGCACCTCCCCCACACTTAAGACACACTGTCCCCAGTAGTGTCCAACGAAGGATCGGTAAAAAGAAAATAAACATTTGTTAAAGTTCTGTTGAGTTCTGTCGGGTTTACCTCTGTCGCTCATGCATCGACCGTTGCACTAAGTGCATCGACCGTTACTTGGCGATTTTCGTGTATGGTCGATCGTTGCTCAGGACCGCAACGATCGCTGCAATGCGATTCCTTTCGTGTTGTGACGATCGACACAGAAGTGCGTCGATCGACGCACTGCGATTTTGTCCGAGACCTGCAAACATAAACTCACCAGAAACAAAAACAAACGTAAAATTCTAACAAAAACACCAAAAATTAAGTAGAAAAACACCAGTACCTAATGGTGGGTTGCCTCCCACCCAGCGCTTGTTTAAGGTCAATAGCTTGACCTATCAGAAAGAGATCGAACTCATGGAGGTTTCAACAGAGACTTTGAGTGTCTCTGTGAATGTCTCCTCATCCAAGGTGGCGTATAAGCATTCAGATGATGATATCTTCCAAGGAACGAACGAGAAGGGTCGGGGTGGGAGTGTAGCTTTGGCGGGATTCTTTGTTTTCCTGCATTCAAAACAATGTGATCAGAAGGTTTAAGCTTAGGTGATTTGTACCTTACCTTTGACGTATATCTGATGTCTGGAGCTTTCTGCTTATGAGCAGTTGCAGGTACTGAAGATGTTAGAGCATATTCAAGAGGAACCGCCATCTTCTTCTTTTCACTATCAGATACTGTAGTTCCACCAATCTGAACTTCTTCTTTTAGATGACCATCTGTGGAGATCATCTTCTTTGCATGAACTCGCGAAGTTTCAACTGGTGGTGTTTTATTCACCTTCTTATCCATCACTTTTATGCAGTTAGCCACTTCTAGCTCTTGTTTGGAAGGTTCGGGAACCTTAGGATATGGCACTGGGGGCTTGTAGGCTCGTTCTGGCACTGTTGCAGGTTTCTGGACATGTCTGCGTTCTGTGTCGATCGTTGCATGATGTGTGTCGATCGATGCAAGGCGATTCTGTTTCTCGAAAGAACTCGAAATTGCCGCCAGAATGGCGTGTCGATCGTCACTGAGGGGGTGTCGATCGGTGCATGTATCAGGCAGACAATATTCATCCAGAAAATCCGAGATTATGCTCTCTTCTTCACCTAGCAACTCAATCTCATCCCTTATGTTCACAGCATTGATGTGCAGCTTCCGTTCAGCTCTCTTAGCTTCATTCTGCCTCTCTATTGCTACATCTCTTCGTTCAATTTTGATATCCAGCTCCTCCATATGCGTGCTCAAAGATTCAAACTTCTCATTCAAGTCTTCATACAAAGCATCCATCTTTGAGTTGAAGGACCTATAAATCTGTTGTTGTCTCTCAAGGTACTGCTCCATCATGATTTCCATTCTGCTCTCATGAGCTGTAGGTGCAGGCGGTACTTGGTAAGAAGAAACACTACAACTCCTTGTAAAGGGTTTCTGAAAAGCAGATCCGTGACTATAGAATCCAGTTCCTTCAACGCAATGGTTAGCTTCTTGTGCATACTTTCCAAGTAGAAGACTATGCAGAGAGTCAACTTGGTTCTTCAACCCAGCTATCTGTGAACTGTCAATCCCTGAGCAGAAAATATCATTCCGACACATCGTCCTGATGATCTCTTAGTGTTCTTGGTGATTCAGCGAAGTGTGTCGATTGATGCAAGAAGGGCGTCGATCGATGCAATGCGAAATCAGAGAAAACAGACGAAAATCAGTAACTAACTAAAAAGCAAAAATAAAAACGAAAAGAAAACGAAAAAAAAATCCTAGTAAAACCCTAAGTTCTAAGCTATCGAAGACTCAAAGAGTCCCCGGCAACGGCGCCAAAAACTTGATAGGTCAAGAATTAATCCCTATTCTAAACTGCAAGTGAACAGCAATGTCAAAGTAGTATATAGGGTTATCGAATCCACTGGGACACTTGGTCTCAATAGATCAGAACAGTAGAGACTAATACTAGAAAGAAAGAAATGTAATTGAATTAAAAGCGGTGCGAGAAAGTAAATCAGTAGCAGAGATTAACGGTTGTGGAAGCAATAAACTAAAAGCGTCAAGCCTAGGGTATTCTCAGGAAATCAGACAAGCAGACAGTTCATTCAGCAAGGATCTAATTAAGCACAGTTCTAGAACTCAAAACACAGATATAGAATTAACCAAATTCCTTTGCGATAATTCTCTAAGTCTAAGTGCAGCAAACCAAACTTTCGTTTGCGAGAACTAACAGATTAAACTAGCATTAATCCCAAGTTTGATATGTTCACAATTATCCTAAACCAAACTTCCGTTTGCGCAAAGTTTAATTGCCCAATTTAATTAGTTCAGATTCCTAAACCCAACTTCCGTGACATATTTAGCAACCTAAGATCTAGATTCTAATTGATCAGGTTAGAACTAGCTTTAAGCACAATTAAATTGAAGAACAGATATAGTTTGAATCCTTAACTGAAATTGAACAAGTCTAGCAAGTCATGAAATCCTATGTGAGAAACCCTAAACCTAACTAGGAATCTACTCAGACATAGATAATGAAAACATAATCATATGATGAATAAATTGCATAAAAGAATAAGAGTAAAAAGGGGTTCGAAATCTTCTCCAAATACAGATGAAGTAATAGGTTCAGATCAGCCCCAAAAGCTCTAAAAATCCTCTGCTCTTAATTATAAAAGCGTGTCTAATAAAAACAATTGAAACTTGATTATATAGGTATAATCTCGGCCAAGGGCTTCTTTGTAAAAATCAGGAACTTCTGGATCAAAGTGCAATATCTTGATTCTTCTAAACCGCCGAGTTTTGGCCCATCTCGCTGGTGCATCGACCGTTGCAGGTGTGCAACGATCGACACCTTTCTCTGTTTCAGACAGTGAACTCTATCTCTCGGCCAATCACTCCAAAAATCTCCAAAAAGCTCCATTATCTCCAATTTAGCTCCAAACCTGATTATACCTGTAAAAGACTCTAAAAGAACACAAAAGACACTAAAACACAACTATATCATGGCCTAAAACTAGTAAAAACCATGATATATCAGTACGTTCAGTCGGTTACTTATTTCTTGCTATGTTTCTGATTTTGTTTTGGATTCGTTTGATTCATCTTCTTCGTGAGGATATTTGTAGCTAGACTAACACAATGCGAGCTATGCAGGGATTTTTCGCAGCATTGTATGCTTTGTTTGGTGCGTTTAATTCTTTCTCATTCCCCCTGTAGAGTCTCTTCTTCTTGCTTATACATTATTGCTGTAACATAAATTGTTATATTTGTTACAGAGTGGGAGAAAACACTGCAACTCATAGCTGTCATTGGCCTCGGTTTGGTATTCTTTTTGTTACTCCCTCTGTTCTAAGCTATAACCTTCAAATTTATCGTTTCTTTGCTTTGTTTCTCAACGTCTCTGGACATTATGCAGACTATATACCAACTACTTTCATCCTATGATGACTCTGAAGACTTCAAGCAAGACGTCAGGTATAAAAGCTTCAACATTGTTCGTAACATAAACTCAGGAAAGCCTCTGTATATTCTTAACAAATATTGTTTCTTCTTCTTCTTCTTCATTAAGGCTGTTGTTTGCACCGGTGAAACTTGGAGCTCAGGCTTTCTCATGGGCTGCAGGGAATTTGAGACAAATGGTGTTAGTCTCCCAACTGCTGCTTGTAGAATCCCTTATAAGTTACATAGTTACAGAGAATATATATAGTTGTTGCATGATGATGTTGTTTCACTTCTAAAGTGTTATCAAATCTTCGACATGGATTTTTGTATGTCTTTTTATTTGCAATGGAAAAATCAACCTTAAACCATTAATATAAAAGTGCCATTTCTTATATAGAATGAGATACACAAGATATAATATTGAATTTTCTAAATTAAACAAACAAATTTTCTTATATAAGATAAAATTAGAAACTAACAATTTCTTCATTTTTAATTTAGGGTATATATAGAGTTTAGAGTATAAAACATAATTAATTTATTTGTAATTTTTAACTAATTAGAAAATATAAAAATAATTATCTCATAATATTAATTTTTTATGATTTTTAATTACATAATCTATTGAAAAATTCAACTATAATAAAAATTGAAGTCTTATAAATATTTTGTTTAGGGTTTAGGGTATTGCTTGGTTAGAGTTAGGATATTGGAGGGTAAATGTTTGATTAGTTTAGGATATAGAGTTTGAGTTTTTGATTAGTTTAGGGTATAGGGTTTAGAGTTTAAGGTATACAAATATAATTGTAAAGGTTTAGGGTATTGAAGAGTTAAGAGTTATAGTATTGGAGGGTAAGAGTTTGATTAGTTTAGGATATATGGTTTGAGTTTTTGATTAATTTAGGGTATAGAATTTAGAGTTTAGGGTAGAAAAATATAATTGTATAAGGTTTAAGACATAATTTTAAAGGTTTAAGGTAATGTAGGGTTAGAGTTAGGGTATTGGATTGGAGGGTAAGGGTTTTTTTAGTTTATGATATATGATTTAAGTTTTTGATTAGTTTAGGGTATATAATTTGGAATAGAGTATAATAATACAATTGTATAAGGTTTTGGATCAAAATCTTAGTTCTTAACGTTGCAAAACTAGAAACTTTAAACAAAATTAGAGCCTAACTGACAAAAAAAAAAATTAGAGCCGTTGGAGCCTAATTTTTCCCCAATTTAGAGCCTAATTTCATTTCAGCGGGAACCCAAAAAGAATTGGAGCCTAATTTTCCCCCAATTTCCACCTCTCTCTTCCTCTCCTTGACGAAACCACTCATTATCAAAAAGAGAAACATGATTCTTTCCTCTCTTCTCTCTTTCTCTGGTTTCTTTAACGACGGCCGACAAGGCCACCGATCACTCTTTCAACGGTACTTCTCCTTCACCGGTCCTTCTCCTTCACCGAGACATCGGGTCAAAGAGAAATTGTGGTCTTATGCCATGGATTTCAATCAAGCAAGGTTAGTGTGCTTGAGTCTCTATGGTTCTCAGAAGAAAAATTGGAGTTGTTATACTTGATCTGATTATATTTCATTTGTGTTATTGTGCAGGTGAAGTTAGGGTTTTGTCGCTCTATCTACATCTCATCGGGCGGTTCTTCTAGAGGATCCTGATTCCTCATTCCCATACCGCTTCCTTCTCTCTGTCTCTGAACTTGACTGTTCATCAAATTACTTTGATTAGGGTTTCTGCTTGCTGTTTTTAGTAGTGATTTTGATTACTTTTTCATTTTGTGTTATTAGTTAATTTCTAGAGAATACTTAGACCTGGTGTTTTTATTTAATGCTCTTTGAAATTGCAGAAATCTTCGTTGCAATAGCAGTAACCTGTGCTCGAGCGTTTGCATAAAACCAGAAACTGGAAAATACTCATTTACTCTATCCTGGCAAACAATTAGGATTTGAAGTTGTGTTTTGGTGTTAAAGCATATATATTGTTTTTGAGAGGAACTATTGAATTTTTAGCATAGAAGTTGTATTCTGCAACTTTCTAATTTCACAATAATCTGATGCTTAATCTGATGCTTATTGATTTAGTGTGGGAATCATCAAGTTTCATCCTTTATTTATGTGTGTTCATCAGGTGCTTACAGTGACCCAAGACAGAGTAAAACAGGTATTACGGTTCTCAACAAGCTGACTTGTTACTGTTAAATATTATCGTTTGCTTACATAAGGCTTTTGCACTATGTTGTTGTTGTTGTTGCTGATCATTGTCAGCTTGGCCCCGTAATTATGTGCAAGAAAGCAGCTCGTGCTGGCTTGGCACAGTATCTCTTTGAACGCCTTGTGCTTCTTGGCATTAAACCAATTAGAGTACATGTAGTATTTTAGTCGTGTAGCAGATTTTACCAATTGAAACGTAATTTCGTTACTGTTTTCTTTTCTTTTAACTCTTCAACACGTCCTTGTAGTCAATGACTTCCTCCAGGATCTGCTTGAAGCTGTAGAAACTGTAAGTCCACTGATCAAAAACTCGTTTGATTTTACTCGTTTCTTTACTTCAGTTGATCCTTCGTTATTACATGGTCTGGTCAGGGGAAAGCAAACACAGGACCAATCATCTGAGTCTGCTACCGGAGATGCCTCAGTACCCACTGTGCGACGCTTGTGGAGCCCGAGGCTTTGATTTTCATTGGTGACCTCGTCACTCTAACCTACGCTATCGAGAGCCGTACCAGCCTGTACCGCTACCCGACATTTGCCAGGTCTGTGGCAATGACGGTCACCTAGCACCCATATGTCCGATCGCAGGCCCTGGTCCCCGTATGCCAGACCCAGGACCCAGCAGACCAGACCACCCAGGTCCCAGTAGGCCACCCCAAGCGCCGCCCGTTAACTGTCAGCTTTGCGACCGTGAGGGCCACACAACGCGACTCTGCCCGATGGCCGAGCCTCACCCCAACATCACACCGTCCCGCGACGCGCATCCTCGATAGAATTAAGTAAATCCGCTAGATAGAATTAAGCTCGGAATTGATAATCGGTTTTGATAGGACGCTTATTCGCGAGGAAGCAGAATTATAGGATATTGTTAGTTAGTCATGTGTGACCATCGGGTATATGACTAAGTAACCATATTGCTATGTGATATGTCAAATCTTAATCCCTATTCTAACTGCAAGTGCACAAATATGCAATCGTAGTACAAAATAGATATCATATATAAATCCAAAAGAGTAAGAACAGGGTTCGAAATCTCCTCTCTCTCGAGTACAAGACCAACCCCAAATCTCCTAATCTTTGGTAAGTAAAGTCTAGCATAAACAATGGCTCAAAAACCTAATTAATAGTGTAAAACACGATTTGGGTCTTTCTGTAAATATGGGAAACTTCTGGGTAAATATTGCAAATCTCCAAAAGCTGTATTTTTGACCCGCATGAATTTCGTCCTTTAGTGGCGTCGGGCAACACCAACTTAATGTCGGGCGACACTAAGTGCAGACGCACCCAGCGAACTATGTGAAATCCATGTATGCTGCAAAATCACTCCAAAAGCTCCCAGAATCTCCAGATAAGCTCCAAACGTCTCTAAACCTGCAAAGGACCCTAAAGACTCCAAATACAAGGTTAAATACTCAATATATACACTTATATCATGGTTGAAAACCTGTAAAAACCATGATATATCAACTCCCCCACACTTAGCTTTTGCTTGCCCTCAAGCAAAGAAAGAACCAAAGTATGAAAAAGAGGTTTAAAAACACAGAAACTCATTTCGTCTTAGGAACATTGCATTCACACTCACTTAGTAACACACATGAAAATATCCCTGCAGAGATCAAGACCACAATGTACTTCCCCCACACTTAGCAATTATCCCAAGTAAACTCCACAATCAAGATATGACATTCAAGTTCACCACACTAACTTCGGTATTTATTTAAGTGCGGTCTCACAGAGGGAGTATCGATCAGAGGACACATGGACTCAACCCAGTCAGTAGCTGACCACCAAACTGTCGGTTTCTGGTTCCTTTCTTTTCTCTTTCTCCCTTAGCACTGATTTTTCCCCACTGGGTATCATTTTATTTTTTCTATCAGTGCTCTTCCCTTTTTATTCGGGGTGTACTTTGGACATGGTTCCATGGATACACAAGAGGTAATAGGGGTCTCTACCACTCCCGTGACCACTTCGAAGCTACTAGCTTATCCGCAGTTTTTATCTCTTTTTTTTTTTACTTTCAAGGAAGGGGAAAATCAGAAAACGTACTCAGACTTGATCATAGGCTGTGTCAAGCACATCAGAGGAATCCGATCCAGAGATACCAAGCCCCTAAGTGAGAAGATTTAGTCAGGATTAGAAGTGAAGTTAGTAGTGGATCCTCTGAATAACTGAGAAGACATGGGTGTCCTTGGCAAGCTGATCCGTGTGTGGTTTTCTAACAGTCATAGAGCTACTGCAGGTCTGTCCAATGGTCACTTAGTTCCTGTTCCAGCGAAAATCTCCTCGGAAAATCATAGTTTCATACCAATTTTGACTCAATAAAACAATTTTGAAAACAAAGGACTGACTCTAAGAAAAGAAAGCAAACGACGGTCAGTAACTACCTCCCCCACACTTAAACAACAATGTACCCAGTGTTATCGCAGCTTGGGCTCGGGAGAACAAGGTATAACCATCGAAAAGCTCGGAAAATCAGAAACCTTACCTGAAGTTGCAGTTAGTGTCGACCGACATACAACCAGTGTCGAGTGACACAAGGCTTTGGTCGACATAGATCTGATCCGAATCGAGCGTCCTCGATTATGGTCCGTGTTTTCGAGTTTGTTGTCGATCGACACTGCTATCTGCAACATGTTCGTCACGTTCTGAAGCACCAAAAATAAGAAAAAAAATCAAAGAAACAAAATCCTAAAACCAAAAAGAAAAGAAAAACTGACCCAAGAGTGGGTTGCCGCCCACTCAGCGCTTGTTTTCAGTCATTAGCTTGACTATGGGTAGGAGATCAGGCTCCTGGGGGTTTCAACAGGGGTTGTGAATGCCTCTGCGAAAGTCTCATCATCCATGGCGGTGTGTAAGCGGTAGCAGCATGAGATCGTCCAAGGAATGAGGGAATAGAGTCAGGGCGGGAGCGTAGCTTGGGTGGGATAGAGTTTTTCCCTTCATTCACAGCAATGAGGTTAGGAGGATTGAGTTTAGAAGATGCATACCTTTGCTTTGGTGGATGTCTGATGTTTGGAGCTTTCTGCTTATGAGCAGTTGCAGGTTCTGAAGATGTTCGAGTAGATTCCTGAGGAACCACCATATTTTCTTCTCCAAGATCAGACACTGTAGCCTCACAAATCTGAGCTTCTTGTTCCAGCTGAACACTAAAGGCTTGACCATTAGTAAAGATCATCTTCTTCGCATATCTCTGCACACAAGGATGAACTCGCGAAGCATCAGCTGGTGGAGTTTCATTCAGATTCTTATCCATCACTACCATGCATTTGACTGCACTCTGCTCATGTTTAGACCTCATAGGAACTCTGGGGAAAGGTACATGAGGTTTGTAGACCCTTTCCTTAGCAAAAACATCAGATTTGGACGAAACTGGTTCTGCCCGACTACAGTGTCGACCGACACTGAATTGGTGTCGACCGACACTAGTTCCTGTCGACCCTTCCACGTCGAGCATGGTCGATTTCCGTTTGTCATGAGAACTCGAAATTGCCGTCAGAACTAGGTGTCGACCGACACTAAGAGGGTGTCGATCGACACTGAGGGATTTTACCAAAAGATCAATGTCGATCTCGGTCGATTTCGGTCCGTTGAAACTCTCAAACTCGCGTGTTTCAGTGGGTGTCGACCGACACTGATAAGGTGTGTCGACCGACGCTGAGTCTGCAAGCTCGGATTCATCACTGTTTTCTACGATTTTCACCGCCTTAACTCCAAATTCTTCTTCCTGAATCAGCATATCTTCATCCTGAACTGAGATAGAATTTAAGTGGGCATTGTGAGTATACTTCCCCTTGATTGAGCTTGAAATCTGATCCACTTGTGTATCCAGCTACCTCATATGAGTGTTCAAGGACTCAAACTTCCCATTCAGATCTTCATATACAGCATCAAGTTACTTGTTGAAGTCCACAGTGGTCCTTGTCTGCCCCTCAAGTAACTGCTCCATCATAGCTTCCAATCTACTCTTATGAGCATTAGTAACAAGAGGTGTCTAATAAGAAAAAGCTCCATAGTTCCTTGTGAAGGAATTGTTCTGCTGCTGGAAAGGGTTCTGGAATGCAGACTTTTGAGCAAAGCCTTGCTGATTCCCAAACCTGTTTCCCTGATATCCAGACCCAACGATGTAGCTCACATCTTCTTCTTCACAGCCTTCTCCATCCTTAATCACTTCAGTTTCTTGAGCAAAACTGACAGTCTTCTTCCCTATCAGCAAGCTGTGAACTGTGTCTAGCTTCTTCTTCACCTCAGCAATCTGGGAGCTGTCAGCTGTTCCACCAGACTCTTTTCTCCTCTTATCAGCATTTTTAGTGTTGTTGCTGCTTACCAAGTTCTCAATCAACACTTTAGCTTGTTCTGGAGTATTGGTATTGAAATTTCCATTGCTGGCAGCATCCAAAGCAGACTGGTACCAAAGATCAACACCTCTGAAGAAAATTCCCAGCAACTGAACTTCAGAGAATCCGTGATGAGGGCAGTCACATTGGTACATCTTAAACCTCAGCCAGGCAGTCTTAAAAGGCTCTGTAGGTCCCTAAGTGAATGTCAGAAGATCCTATCTGAGCTGATCGGAGCGAGCATCATCATAAAAATGCCTCGAAAACTCTCTCTTCACTGCATCCCAAGTGGTTAGCTTCCCAGGTGGAAGTTGCTTGATCCAAGCTGCAGCCTCTCCAACAAGAGAATATGAGAAGAGCTTGAGGTACAGAAAGTCATAACCACTCCATTGTGCTTCATCCCAGTGACGAAGGCTTCAAAATCCTCTATGTGATCCATTGGATGCTCATGCGGGAATCCATGGAAAGAATGCTGCCTCACCAGTGCATAGTAGGCAGTCTTAAGCTCGAACTCATTCCTTTCAAAAGCAGGAGGTACGATCGCAGACCTGTTAGCATAGAACTCGTCAGGCCTGTTGTAATCAGATAGTGTCCTCCTAGCAGGAGGATTAACTTTTGCAGATCTCTCATAACACCTTCTGCATATAACATTCGGATTCATCATCCTCTCAGATTTCTGAACCTTCTTGGTTTCTTCCGCGAAAGGTGTCGACCGACGCTGAATCGGTGTACAAAGGGTATTGAATCCACAGAGACTCAAGTTTCACACGATAGATTATGAGTAGTCGAATTAAGCTAAGCAAGCAGATTTGTAAAGCAGTACACAAGACAGCAAGTAAACGAATGAAATGAGGTGAATGTAAGCAATTAACGAAGGCGTCAGGTTTCAGGAAATTCTCAGGAAATCAAGAAATCAGATAACAAACAATCAGGATTCGATCTATAGCGTTCTTGAAATAGAATCACAGAAGTATAACTAACCAACTCGCGCTGCGATAATTATCCCCGGCAACGGCGCCAAAAACTTGATAGGTCAAATCTTAATCCCTATTCTAACTGCAAGTGCACAAATATGCAATCTTAGTACAACGGGTATTGAATCCACAGAGACTCAAGTTTCACACGATAGATTATGAGTAGTCGAATTAAGCTAAGCAAGCAGATTTTTAAAGCAGTAAACAAGACATCAAGTAAACGAATGAAATGAGGTGAATGTAAGCAATTAACATGTTTTGGGAAGTTCTCAGGAAATCAGGAAATCAGATAACAAACAATCAGGATTCGATCTATAGCGTTCTTGAACTAGAATCACAGAAGTATACTTAACCAGCTCTCACTGCGATAATTATCTATGTCTAACAACCTAGCAAACCAAATCTTGTTGCGGATCCTAGAGTTCTAGACATGCATTAACTCCAAGTTATTTCGTTCACAATTTCTCTAGACCAAATCTCTTTGCAAATAGATAAATTGCTCACCTAAATCCTTTCTAGCTAATTAACCAACTCTCGCTGGGAAAATCAACCTAATATCAGTAATCTAAATGGCCAGTTCAGATTAAGCGTTAAGAACGATTTATGTAAAAAACTAGACGATAAATCCAAATTAATCAATTACTCTAACATTCCCTGAAATCCTTACCGAGAATCCCTAACCTAACAAGAGATCTCCTCAAACATATCAATCATCACAAAAGACATAGTCAAAATAGATATCATATATAAATCCAAAAGAGTAAGAACATGGGTTCAAAATCTCTTCTCTCTCGAGTACAAGACCAGCCCCAAATCTCCTAATCTCTGGTCACTACAAAAAATATGGGCATTGATAGCACTTTAGGATTGCACGAATTCACTAAGTGCTATTGTAGAAGGTATGTTGGAATGAGATACTCTATTATAGCATTAAACTAATGCTAAGCCGTGTTTTAATTAAGCGGAAAACGAAAAATGAGATTTGGAGCCTAATATCTAGTACGCAAACGAGCGGTAACACTTAGAGGGAAACCAAACACTTAAGAGGGAAAATTTGGTTTGAGTTTATTTTCGTAAGTGCTTTTATCAAGTTAAGAAAAAAAACTCCTTTCATGATGTTAAAAAAAGAAGATCATTCATCTTTCTCTCTCTCATCTATCTCTCGTCGTCGTCGCCACTCGTTTTAGCATTTTCTCTCGGACCATACGACGAAGCTACTTCTCTGCCGTTGACTTGTCCCTACCTCCCTGGGTCACTCCAAGAGATGTAATCAAAGGGGCTTCTTCGATGGTTGAGACGGGAACGGGTCACGAAGTGGTACAGAGTCGTCGTTATGATTGAGGAGCCATTCTCGGCTATTTCTTATTCAGCGATTCAGATTCATCAATGGTGGTGACATAGAGAGAAGAGAGAGCAATCGATTTAGCATGGATCTTTGACCAAAGGTTTTAATTTTCGTGTTGATTTCCATCTGGGTTTTATGAGTTTTATGTCTTGTTCTTGTTCGGGTCTTTCTTAGACTCTTCAATCGAATCAAAGACCCAATTTTTAATTTGGAATATTGGTATGGAATTCTTTTAACACATGTATCTGCGATTCCCAGATACGGACTAAAATGGTTGGATCAGACGAGAACAAACACGGAGCTATGGACCAATGAATCTACAAGGTATTATCGGAATCAAACAAGAAATCGAAACCCATATTTTGTTTGGTTCCATTGTTGATTTTACTGAAACGATTTTTCTGTCACTAGTTTGTTATGGAAGCACCATTTTTAAGACCTTAAACCTCAGATTCATTTTGTCTCAGGTTCTTAAAGTATGGCGAAGCAGTCTCCGCTGTAAAGCAAGATTAGAGTCATGAGGTTTGAATCTCAAAACTATATGCCTTCTAATTAATCAAACAAATTTTGGTCGTTTATCTTGGTGCTTAACATGCCTTTTCCATTGTTCTCTTATAATCTCTAAGTTAAAGTTTCTGTGTTTTGGGCAGGGAGATATCGGGATACAAGAAGATGAGGAGGAGCAGCAGAATGAGTACGAAGGAGTGAAGGTGTACAGAATCGAAGAGGATTTTGTGGTTTACTTAACTCCACAATGTCTCTCTTTCTCCTGTCGCTTTTCATGGTTTAATGGGCTTAGATATATACTACCTTTTACTCTGGTTTGGTTTACTTGCAGGAAGTAATCTCACATTCGACAAGCAAATCACATATGTTGTTAGATGAAGTAAGTTAAAGGTAAAACAGTGAGATTGTTGTCTTCATTCATTCATTTGGTATTGTTTGATGACAAACTATTAACTCTTTATTGTTGTCTTCTTCTTCTTTATTTTATGGAGATATACCAGCTAATAATTTGCTGATGAGAGAATGCCAGAAATCATCCAACAATGTCAGAGTCTGTTTTTGATTCCATCTCTGATCAGGAGAGTTCACGAGAGGAGCCTGAAACTGTGGTAAAGGAGATGCTGATGGAGTTCCCTAATGTTGGCAATGATTTGAAACATGTAATTCCATAATTGTTTTCACGACATTGATAGTATTGGCCAAATTCTTTGTGTTTCGATTTTTTGGTTTAGATTCGGCACTAATCTCTACAATATTCTCGTGTTGCAGCGTCCGCCCAAAGCTTTCATTATGTTCCATCAACATCGGTACGTTCAGTCGGTAACTTATTTCTTGCTATGTTTTCTGATTTTGTTTTGGATTCGTTTGATTCATCTTCTTCGTGAGGATATTTGTAGCTAGACTAACACAATGCGAGCTATGCAGGGATTTTTCGCAGCATTGTATGCTTTGTTTGGTGCGTTTAATTCTTTCTCATTCCCCCTGTAGAGTCTCTTCTTCTTGCTTATACATTATTGCTGTAACATAAATTGTTATATTTGTTACAGAGTGGGAGAAAACATTGCAACTCATAGCTGTCATTGGCCTCGGTTTGGTATTCTTTTTATTACTCCCTCTGTTCTAAGCTATAACCTTCAAATTTATCGTTTCTTTGCTTTGTTTCTCAACGTCTCTGGACATTATGCAGACTATATACCAACGACTTTCATCCTATGATGACTCTGAAGACTTCAAGCAAGACGTCAGGTATAAAAGCTTCAACATTGTTCGTAACATAAACTCAGGAAAGCCTCTGTATATTCTTAACAAATATTGTTTCTTCTTCTTCTTCTTCATTAAGGCCGTTGTTTGCACTGGTGAAACTTGGAGCTCAGGCTTTCTCATGGGCTGCAGGGAAACTTGAGACAAATGGTGTTGGTCTCCCAACTGCTGCTTGTAGAATCCCTTATAAGTTACATAGTTACAGAGAATATATATAGTTGTTGCATGATGATGTTGTTTCACTTCTAAAGTGTTATCAAATCTTCGACATGGATTTTTGTATGTCTTTTTATTTGCAATGGAAAAATCAACCTTAAACCATTAATATAAAAGTGTCATTTCTTATATAGAATGAGATACACAAGATATAATATTGAATTTTCTAAATTAAACAAACAAATTTTCTTATATAAGATAAAATTAGAAACTAACAATTTCTTCATTTTTAATTTAGGGTATATATAGAGTTTAGAGTATAAAACATAATTAATCTATTTTTAATTTTTAACTAATTAGAAAATATAAAAATAATTATCTCATAATATTAAGTTTTGGTGATTTTTAATTACATAATCTATTGAAAAATTCAACTATAATAAAAATTGAAGTCTTATAAATATTTTGTTTAGGGTTTAGGGTATTGCTTGGTTAGAGTTAGGATATTGGAGGGTAAATGTTTGATTAGTTTAGGATATAGAGTTTGTGTTTTTGATTAGTTTAGGGTATAGGGTTTAGAGTTTAAGGTATACAAATATAATTGTAAAGGTTTAGGGTATTGAAGAGTTAAGAGTTATAGTATTGGAGGGTAAGAGTTTGATTAGTTTAGGATATATGGTTTGAGTTTTTGATTAATTTAGGGTATAGAATTTAGAGTTTAGGGTAGAAAAATATAATTGTATAAGGTTTAAGACATAATTGTAAAGGTTTAAGGTAATGTAGGGTTAGAGTTAGGGTATTGGATTGGAGGGTAAGGGTTTTTTTAGTTTATGATATATGATTTAAGTTTTTGATTAGTTTAGGGTATATAATTTGGAATAGAGTATAATAATACAATTGTATAAGGTTTTGGATCAAAATCTTAGTTCTTAACGTTGCAAAACTAGAAACTTTAAACAAAATTAGAGCCTAACTGACAAAAAAAAATTAGAGCCTTTGGAGCCTTATTTTCCCCCAATTTAGAGCCTAATTTCATTTCAGCGGGAACCCAAAAAGAATTGGAGCCTAATTTTCCCCCAATTTCCACCTCTCTCTTCCTCTCCTTGACGAAACCACTCATTATCAAAAAGAGAAACATGATTCTTTCCTCTCTTCTCTCTTTCTCTGGTTTCTTTAACGACGGCCGACAAGGCCACCGATCACTCTTTCAACGGTACTTCTCCTTCACCGGTCCTTCTCCTTCACCGAGACATCGGGTCAAAGAGAAATTGTGGTCTTATGCCATGGATTTCAATCAAGCAAGGTTAGTGTGCTTGAGTCTCTATGGTTCTCAGAAGAAAAATTGGAGTTGTTATACTTGATCTGATTATATTTCGTTTGTGTTATTGTGCAGGTGAAGTTAGGGTTTTGTCGCTCTATCTACATCTCATCGGGCGGTTCTTCCAGAGGATCCTGATTCCACATTCCCATACCGCTTCCTTCTCTCTGTCTCTGAACTTGATTGTTCATCAGATTACTTTGATTAGGGTTTCTGCTTGCTGTTTTTAGTAGTGATTTTGATTACTTTTTCATTTTGTGTTATTAGTTAATTTCTAGAGAATACTTAGATCTGGTGTTTTTATTTAATGCTCTTTGAAATTGCAGAAATCTTCGTTGCAATAGCAATAACCTGTGCTCGAGCGTTTGCATAAAACCAGAAACTGGAAAAATACTCATTTACACTATCCTGGCAAACAATTAGGATTTGAAGTTGTGTTTTGGTGTTAAAGCATATAGATTGTTTTTGAGAGGAACTATTGAATTTTTAGCAGAGAAGTTGTATTCTGCAACTTTCTAATTTCACAATAATCTGATGCTTATTGATTTAGTGTGGGAATCATCAAGTTTCATCCTTTATTTATGTGTGTTCATCAGGTGCTTACAGTGATCCAAGACAGAGTAAAACATGTATTACAGTTCTCAACAAGCTGACTTGTTACTGTTAAATATTATCATTTACTTACATAAGTCTTTTGCACTAGGTTGTTGTTGTTGCTGATCATTGTCAGCTTGGCCCCGTCATTATGTGCAAGAAAGCAGCTCGTGCTGGCTTGGCACAGTATCTCTTTGAACGCCTTGCGCTTCTTGGCATTAAACCAATTAGAGTACAGGTAGTATTTTAGTCGTGTAGCAGATTTTACCAATTGAAACGTAATTTCGTTACTGTTTTCTTTTCTTTAAACTCTTCAACACGTCCTTGTAGTCAATGACTTCCTCCAGGATCTGCTTGAAGCTGTAGAAACTGTAAGTCCACTGATCAAAAACTCGTTTGATTTTACTCGTTTCTTTACTTCAGTTGATCCTTCATTATTACATGGTCTGGTCAGGGGAAAGCAAACACAGGACCAATCATCTGAGTCTGCCACCGGAGATGCCTCTGTACCCACTGTGCGACGCTTGTGGAGCCCGAGGCTTTCATTTTCATTGGTGTCCTCGTCACTCTGACCTACGCTATCGAGAGCCGTACCAGCCTGTACCGCTACCCGACATTTGCCAGGTCTGTGGCAATGCCGGTCACCTAGCACCCATATGTTCGATCGCAAGCCTTGGTCCCCGCATGCCAGACCCAGGACCCAGCAGACCAGACCACCCAGGTCCCAGTAGGCCACCCCCAGCGCCGCCCGTCGACTGTCAGCTTTGCGACTGTGAGGGCCACACAACGCAACTCTGCCCGATGGCCGAGCCTCACCCCAACATCACACCGTCACGCGACGCGCATCCTCGACATCCCCCTGGCACACCTTCCAGCGGCTACTCATGCGAGCCGTACTACCGCCTTTGTTGGGCATTCTGGTCTTGCTGGAGGCGCTAGATTAGGGTTAGGGTAGGTCAGGTAAGTGCAGTTTCTAAATTGTTTTCTTGTGTGTGTATAGATCGGCGTACTGTCGTCTCTGACGAGCTTTGGATATGTAGCGGGTGCGATTTTGGTTTTTGGGTATGATGGCGACCACTTTTGTAGTAGACTCCATTCGGCTGATGTACTAAAACCTTTATATATATGGATGTGATGTTTTATGTATGCGGTGGATACAAGGTGTTCGATTGATCATTTTGAGTAACATAGTAATTATTTTGCATGCGTGTGATAGTTATGAATGCAATTGAATTACGATGTGAAAACAAATGTCGATCGAAACAGGCGATCACTCATCATGACCCATGAGACGACCGCACTGCCATACAGCGACCGATCTATTGCTTGCTTGATTGTGTGTTGTGTGATTGTGATATTTTAGGGTTTTGAGTTGTTCCTTTGCATGCTTGATTGTTTGTTGCACTGCATGGCGCGTTAGGTTGTTAGAGTTGGATTTTGAATTGCTGCAATTATTCGACCGCTAGGTTGATAGTTTGTATGCGGTAGAATCGATAGCGGAATTGAGGTTTTGGTAGCGTTATTAGATTCGCTAGATTGTTGTCCGTGTTATAGGTTGTTAGACCTAGAAAGTTTTGTAGAATGGAAGTTAGGTTATCGGGTAGAATCGTGGTGTAGGGAAGGTTAGTAAATCCGCTAGATAGAATTAAGCTCGGAATTGATAATCGGTTTTGATAGGACGCTTATTCGCGAGGAAGCAGAATTATAGGATATTGTTAGTTAGTCATGTGTGACCATCGGGTATATGACTAAGTAACCATATTGCTATGTGATATGTCAAATCTTAATCCCTATTCTAACTGCAAGTGCACAAATATGCAATCGTAGTACAAAGGGTATCGAATCCACAGAGACTCAAGTTTCACACGATAGATTATGAGTAGTCGAATTAAGCTAAGCAAGCAGATTTTTAAAGCAGTAAACAAGACATCAAGTAAACGAATGGAATGAGGTGAATGTAAGCAATTAACAGGTTTCGGGAAGTTCTCAGGAAATCAAGAAATCAGATAACAAACAATCAGGATTCGATCTATAGCGTTCTTGAACTAGAATCACAGAAGTATAACTAACCAGCTCTCGCTGCGATAATGATCTATGTCTAACAACCTAGCAAACCAACTCTCGTTGCGGATCCTAGAGTTCTAGACATGCATTAATTCCAAGTTCTTTCGTTCACAATTTATCTAGACCAAATCTCTTTGCGAATAGATAAATTGCTCACCTAAATCCTTTCTAGCTAATTAACCAACTCTCGCTGTGAAAATCAACCTAATATCAGTAATCTAAATGGCCAGTTTATATTAAGCGTTAAGAACAATTTAGGTAAAGAACTAGACGATAAATCCAAATTAATCAATTACTCTAACATTCTTTGAAATCCTTAACGAGAATCCCTAACCTAACAAGAGATCTACTCAGACATATCAATCATCACAAAAGACATAGTCAAAATAGATATCATATATAAATCCAAAAGAGTAAGAACATGGGTTCGAAATCTCCTCTCTCTCGAGTACAAGACCAACCCCAAATCTCCTAATCTTTGGTAAGTAAAGCCTAGCATAAAAAATGGCTCAAAAACCTAATTAATAGTGTAAAACACGATTTGGGTCTTTCTGTAAATATGAGAAACTTCTGGGTAAATATTGCAAATCTCCAAAAGCTGTATTTGTGACCCGCAGGAATTTCGTCCTTTAGTGGCGTCGGGCAACACCAACTTAATGCCGGGCGACACTAAGTGCAGACGCACCCAATGAACTATGTGAAATCCATGTATGCTGCAAAATCCCTCCAAAAGCTCCCAGAATCTCCAGATAAGCTCCAAACGTATCTAAACCTGCAAAGGACCCTAAAGACTCCAAATACAAGGTTAAATACTCAATATATACACTTATATCATGGTTGAAAACCTGTAAAAACCATGATATATCAACTCTCCCACACTTAGCTTTTGCTTGCCCTCAAGCAAAGAAAGAACCAAAGTATGAAAAAGAGGTTTAAAAACACAGAAACTCATTTCGTCTTAGGAACATTGCATTCACACTCACTTAGTAACACACATGAAAATATCCCTGCAGAGATCAAGACCACAATGTACTTCCCCCACACTTAGAAATTGTCCCAAGTAAACTCCACAATCAAGATATGACATTCAAGTTCACCACACTAACTTCGGTATTTATTTAAGTGCGGTCTCACAGAGGGAGTATCGTTCAGAGGACACATGGACTCAACCCAGTCAGTAGCTGACCACCAAACTGTCGGTTTCTGGTTCCTTTCTTTTCTCTTTCTCCCTTAGCACTGATTTTTACCCACTGGGTATCATTTTATTTTTTCTATCAGTGCTCTTCCCTTTTTATTCGGGGTGTACTTTGGACATGGTTCCATGGATACACAAGAGGTAATAGGGGTCTCTACCACTCCCGTGACCCCTTCGAAGCTACTAGCTTATCCGCAGTTTTTATCTCTTTTTTGTTTACTTTCAAGGAAGGGGAAAATCAGAAAACGTACTCAGACTTGATCATAGGCTGTGTCAAGCACATCAGAGGAATCCGATCCAGAGATACCAAGCCCCTAAGTGAGAATATTTAGTCAGGATTAGAAGTGAAGTTAGTAGTGGATCCTCTGAATAACTGAGAAGACATGGGTGTCCTTGGTAAGCTGATCCGTGTGTGGTTTTCTAACAGTCATAGAGCTACTGCAGGTCTGTCCAATGGTCACTTAGTTCCTGTTCCAGCGAAAATCTCCTCGGAAAATCATAGTTTCATACCAATTTTGACTCAATAAAACAATTTTGAAAACAAAGGACTGACTCTAAGAAAAGAAAGCAAACGACGGTCATTAACTACCTCCCCCACACTTAAACAACAATGTACCCATTGTTATCGCAGCTTGGGCTCGGGAGAACAAGGTATAGCCAGCGAAAAGCTCGGAAAATCAGAAACCTTACCTGAAGTTGCAGTTAGTGTCGACCGACATACAGCCAGTGTCGAGTGACACAAGGCTTTGGTCGACACATATCTGATCCGAATCGAGCGTCCTCGATTATGGTCCGTGTTTTCGAGTTTGTTGTCGACCAACACTGAAGGGTGTCGATCGACACTGCTATCTGCAACCTGTTCGTCACGTTCTGAAGCACCAAAAACAAGAAAAAAAAATCAAAGAAACAAAATCCTAAAACCAAAAAGAAAAGAAAAACTGAGCCAACAGTGGGTTGCCTCCCACTCAGCGCTTGTTTTCAGTCATTAGCTTGACTATTGGTAGGAGATCAGGTTCCTGGGGGTTTCAACAGAGGTTGTGAGTGCCTCTGCGAAAGTCTCATCATCCATGGCGGTGTGTAAGCGGTAACAGCATGAGATCGTCCAAGGAATGAGGGAATAGAGTCAGGGCGGGAGCGTAGCTTGGGTGGGATAGAGTTTTTCCCTGCATTCACAGCAATGATGTTAAGAGGATTGAGTTTAGAAGATGCATACCTTTGCTTTGGTGGATGTCTGATGTTTGGAGCTTTCTGCTTATGAGCAGTTGCAGGTTCTGAAGATGTTCGAGTAGATTCCTGAGGAACCACCATATTTTCTTCTCCAAGATCAGACACTGTAGCCTCACAAATCTGAGCTTCTTGTTCCACCTGAACACTAAAGGCTTGACCATTAGTAAAGATCATCTTCTTCGCATATCTCTGCACACAAGGATGAACTCGCGAAGCATCAGCTGGTGGAGTTTCATTCAGATTCTTATCCATCACTACCATGCATTTGACTGCACTCTGCTCATGTTTAGACCTCATAGGCTCTGGGGAAAGGTACATGAGGTTTGTAGACCCTTTCCTTAGCAAAAACATCAGATTTGTACGAAACTGGTTCTGCCCGACTACAGTGTCGATCGACACTGAATTGGTGTCGACCGACACTAGTTCCTGTCGACCCTTCCACGTCGAGCATGGTCGATTTCCGTTTGTCATGAGAACTCGAAATTGCCGTCAGAACTAGGTGTCGACCGACACTAAGAGGGTGTCGATCGACACTGAGGGATTTTACCAAAAGATCAATGTCGATCTCGGTCGATTTCGGTCCGTTGAAACTCTCGAACTCGCGTGTTTCAGTGGGTGTCGACCGACACTGATAAGGTGTGTCGCCCGACCCTGAGTCTGCAAGCTCGGATTCATCACTGTTTTCTACGATTTTCACCGCCTTAACTCCAAATTCTTCTTCCTGAATCAGCATATCTTCATCCTGAACTGAGATAGCATTTAAGTGGGCATTGTGAGTATACTTCCCCTTGATTGAGCTTGAAATCTGATCCACTTGTGTATCCAGCTACCTCATATGAGTGTTCAAGGACTCAAACTTCCCATTCAGATCTTCATATACAACATCAAGCTTCTTGTTGAAGTCCACAGTGGTCCTTGTCTGCCCCTCAAGTAACTGCTCCATCATAGCTTCCAATCTACTCTTATGAGCATTAGTAACAAGAGGTGTCTGATAAGAAAAAGCTCCATAGTTCCTTGTGAAGGAATTGTTCTGCTGCTGGAAAGGCTTCTGGAATGCAGACTTCGGAGCAAAGCCTTGCTGATTCCCAAACCTGTTTCCCTGATATCCAGACCCAGCGATGTAGCTCACATCTTCTTCTTCACAGCCTTCTCCATCCTTAATCACTTCAGTTTCTTGAGCAAAACTGACAGTCTTCTTCCCTATCAGCAAGCTGTGAACTGTGTCTAGCTTCTTCTTCACCTCAGCAATCTGGGAGCTGTCAGCTGTTCCACCAGACTCTTTTCTCCTCTTATCAGCATTTTTAGTGTTGTTGCTGCTTACCAAGTTCTCAATCAACACTTTAGCTTGTTCTGGAGTATTGGTATTGAAATTGCCATTGCTGGCAGCATCCAAAGCAGACTGGTACCAAAGATCAACACCTCTGAAGAAAATTCCCAGCAACTGAACTTCAGAGAATCCGTGATGAGGGCAGTCACATTGGTACATCTTAAACCTCAGCCAGGCAGTCTTAAAAGGCTCTGTAGGTCCCTAAGTGAATGTCAGAAGATCCTATCTGAGCTGATCGGAGCGAGCATCATCATAAAAATGCCTCGAAAACTCTCTCTTCACTGCATCCCAAGTGGTTAGCTTCCCAGGTGGAAGTTGCTTGATCCAAGCTGCAGCCTCTCCAACAAGAGAATATGAGAAGAGCTTGAGGTACAGAAAGTCATAACCACTCCATTGTGCTTCATCCCAGTGACGAAGGCTTCAAAATCCTCTATGTGATCCATTGGATGCTCATGCGGGAATCCATGGAAAGAATGCTGCCTCACCAGTGCATAGTAGGCAGTCTTAAGCTCAAGCTCATTCCTTTCAAAAGCAGGAGGTACGATCGCAGACCTGTTAGCATAGAACTCGTCAGGCCTGTTGTAATCAGATAGTGTCCTCCTAGCAGGAGGATTAACAATCTGTAGCTCAGGCTCAGGGATCACATTTCCTTCCGCATCAATTCTCTGTCCCTGAGCATTGTAAGGGTTGTTTTGCAGATCTCTCATAACACCTTCTGCATATAACATTCGGATTCATCATCCTCTCAGATTTCTGAACCTTCTTGGTTTCTTCCGCGAAAGGTGTCGACCGACGCTGAATCGGTGTCGATCGACACTAAGTTCTCTGGTTCGTGTTTTCCTGCAGAAACAAGAAAAACGCGAAAAGAGGTCAGATATGTCAAATCTTAATCCCTATTATAACTGAAAATGCACAGATATGCAATCGTAGTACAAAGGGTATTGAATCCACAGAGACTCAAGTTTCACACGATAGATTATGAGTAGTCGAATTAAGCTAAGCAAGCCGATTTGTAAAGCAGTACACAAGACAACAAGTAAACGAATGAAATGAGGTGAATGTAAGCAATTAACAAAGGCGTCAGGTTTCAGGAAGTTCTCAGGAAATCAGGAAATCAGATAACAAACAATCAGGATTCGATCTATAGCGTTCTTGAAATAGAATCACAGAAGTATAACTAACCAACTCGCGATGCGATAATTATCCCGGCAACGGCGCCAAAATCTTGATAGGTCAAATCTTAATCCCTATTCTAACTGCAAGTGCACAAATATGCAATCTTAGTACAAAGGGTATTGAATCCACAGAGACTCAAGTTTCACACGATAGATTATGAGTAGTCGAATTAAGCTAAGCAAGCAGATTTTTAAAGCAGTAAACAAGACATCAAGTAAACGAATGAAATGAGGTGAATGTAAGCAATTAACATGTTTCGGAAAGTTCTCAGGATATCAGGAAATCAGATAACAAACAATCAGGATTCGATCTATAGCGTTCTTGAACTAGAATCACAGAAGTATACTTAACCAGCTCTCACTGCGATAATTATCTATGTCTAACAACCTAGCAAACCAACTCTTGTTGCGGATCCTAGAGTTCTAGACATGCATTAATTCCAAGTTATTTTGTTCACAATTTCTCTAGACCAAATCTCTTTGCAAATAGATAAATTGCTCACCTAAATCCTTTCTAGCTAATTAACCAACTCTCGCTGTGAAAATCAACCTAATATCAGTAATCTAAATGGCCAGTTCAGATTAAGCGTTAAGAACGATTTATGTAAAAAACTAGACGATAAATCCAAATTAATCAATTACTCTAACATTCCTTGAAATCCTTAACGAGAATCCCTAACCTAACAAGAGATCTCCTCAAACATATCAATCATCACAAAAGACATAGTCAAAATAGATATCATATATAAATCCAAAAGAGTAAGAACATGGGTTCAAAATCTCTTCTCTCTCGAGTACAAGACCAGCCCCAAATCTCCTAATCTCTGGTCACTACAAAAAATATGGGCATTGATAGCACTTTAGGATTGCACGAATTCAGTAAGTACTATTGTAGAAGGTATGTTGGAATGAGATACTCTATTATAGCATTAAACTAATGCTAAGCCGTGTTTTAATTAAGCAGAAAACGAAAAATGAGATTTGGAGCCTAATATCTAGTACGCAAACGAGCGGTAACACTTAGAGGGAAACCAAACACTTAAGAGGGAAAATTTGGTTTGAGTTTATTTTCGTAATTGCTTTTATCAAGTTAAGAAAAAAAACTCCTTTCATGATGTTAAAAAAAAAGAAGATCATTCATCTTTCTCTCTCTCATCTATCTCTCGTCGTCGTCGCCACTCGTTTTAGCATTTTCTCTCGGACCATACGATGAAGCTACTTCTCTGTCGTTGACTTGTCCCTACCTCCCTGGGTCACTCCAAGAGATGTAATCAAAGGGGCTTCTTCGATGGTTGAGACGGGAACGGGTCACAAAGTGGTACAGAGTCGTCGTTATGATTGAGGAGCCATTCTCGGCTGTTTCTTATTCAGCGATTCAGTTTCATCAATGGTGGTGACATAGAGAGAAGAGAGAGCAATCAATTTAGCAGGGATCTTTGACCAAAGGTGATAATTTTCGTGTTGATTTCCATCTGGGTTTTATGAGTTTTATGTCTTGTTCTTGTTCGGGTCTTTCTTAGACTCTTCAATCGAATCAAAGACCCAATTTTTAATTTAGAATATTGGTATGGAATTCTTTTAACACATGTATTTGCGATTCCCAGATACGGACTAAAATGGTTGGATCAGACGAGAACAAACACGGAGCTATGGACCAATGAATCTACAAGGTATTATCGGAATCAAACAAGAAATCGAAACCCATATTTGTTTGGTTCCATTGTTGATTTTACTGAAACGATTTTTCTGTCACTAGTTTGTTATAGAAGCAACATTTTTAAGACCATAATCCTCAGATTCATTTTGTCTCAGGTTCTTAAAGTATGGCAAAGCAGTCTCCGCTGTAAAGCAAGATTAGAGTCATGAGGTTTGAATCTCAAAACTATATGCCTTCTAATTAATCAAACAAATTTTGGTCGTTTATCTTGGTGCTTAACATGCCTTTTCCATTGTTCTCTTATAATCTCTAAGTTAAAGTTTCTGTGTTTTGGGCAGGGAGATATCGGGATACAAGAAGATGAGGAGGAGCAGCAGAATGAGTACGAAGGAGTGAAGGTGTACAGAATCGAAGAGGATTTTGTGGTTTACTTAACTCCACAATTTCTCTCTTTCTCCTGTCGCTTTTCATGGTTTAATGGGCTTAGATATATACTACCTTTTACTCTGGTTTGGTTTACTTGCAGGAAGTAATCTCACATTCGACAAGCAAATCACATATGTTGTTAGATGAAGTAAGTTAAAGGTAAAACAGTGAGATTGTTGTCTTCATTCATTCATTTGGTATTGTTTGATGACAAACTATTAACTCTTTATTGTTGTCTTCTTCTTCTTTATTTTATGGAGATATACCAACTAATAATTTGCTGATGAGAGAATGCCAGAAATCATCCAACAATGTCAGAGTCTGTTTTTGATTCCATCTCTGATCAGGAGAGTTCACGAGAGGAGCCTAAAACTGTGGTAAAGGAGATGCTGATGGAGTTCCCTAATGTTGGCAATGATTTGAAACATGTAATTCCATAATTGTTTTCACGACATTGATAGTATTGGCCAAATTCTTTGTGTTTCGATTTTTTGGTTTAGATTCGGCACTAATCTCTACAATATTCTCGTGTTGCAGTGTGCCCAAAGCTTTCATTATGTTCCATCAACATCGGTACGTTCAGTCGGTTACTTATTTCTTGCTATGTTTTCTGATTTGGTTTTGGGTTCGTTTGATTCATCTTCTTCGTGAGGATATTTGTAGCTAGACTAACACAATGCGAGCTATGCAGGGATTTTTCGCAGCATTGTATGCTTTGTTTGGTGCGTTTTATTCTTTCTCATTCCCCCTGTAGAGTCTCTTCTTCTTGCTTATACATTATTGCTGTAACATAAATTGTTATATTTGTTACAGAGTGGGAGAAAACACTACAACTCATAGCTGTCATTGGCCTCGGTTTGGTATTCTTTTTGTTACTCCCTCTGTTCTAAGCTATAACCTTCAAATTTATCGTTTCTTTGCTTTGTTTCTCAACGTCTCTGGACATTATGCAGACTATATACCAACGACTTTCATCCTATGATGACTCTGAAGACTTCAAGCAAGACGTCAGGTATAAAAGCTTCAACATTGTTCGTAACATAAACTCAGGAAAGCCTCTGTATGTTCTTAACAAATATTGTTTCTTCTTCTTCTTCATTAAGGCTGTTGTTTGCACCGGTGAAACTTGGAGCTCAGGCTTTCTCATGGGCTGCAGGGAAACTTGAGACAAATGGTGTTGGTCTCCCAACTGCTGCTTGTAGAATCCCTTATAAGTTACATAGTTACAGAGAATAGATATAGTTGTTGCATGATGATGTTGTTTCACTTCTAAAGTGTTATCAAATCTTCGACATGGATTTTTGTATGTCTTTTTATTTGCAATGGAAAAATCAACCTTAAACCATTAATATAAAAGTGCCATTTCTTATATAGAATGAGATACACAAGATATAATATTGAATTTTCTAAATTAAACAAACAAATTTTCTTATATAAGATAAAATTAGAAACTAACAATTTCTTCATTTTTAATTTAGGGTATATATAGAGTTTAGAGTATAAAACATAATTAATTTATTTGTAATTTTTTAACTAATTAGAAAATATAAAAATAATTATCTCATAATATTAAGTTTTGGTGATTTTTAATTACATAATCTATTGAAAAATTCAACTATAATAAAAATTGAAGTCTTATAAATATTTTGTTTAGGGTTTAGGGTATTGCTTGGTTAGAGTTAGGATATTGGAGGGTAAATGTTTGATTAGTTTAGGATATAGAGTTTGAGTTTTTGATTAGTTTAGGGTATAGGGTTTAGAGTTTAAGGTATACAAATATAATTTTATAAGGTTTAAGACATAATTGTAAAGGTTTAAGGTAATGTAGGGTTAGAGTTAGGGTATTGGATTGGAGGGTAAGGGTTTTTTTAGTTTATGATATATGATTTAAGTTTTTGATTAGTTTAGGGTATATAATTTGGAATAGAGTATAATAATACAATTGTATAAGGTTTTGGATCAAAATCATAGTTCTTAACGTTGCAAAACTAGAAACTTTAAACAAAATTAGAGCCTAACTGACAAAAAAAAAATTTAGAGCCTTTGGAGCCTAATTTTCCCCCAATTTAGAGCCTAATTTCATTTCAGCGGGAACCCAAAAAGAATTGGAGCCTAATTTTTCCCCAATTTCCACCTCTCTCTTCCTCTCCTTGACGAAACCACTCATTATCAAAAAGAGAAACATGATTCTTTCCTCTCTTCTCTCTTTCTCTGGTTTCTTTAACGACGGCCGACAAGGCCACCGATCACTCTTTCAACGGTACTTCTCCTTCACCGGTCCTTCTCCTTCACCGAGACATCGGGTCAAAGAGAAATTGTGGTCTTATGCCATGGATTTCAATCAAGCAAGGTTAGTGTGCTTGAGTCTCTATGGTTCTCAGAAGAAAAATTGGAGTTGTTATACTTGATCTGATTATATTTCGTTTGTGTTATTGTGTAGGTGAAGTTAGGGTTTTATTGCTCTATCTACATCTCATCGGGCGGTTCTTCCAGAGGATCATGATTCCTCATTCCCATACCGCTTCCTTCTCTCTGTCTCTGAACTTGACTGTTCATCAGATTACTTTGATTAGGGTTTCTGCTTGCTGTTTTTAGTAGTGATTTTGATTACTTTTTTCATTTTGTGTTATTAGTTAATTTCTAGAGAATACTTAGATCTGGTGTTTTTATTTAATGCTCTTTAAAATTGCAGAAATCTTCGTTGCAATAGCAGTAACATGTGCTCGAGCGTTTGCATAAAACCAGAAACTGGAAAATACTCATTTACTCTATCCTGGCAAACAATTAGGATTTGAAGTTGTGTTTTGGTGTTAAAGCATATAGATTGTTTTTGAGAGGAACTATTGAATTTTTAGCAGAGAAGTTGTATTCTGCAACTTTCTAATTTCACAATAATCTGATGCTTAATCTGATGCTTAATCTGATGCTTATTGATTTAGTGTGGGAATCATCAAGTTTCATCCTTTATTTATGTGTGTTCATCAGGTGCTTACAGTGACCCAAGACAGAGTAAAACAGGTATTACGGTTCTCAACAAGCTGACTTGTTACTGTTAAATATTATCGTTTGCTTACATAAGTCTTTTGCACTAGGTTGTTGTTGTTGCTGATCATTGTCAGCTTGGCCCCGTCATTATGTGCAAGAAAGCAGCTCGTGCTGGCTTGGCACAGTATCTCTTTGAACGCCTTGTGCTTCTTGGCATTAAACCAATTACAGGTAGTATTTTAGTCGTGTAGCAGATTTTACCAATTGAAACGTAATTTCGTTACTGTTTTCTTTTCTTTTAACTCTTCAACACGTCCTTGTAGTCAATGACTTCCTCCAGGATCTGCTTGAAGCTGTAGAAACTGTAAGTCCACTGATCAAAAACTCGTTTGATTTTACTCGTTTCTTTACTTCAGTTGATCCTTCGTTATTACATGGTCTGGTCAGGGGAAAGCAAACACAGGACCAATCACAGGGAGATTGGCGCCAATATAAGAAGCAGCAGGGAAGATGCCGGACTGAGGCATGAGCTCCGACTGAAGATGCTTCTGCTGAGCCTCGTGGTCCTCTAACATCAATCGAGACTCAGAGACTTGAGTATCGTCCGTCGAGGTTTCTTCTGATCCGTTTGCATTGGAAGCCAAGTATTTTACTGAGCTTCGTGTTCTTAACAGAGATGTAAGGACGAATTGCAACAAATTAAGTCGCATATATATATGTATTGTATTTTTTTTTTCTTTTTTTGTATTAGGAGTTATATTTGTAGTTATAAATTAAGAATTGTATTTATAAATTTATGATAAATTATGTAATTTGTCTTTTTATAAATTTGATTTTATTATTAATTTTTCAGTAATTAGAATAATATTCAAAATATCAAAAAACCAATCCTAATATTAATATGCAAAATATCATAGCATATTAAATTAATGCCATCATAACATATATTATTGCATATAAAAAACTGCTACAAAAGTTTATATCATGGCAAATATAACGAGTTGTATTAGATACTACTATAGCATATAGAGGTGTGATACCAATATAGATTAAAGCATTATGTTTATGCTATAATAGATTGCACCAACCATAGCAAGCTAAAATTAACGCTATTAAATTGCAATAATAACATAGCACGAAAGAAATGCTATTGTAGAGGGGGGGGGGTCTATTATAGTTGCCGCTGTCAGAGCGTTTTTGGAAACGCTATCTATTACATACCATAGCTTGTATCGTGTGCTATGAATGTTGATTTTTCTTGTAGTGGGTAAGTAAAGACTAGCCTAAACAATGGCTCAAAAACCTAATTAATAGTGTAAAACACGATTTGGGTCTTTCTGTAAATATGAGAAACTTCTCGGTAAATATTGCAAATCTCCAAAAGCTGTATTTTTGACGTGCATGAATTTCGTCCTTTAGTGGCGTCGGGCGACACCAACTTAGTGTCAGGCGACACTACGTGCAGACGCACCCAGTGAACTCTGTGAAATCCATGTATGCTTGATATACCATGGATTTTAGGGTTTTTAACCATGGTATATATCTTATTTATCGAGTCTTTTATTATGTTTTGGAGTCTTTTATCTATGTTCACAGGTCTAGTCTCGTTTGGAGCGGATTTGGACATTATGGCGCATTCTGGAGCATTTTGGAGCATTTGGCCGAGAGATGGACTTCACTGTCGATTTCACAGACTTGTGTCGATCGACACATCTTGTGCATCGATCGACACAAGGTCGACACAGACTTCTCGCGAGCGTTTAATGAAGATTTGAGGAAATTGCACTTTTGCCCAGAAGTTTCTCATAATTACAAAGAAGCCCCAGCCGACTTTAGACCATTATATTAGGGGTTTTAAGCCATTGTTTAGGCTACGCTTTACTTACGCTCTATTTTACTTTGAGAGAGAGTTAGGGGCTGATCCTGTTCTCGAAAGAGAGAGGATTTCGAACCCCAGTTCTTTACTTGATTTTATGATATTTGGTTTTCTATTCATGATGTCTTCTGTTTCGATGAACATGTCTGAGTAGATTACCTGTTAGGTTTAGGGATTCTCATTAGGGATTTCATGGAATTATAGGTTTATAAATATGTAGGGATTCATACTTGTTAGTTCTTCATCTAGGTTGTTCTTAATGCTTGATCTGAACTGGCCACTTAGATTATTGATGTTAGGTTTATTTCCACAACGACAGTTGGTTGATTAGCTAAAAAGAACCTAGATGAGCAATTTGATCTACTCGCAAAGAAATTTGGTTTAGAGGAATTGTGAACGAAAGAACTTGAGTTTAATGCTTGTTTAGAACTCTAGAATTCACAACGAAAGTTGGTTTGCTAGGTTGTTAGACATAGATAGGATTCACAACGAAAGTTGGTTTCTTATACTTCTGTGATTCCAGTTCTAGAACAGATTTATGATATTAGATCCCGATTGATTGATTAGCTTATGTTCCTGATTTCCTGAGAAATCCCAAGACTTAACGCCTTCGCCTTCTGATTTACAAAATCGCTACTGATTTACTTTTCTGCTTGCTTTTAGTCTCACTACATTGCTTTCTCCTAGTTTAATCTTGACCGTTCTAAATCTATCGTTGCCTAGAGTCCTTGTGGATTCGATACCCTAAGTACTACATTGACATTACTGTGCACTTGTAGTTAGTATAGGGATAAAACTTACACCTATCAAGTTTTTGGCGCTGTTGCCGGGGACTCTTTTGAGTCTTCGATAGATTTGAACTTAGGGTTTAGACTAGGTTTTTTGTTTTTGTTTTTGTTTACTAATTTTTTTTCTTCTTTTCTTGCGTTTCAGGTACGCCTGTAATTGCACTGCATCGATCGACACGGTCATGTGTGTCGATCGTCACATCTTCGCACTTGCATCGATCGACACTACTTTGCCTCGATCGACACAGAGCGCAAGATGATGGGAATGATGGAACGGATGTTGGAAAATCAGCAGAATAACTCATTCCGCAGAGACTATGGTTCCAATTCATTCACCAGAGATTATGAATCTTCATCATATCAGCATGTTCCTCCTCAAAATACGCAGTCTGATAAGCTGATAAGTATGATGGAGCAGTTATTGGATAGACAGGAAAGGGATTTGAACTACATCAGTGGCTCTGATTTCCAAGGAAATAGGTTTGGTAATCAGCAAGGTAACAGGTTCTTTAATGGTGAACAGAAGAGTGCTTTCACAAGCAATCAAAACTCTTCTGGATATGGATAGAATGCTGGTTATCAGGAGCCTTTTCAGCAAGGTAATTCTTATCAGAGAACCTATGGATCATCTTCTTATCAGACACCTCCTGCTGCTAATGCTTATGAGAGCAAGATGGAAACCATGATGGAGCAGTTGCTAGAGGATCAGACTAAGACTGCTATAGACTTAGACATGAAGCTGGATGCTATGCATGAAAATCTGAATGGGAAGTTTGAATACTTAAGCACACATGTGAAAAGGCTGGATGTTCAAGTTCAACAGAAAGATGGAGCAATACAAAGGCAGAATGAAGCTAGGACAGCTGAACAGAAGCAATACATCAATGCTGTGATCACAGGAGATGAAATTGAGTTGCTAGGAGAAGAAGAGGACATCATCTCGTATTTTTTGAAAGAATTCTGTCTGTCTGAGACAAGCATCGATCGACACAACTCGTGCATCGATCGACACAGTCCCGATACGTCTGATGGAATCGTTCGAAATCGCCTTGCATCGATCGACACACATCGTGCATCGATCGACACAAATTCCAGACGGGACCAGAAACCTGCAACAGTCCTAGAACGAGTCTATAAGCCCTCTGTGATGTATCCTAAGGTTCCTAAACTGTGTAAACAGGAGATAGACGTGGCTAATTGCATAAAAGTGATGGAAAAGAAGCTGGTTCAGATTACAGAGAAGCTTCCAGATCCAGGAGCATTTGTGCTAGACTGTTATATCTCTAAGGACAGATTCAAGCGTTCTCTGTGTGACTTAGGATCTTGTGTGAATCTAATGCCGTACTCAGTTGATGTGAGATTGGGAAAGATGGAATTCCAGCCTACTAGGATCTCTCTTATCCTAGTTGATCGTTCAAAGCGATATCCGGAAGGAGTTCTTAAGGATATTCCTGTCATAGTTGGAAACTACTTGATTCCAACGGACTTTGTAGTGCTGAAGTATGAGATTGAACCTGATGATCCTCTGCTGCTTGGTAGATCCTTCTTAGCTACTGATGGAGCTGTGATTAATGTGCAACATGGGATAATTTATCTCCACCTGGGAGATGAGACATTGCAGTTCAAGATGGAAAGGAAGCAGGGAGCCACCATTGATGGACAGAGCTTCAGTGTTGAGGTGGAACCAGAGGTTCCTATTGGAGAAAAGAAGATGGCAGTTCATTCTGAACTTGCTTTAACATCTTTGGTGCCTGCAACTGCTCATAAGCAGAAAGCTCCACACATCTCATTTCCACCTAAGGTAAGGCATAAATCATCTAAGTTTAAACCTCCTGACCGCATTGCTTTGAATGCAGGAAAACGCAGAATCCCACCCAAGCTTCACTCCCGCCCTGATTCTACTCCTTCATTCCTTGGAAGATCTCATGATCCGAAAGCATATACGCCACCTTGGATGAGGAGATATTCACAGAGACACTCAAAGTCTCTGTTGAAACCGCCATGAGTCTAATCTGTATCCCATAATCAAGCTAATGACTAAAAACAAGCGCTGATTTGATATTTTTAATTTTTCTGTTTTTGTGTGTTCAAAGGCGTGAGAAACAGGCAGAATCACATTGCATCGATCGACACATCTTGTGCATCGGTCGATGCAGTTGCGATTCACGGTTAGCCGATTTGATTGCGGTTTAGACATCGGTTATTCACATAACCGCGAGCAGAATTCGCCTTGCATCGATCGACACACATTGTGCATCGATCGACGTAGGGCAACGACAGGTAAGTATTCTGCAACTTTCGGATTCGTTTCAATTTGATTATTTATTCTCGCCGACCCTAAGCTTGACACTATTGGGGACAATGTGTTTTATTGAGTCAAAATTTGTATGAAACTATGATTTTTCGAGGAAACTTTTCGCTTGAACAGGAACTAAGTGACCATTGGACAGACTTGCAGGACCTCTATGACTATTAGAAAACCCCAAACAGATCCGCTTACCAAGAACACCCATATCTAACCAGGTATTCGGAGGATCCATTACTAGTCTCGCGCTTAATTTTGACTTTAATTTCTCACTTAGGGGCTTGGTAATATTTGGGTCGGATTCCTTTGATGTGTTTGGCACAGCCTGTGATCCTGTTCTTAAGTATGGTTTTTGATTTTCCCATCCTTTGAAAGTAAAAAAAAAGAGATAAAAACCGAGGATAAGCTAGTATCTTCGAAGTGGTCGCGGGAGTGGTAGAGACTCCTATTACCTCCTGTGTATTCATGGAAAGATCCAAAGTTAAACCCCAATAAAAAGGGAAGAGCACTGATAGAAAAAATAAAATGATACCCAATGGGGAAAAATTAGTGCTAAGGGAGAAAGGGAAAAGAAAGAAACCAGAAACCGACAGTTTGGTGGTCAGATACTGAATAGGTTGAGTCCATGTGTCCTTTGATTCGATAATCCCTCTGTGAGACCGCACCTAATTGTATACAGAGACTGGTGTGGTGAATTTTAATGTCCTAACTTGATTCTGGAGTTTACTTGGGACAGTTGCTAAGTGTGGGGGAAGTATATTGTGGTCTTGAGTTCTGTAGGAAAGTTTTCAGTGGTTTACTAAGTGAATGTGAATGCGAAAGTTCCTAGGACGAAATGAGTTTTTGTGTTTTCAAACCTCTTTTCTTATACTTTGGTTCTTTACTTGCTTGAGGGCAAGCAAGAGCTAAGTGTGGGGGAGTTGATATACCATGGATTTTAGGGTTTTTAACCATGGTATATATCTTATTTATCGAGTCTTTTATTATGTTTTGGAGTCTTTTATCTATGTTCACAGGTCTAGACACGTTTGGAGCGGATTTGGACATTATGGCGCATTCTGGAGCATTTTGGAGCATTTGGCCGAGAGATGGACTTCACTGTCGATTTCACAGACCTGTGTCGATCGACACATCTTGTGTATCGATCGACACAAGGTCGACACAGACTTCTCGCGAGCGTTTAATGAAGATTTGAGGAAATTGCACTTTTGCCCAGAAGTTTCTCATAATTACAAAGAAGTCCCAGCCGACTTTAGACCATTATATTAGGGGTTTTAAGCCATTGTTTAGGCTATGCTTTACTTACGCTTTATTTTACTTTGAGAGAGAGTTAGGGGCTGATCCTGTTCTCGAAAGAGAGAGGATTTCGAACCCCAGTTCTTTACTTGATTTTATGATATTTGGTTTTCTATTCATGATGTCTTCTGTTTCGATGAACATGTCTGGGTAGATTACCTGTTAGGTTTAGGGATTCTCATTAGGGATTTCATGGAGTTATAGGTTGATAAATCTGTAGGGATTCATACTTGTTAGTTCTTCATCTAGGTTGTTCTTAATGCTTGATTTGAATTGGCCACTTAGATTATTGATGTTAGGTTGATTTCCACAACGACAGTTGGTTGATTAGCTAGAAAGAACCTAGATGAGCAATTTGATCTACTCGCAAAGAAATTTGGTTTAGAGGAATTGTGAATGAATGAACTTGAGATTAATGCTTGTTTAGAACTCTAGAATTCACAACGAAAGTTGGTTTACTAGGTTGTTAGACATAGATAGGATTCACAACGAAAGTTGGTTTCTTATACTTCTGTGATTCCAGTTCTAGAACAGATTTATGATATTAGATCTTGATTGATTGATTAGCTTATGTTCCTGATTTCCTGAGAAATCCCAAGACTTAACGCCTTCGCCTTCTGATTTACAAACTAGCTACTGATTTACTTTTCTGCTTGCTTTTAGTTTCTCAATACATTGCTTTCTCCTAGTTTAATCTTGACCGTTCTAAATCTACACTTGCAGTTAGTATAGGGATAAAACTTACACCTATCAAGATTTCGGCGCCGTTGCCGGGGACTCTTTTGAGTCTTCGATAGATTTGAACTTAGGGTTTAGACTAGGTTTTCTGTTTTTGTTTTTGTTTACTATTTTTTCTTCTTCTTTTTCTTGCGTTTCAGGTACGCCTGTAATCGCACTGCATCGATCGACACAGTTCTGTGTGTCGATCGTCACATCTTCGCACTTGCATCGATCGACACAGAGCGCAAGATGATGGGAATGATGGAACGGATGTTGGAAAATCAGCAGAATAACTCATTCCGCAGAGACTATGGTTCCTATTCATTCACCAGAGATTATGAATCTTCATCATATCAGCATGTTCCTCCTCAAAATACGCAGTCTGATAAGCTGATAAGTATGATGGAGCAGTTATTGGATAGACATGAAAGGGATTTGAACTACATCAGTGGCTCTGATTTCCAAGGAAACAGGTTTGGTAATCAGAAAGGTAACAAGTTCTTTAATGGTGGACAGAAGAGTGCTTTAACAAGCAATCAAAACTCTTCTGGATATGGACAGAATGCTGGTTATCAGGAGCCTTTTCAGCAAGGTAATTCTTATCAGAGAACCTATGGATCATCTTCTTATCAGACACCTCCTGCTGCTAATGCTTATGAGAGCAAGATGGAAACCATGATGGAGCAGTTGCTAGAGGATCAGACTAAGACTGCTATAGACTTAGATAGGAAGCTGGATGCTATGCATGAAAATCTGAATGGGAAGTTTGAATACTTAAGCACACATGTGAAAAGGCTGGATGTTCAAGTTCAACAGAAAGATGGAGCAATACAAAGGCAGAATGAAGCTAGGACAGCTGAACAGAAGCAATACATCAATGCTGTGATCACAGGAGATGAAATTGAGTTGCTAGGAGAAGAAGAGGACATCATCTCGTATTTTTTGAAAGAATTCTGTCTGTCTGAGACAAGCATCGATCGACACAACTCGTGCATCGATCGACACAGTCCCGATACGTCTGATGGAATCGTTCGAAATCGCCTTGCATCGATCGACACACATCGTGCATCGATCGACACAAATTCCAGACGGGACCAGAAACCTGCAACAGTCCTAGAACGAGTCTATAAGCCCTCTGTGCCGTATCCTAAGGTTCCTAAACTGTGTAAACAGGAGATAGACGTGGCTAATTGCATAAAAGTGATGGAAAAGAAGTTGGTTCAGATTACAGAGAAGCTTCCAGATCCAGGAGCATTTGTGCTAGACTGTTATATCTCTAAGGACAGATTCAAGCGTTCTCTGTGTGACTTAGGATCTTGTGTGAATCTAATGCCGTACTCAGTTGCTGTGAGATTGGGAAAGATGGAATTCCAGCCTACTAGGATCTCTCTTATCCTAGCTGATCGTTCAAAGCGATATCCGGAAGGAGTTCTTAAGGATATTTCTGTCAGAGTTGGAAACTACTTGATTCCAACGGACTTTGTAGTGCTGAAGTATGAGATTGAACCTGATGATCCTCTGCTGCTTGGTAGATCCTTCTTAGCTACTGCTGGAGCTGTGATTAATGTGCCACATGGGATAATTGATCTCCACCTTGGAGATGAGACATTGCAGTTCAAGATGGACAGGAAGCAGGGAGCCACCATTGATGGACAGAGCTTCAGTGTTGAGGTGGAAACAGAGGTTCCTATTGGAGAAAAGAAGATGGCAGTTCATTCTGAACTTGCTCTAACATCTTCAGTGCCTGCAACTTCTCATAAGCAGAAAGCTCCAGACATCTCATTTCCACCAAAGATAAGGCATAAATCATCTAAGCTTAAACCTCCTGACCGCATTGCTTTGAATGCAGGAAAACGCAGAATCCCACCCAAGATTCACTCCTACCCTGATTCTACTCCTTCATTCCTTGGAAGATCTCATGATCCGAAAGCATATACGCCACCTTGGATGAGGAGATATTCACAGAGACACTCAAAGTCTCTGTTGAAACCGCCATGAGTGTAATCTGTATCCCATAGTCAAGCTAATGACTAAAAACAAGCGCTGAGTGGGAGGCAACCCACTGTTAGGTTCATTTTTGTTTTTGTTTTTCGTTTTGATTTGATATTTTTAATTTTTCTGTTTTTGTGTGTTCAAAGGCATGAGAAACAGGCAGAATCGCATTGCAACGATCGAAACATCTTGTGCATCGGTCGATGCAGTTGCGATTCACGGTTAGCCGATTTGATTGCGGTTTAGACATCGGTTATTCACATAACCGCGAGCAGAATTCGCCTTGCATTGATCGACACACATTGTGCATCGATCGACGCAGGGCGACGACAGGTAAGTATTCTGCAACTTTCGGATTCGTTTCAATTTGATTATTTGTTCTCGCCGACCCTAAGCTTGACACTACTGGGGACAGTGTGTTTTAAGTGTGGGGGAGGAGCTACAGACGCACGCTTTTGTTTTCTTAAGTGCCAGTCCCATGTTTTTCAAAATTGTTTTATTGAGTCAAAATTTGTAAGAAACTATGATTTTTCGAGGAAACTTTCCGCTTGAATAGGAACTAAGTGACCATTGGACAGACTTGCAGGACCTCTATGACTATTAAAAACCCCCAAACATATCAGCTTACCAAGGACACCCATATCTAACCAGGTATTCGGAGGATCCATTACTACTCTCGCGCTTAATTTTGACTTTAATTTCTCACTTAGGGGCTTGGTAATCTTTGGTCGGATTCCTTTGATGTGTTTGGCACAGCCTGTGATCCTGTTCTTAAGTATGGTTTTTGATTTTCCCCTCCTTTGAAAGTAAAAAAAAAGAGATAAAAACAGAGGATAAGCTAGTAGCTTCGAAGTGGTCGCGGGAGTGGTAGAGATTAGAGAAATTTGGTTTAGAGAAGTTGTGAACAAACGAACTCGGAATTAATGCATGTCTAGAACTCTAGGATTCGCAACGAAATTTGGCCTGCTAGGTTGTTAGATATAGATAACTATCGCAGCGAAAGCTGATTAGTTTTACTTCTGTGATTCTAGTTCAAGAACGCCCATAGATTGAATCCTGATTGTTTGTTAATCTGATTTCCTGATATCCTGAGAAATTCCCGAAACCTAACGCCTTCGTTTGATTGCTTACACACATCTCGCTTGATCTGTTTACTTGCTATTTTGTTTACTACTTTACAATCTGCTTCGCTTAGCTTAATCCGAATTACACATAATCTATTGTGTGACCGGAGTCCTTGTGGATTCGATACCCTAAGTACTACATCTGCATCACTGTGCACTTGCAGTAAGAATAGGGATAATTCTTGACCTATCATGTAGCGGTTATAAGTCTACGATATAACATTAATCTGAGGACAAAAGAACCAAAGAAAATAAGTCTACTACCATTAATCTGAAACATGAAAAAGTCTACGATATAACAACTGACTCCAAATAAAGCTACCATTAAGCATAAAAGTTAAACACCAATTCGACCAACAACACCTGCCACTAACTCCTTCAGCTTTGCAATCTCTTCAACGTTGTTTTTCATCTCCATACGCATTTGTTGTATCTGAAATTCATGGTGTGATAAGCTTTGAATCCTCTTAGACTGACCTCCCTCCTTAACTTAGTCATCACTTCTTCGACCGCGTCAACCCATTTTTCCGAATGTGGTAGCCATCATTCTGCACATAAATACATATATACACATTTATCCAATATTTCCATTAAATTTCTAAATGTGATCTCCTCTTCTCACCTTAAACACATTGCATGTAAAGTATCGCATTCCTAGCTCGGCTTCAGTTTTGGTTTGAGAGGTCTCCTCGATGATTTTTCCACCACATGGACTTCTTTTCGGAATGCCAAAATCACCATCGGCTATGGCATAAAGCATGTCGATTAGCATCTTGTTCCTCTTTGCATCACTATAGCTCGGGTCCATAATAAAGATCTAAAAGTAAAGTATATAGAAAGAATAAATCAATTAATCAATCTCCTTCCCAAATAGTGTACAATCATTCAAATGAATACTAAATCAATCCTACGATAACTAACTTGACACACAAACAAGTCTACAACTATTCTAATGAAACCTCTAAACAAGTCTACAATCACTAAACTAAAACCATAAATTAATTCCGTAAACATGAAATAAAGTCTACAATAATATAACATAAGTCTACTATGAAACGATTGTTATTTCAAGTAAAAATGAAATTCAACCATCATATCAATACATAAATCTACCATCAAATATATCAACCATGAAATTAGAAAAATTCAAATATCGCCGGAAGTATATGTTTCTTCATCGGAGTCACCTATCACCACCACTGTTTCACTCAAAATCGCTAAAATCGCCTCCGTTCTATTTTTTCAGAGTCACTATCACATTAGATGAGGAAAAATTTAGATTAAGATGGAGTAAATGAAGAAGGAGTTACGATTGAGAAATGGAAGGGAAGAAAACTTACCAACGTCGCCGGAAATGTCGCCAAAAGTCGCCGATTTGCAAAGTCACAGTTGCATGCGGAGAGAATAAGTAAACACTACAAGAAAACAGGGCCATTACCGACGGAATTACCGACGGCAAAAATTTCGTCGGAATTTACCGACGATATACCGACGGGTTACCGACGGGAAGATTTCGACGAAATACCGTCACAAATTTTCGACGGTTTCTAAAACCGTCGGAAAATTCCGATGATAAACCGATGACTACAGACACCGTCGGTTTTCCGTTGGTTTAGCTTTGGTTCAACGTATAACCATTAATGTAACCGTTGGACCGACAAAAAAACCGACGGAAATTCATCGGTTTTCCGTCCCTTATTTTCGTATACATACCTCATTCCTCCTCTCTTCCCCTCCACACCTAACCCTTCTATAACTCTCTCTCTCTCTCTCTCTCTCTCTCTCTAATACTCCTTATTACCAAGAAAAATATCTTCTTCTAACTATTAAAGATCGTGGATGGACGGTCCGAGGGTTGATGAGACGACGACCCTATTGCACAGGGAATATGCACTCGATATTACGGAATTCATGTCGTTAGCTTGCAATCAGCCACATACGCTGAAAACCGGTAAGTTAAAATGTTCATGTACTGATTGTCGAAATTTTAGAAATCCTACGATTGGCGAAGTATGGCATCACTTGTATTCAGTTGGATTTATGGCGGGTTATAAGATTTGGTATCTTCATGGGAAAACTTCGGATTATGCAAGTAGTAGTAGAGAACCTTATGGTAGTACTAGTACTAGGGAACCTAATGTTAGTTCTAGCGAACCTTATAGTGCCGATGTAGATTTTGGTGTAGGTACCGTTCAGATGGTTAATGATGCATATAGAGATAATATTCTAGAAGTAGATGAATATCAAATTCCTAGGGTAGATGAGGAACCTAATGTAGAAGCTAGGAGATTTTTTACTTGTTAAATGCAGCGAAGCGGCCGCTTTACGATGGTTGCAGAGAGGGTCATTCGGCATTATCATCTGCTACAAGATTAATGGCCATAAAGACGGATTACAATCTGGCAGAGGAATGTGTGGATGCGATTTGCGATTTTGTGAAAGATATTCTTCCTGAAGAAAATCTTGCGCCAGGTTCATACAACGAGGTCGAGAAACTTGTTAAAGGGCTTGGATTACCGTACCAGATGATAGATGTGTGCATCGATAACTGTATGATATATTGGCGAGAAGATGAATACCGTCTGGAATGTAAATTCTGTAAGAAGCCGTGCTATGAGGATACAAGTGGATTAGCTAAGGTTCCATTCAAGGGAATGTGGTATATGCCGTTAACCGATAGGCTGAGGCGCTTATACCAATCGGAGCGAACTGTGGGGGAAATGAGATGGCATGCTGAGCATGGAAGAGGAGCAAAGATTGCACATCCGTCGGATGTTGAAGCGTGGCGACATTTTCAGAGTGTATATCCAGATTTTGCGTACGAGCAACGTAACGTGTACCTCGTATTATGCACATATGGTTTCAACCCGTTTGGAAGGCATGAGAGACAATATTCGTTGTGGCCAGTGATTCTAACTCCTTATAACCTACCGCCTTCTATGTGTATGCTTTGAGAGTTTCTTTTCCTCTCCGTACTTGTTCCCGGTCCAGAGCATCCAAGAAGATCACTTGATGTATTCTTGTAGCCTTTGATATATGAGTTGCAAATGTTATGGCTGCCCGGTGTTGTAGCATATGATGTCTCCTGCAAGGAAAATTTTCTGATGAGGGCTGCTCTAATGTGGACCATTAGCGATTTTCCGGCTTACAGTATGTTATCAGGATGGAAAACGCATGGGAGGTTAGCATGTCCGTATTTTCAGGAGAAGACCGATGCATTGCAGTTGAAGAATGGACGCAAATCGTGTTGGCTTGATTGTCATAGAAGATTTCTACCGCATGATCATCCATATCGGAAAACACTAAACTTTTTACAAAGAAGAGGAAAGTGTTTGATGATCTTATTCTCCAAGACGATGGGTCGACTACTTTGGGCCTCTTAGAAGGATTTGGTGCATTAAGAAGTCGTGAATGTGGGGGGAACGGGCATGAGAATATATATGGAGCTGGTGTTGTCCACAACTGGCACAAGCTAAGCATCTTTTGGGATTTACCATATTTGAAGGACCAACTACTAAGGCATAATCTTGATGTTATGCACATTGAGAAAAATTTCTTTGATAACATCATGAACATTGTTCTCAACGTGCAAGGGAAGACGAAAGATAATGTGAAGTCTAGGCTTGATTTGCCTGAAATTTGTGATCGGCCTGAACTTCATCTTCAGAAGAATGGAAAACCCCCAGTTCCAGCGTATTGGGTGGACCCGAAGTCGAAGGAAGAGTTCTTTAAGTGGATTATGCTAAAAGTTAAATTCCCTGACGGTTACGCATCAAACTTGCGTAACTGTGCGGACACTGATGGAGAAAAGTTTATCGGAATGAAGAGTCATGATTGTCATGTGATAATGCAGCTACTCTTACCGTTTGCATTTGCTCATCTCCTTCCCCGAGAAGTACACAAAGCAATTGCAGCGGTGGGATCTTTTTTCAGGGATATATCGACCATGTCACTTACTGTTGATGGCATCAGAAATTTGGAGCAAAACATTCCTAAGATCTTATGCAATTTGGATAAGATATTTCCACCGTCTTTCTTCGATGTCATGGAGCATTTGCTTATTCATCTCCCGGGTGAAGCTAGACTTGGTGGTCCGGTACAATATCGGTGGATGTATCATTTCGAGCGCTATATGTTCCACCTTAAAAAAAGGTGAAGAATCCCGCTAAAGTGGAGGGTTCTATTGCCGGTCAATATAACAACAAAGAGACTGCGTCCTTTGCTAGCTATTACTTCCCTTCGCAAGTGCGCACAAGGAGCATGCGTCCAGCTAGAAACGATGATAGGGGAGAGAGGCAAATTTATCGGTCACATGTTCCTAACATTTTTCAACAAGTTGGGCGGTTAAGTGGAAAAGAAGGAAAGCGCCAACTAACAACCCAAGAGCATACACATCTCCACAAGTACATTTTGACCAACTGCGAAGAAGTATTTCAATATGAGAGGTATATATGTTCAATTTATGGTTTTTATTGCACTTGGTTTAAACATGTAAAGATAATTGTTTTACTAATGTATATTTATTTGATTTTTTTTTTTAACTTTTTGTAGGTTATATATGGAAGCTCTCCTGTTTCATCATCCAGAATTGGACGAGGCCCAACGTGAGGCTCGAAAACAAAGATATTCCAGCCGTTGGTTAACCTTTTATGTAAGAATTTGTTTCTCTTAAATCTTACAAAATCCTTGGAGAAACTGAGTAACTTTATAACTTTGATGTAATCCTACTCTTAGGTTCGGCAGGAACTCGCTAGTGGAAGCACCCCAGAAGATTGGTTAGTTGACATAATGGAAGGCCTCCACTACACAGCAAAGTCTTATCCAAGATATTGCACTAGGGGGTACGCAATTAAGGTGCATATAGAGGGATCAACAAGAATTACCGCCGATCATGGAGTTTCATCCGCATCTGGCGAAGTTGTTTACTATGGTATTCTCAAAGAAATATTAGAAGTAAAATACATAGGGAAGCTTGGCATGCGATGTGTGGTTTTTCTATGTGATTGGTATAACCCGATCCTAGGGAAAGGTGTTGCGATCGATGAGTTTGGTATGACGTCAATTAATTCAAGCAAGAAACTCAGAAACTACGATCCGTTCATTATTGCTTCACAAGCAGATCAGGTTAGTAACCAAAAATAATTATGTTTATTATATAGTTAGCATTTAATAAAGTTTTTTTCTAATTATAATATACCATCAATGCAGGTTTATTTATTCCTTTCCCTCGTACCACTTACAAAAACGATCCATGGATCACAGTTACGAAAATAAACACGCGAGGGAGAGTGTTCGGAGTTGAGGAAGGCGAAGTAGAGCCCTTACAAGCAAGCGGAAGTGATTTTATAGCTCCTGTAGAGAATCCCTTGAAGTTAATCTAGTTTTCGACTTCAGTCATTTCGGGGACATTGTTCTTCATTCAGAATCCGAAGAAGAGATAAGCGAATTTGACGACGACACCGACTCTATTTCAACTGACTATGATCCAGATAGTGACGGAGAATGATAGATAAAAAAACATTTCTAATACTTATCAAGAATCAAAATGTATTGCAATTAATTATGGATATGTTGATTTGTCTTTCTTTTTTTTTTTCCAAATGTTCCTATTATAAGTAATATGAATAACGGATTGTATCAAAAGTACAACGTTAACACTTAGCTCAGTTGGTCATATACCACAACACCAGCGCACTATATATCCAACCCAAGTTTGAACCACGGGTGTGGCGAGAAATTTTTGTTTAATTACAAAATTTTCGACGGAATATCGACGAATTACCGACGGCACATATGTATCTATCGGAATTCCATCGATATTTTCCGACGGAATTATGATGGAATAAAGCTTAGGGTTTCGGAATAGGAAACGGATAATCGTGCAACCTCTCAGTGGTAAGTGTAGTTATCTTTTGTATTATTGGGTTTCAATATTTGATCCAAATGACATCTTTTGGTTGATTACAATAAATTACAATGTGTCGGACTATAACACATCGTCGTATACAATAACGGTTAAGACAAAGTTAGTGTGAAACGTTGTTTATCTTTATATTTTCAAAATTTTATTAATACAGAGATGTAGAAACATAAAGTTCAATGTTAATGTTACATATAAATGTGGACGTTGTAAAATGACAACCCCTAAACCCTATATGAAACCCTAAACCCTAATCCGTCTGAATCCCGTCGGAAATTTGTGACGGTTTGTCATCGGTAAACCGTCGGTTTACCGTCGGTTCGCCGTCGGTTTTCCATTGGTAATAGTCATTAACGGTCAAAACACCGCAGTAACTATCCACTCTTCCCCATGCGACGTCTTGGTAAAAGTATTTTCGGAAATTAATTTATTTTCCAACGGAGTTCCTTCGGAAATTTTTGTATAAATAGGGTCCGAATTTCATAAGTTTTTCATTCAAATCACAAACAACTTAAGAAAAAAAAATGGATTTCGTTTATTTCTCTCTCGAGGCCCGCGAATCTGCTTTGCGAGTAATCGCACTACCTGATCGGGAACAACTTCCCAATCTTGATCCGTCCCGCCAAGCTCACCGGGCTGTTTGGTTCGGATACAACGCGGTTATTCCGTCTGTAATCAGCGACATCATTGAAGGTCGTTGGTCTTGCAGCTATCTTACATACTACAGCGTGCCGACACGTCTCAAAAAATCTTGGTTCGATTATTTCTTAGTAAGTATTTTTGTTCTTTATTTTTTTATATTAAAATATATTTAATAATACAAAAATTGCAGCGTTACAGGTGTACTTCACTTTCTCCCCGAACAATGTGCTTATTGCCTGGCGGGAATTGCACAAGACCGTAAGATGAGTTTTCCAGACGAAGAGCGGCGGATGAAGCTACGTTGGGAAAGAGGAGAGGGAAGACTTGCTTGGATTCTAGCAAGGTCTTGGAACGTCATGGTGAACCAGTGGCGGGAGACGGATGTCGGGGATTGGTTCACAAACCAATTCCCGAATTATAATAGATTTTCAAATCAAGTTATGTATTTGCTTTTATTTTCATTTGCAAGACGTTTTTATTTTTAATATTGTGATATTCTATGTTTTTAATTTCGTAATTTGATATGTTTTGTGTTTTTTTTTAAATTAACATAAGATTAACTTAGCAATATAATCAATTTCCTTGTAGTCATAAACCACTAACATAACATGGCACAACCGGTTTACGGCTAGAGTATATATATAGGAGGTCCGGGGTTCGACTATAGTCGAGCCCTTTTTATAAAAAAATCACTAACCGACGTTTTTTGATTTAAAAACAGTTTTCTAAAACGATTTTTCAATTTTTTATATTTAATATAATTACTAAGCGTTTTTAATATTATTTTATGATCTTTTAATTTTATATAGAATTGTGATGATTAAATTTCGTTCGTTGATTGGTTTGTAGGGACACTTTTTGAGTTTTGAGGAGCTTATGTCTTCTCCGGTGAATGAAGTACAAGAAGAGCCGGTCCAACAACAACAACCGAGACCCCGACGGTCTCGGTCGACTCAGGTGAGACACTCCGTCTCAGACATCGATGGGACCGTCTCACCAGAACAAATCTCAGACTCGGGCGGAGGATCCTATTGGGAGCCACTCCGTATCTCAGGGGCAAGCGGCACAGTATGTCCCGCCGACCATTGCCACAGAGATAATGGCGTTAGTCGACCAACCGGGACGAGAGCTGCTAAAACAGCTCGATCCATTCTATGAGACCAACCCTGGGACTTACTGGTATTAAATTTTATAACTTTAGATTCTCATCTTACAATTATTTAGTATATATTCATAAAGTTTCGATTTTATTTTTGTCTTATTAGGTTTACGTTGACCGAATCCAAGATCACAAAGAGCATCTTGGGAATGATGTACAACATGCTCCATTTCGGATACCCGACGTACAAGGAGATGCCTTTATCCGATAGGCATAACTGGTTCCGTCAATTCGGGGTAAATAACTTCGTTAATTTAGTTACATATTTTTCTATATTATTATTTTATAAAATTTGTTACAACTGACAAATATTTAATATTTCTTTTCCATAGCAAGAGTATACTTGGGATAAGAAGTATACAGACCTGGTGGAAAAGGAGTTCCACATTAAGGCATCGACGCAATACTCGAATGTCATGAACATATGGAAACAGAAGTGGTGCCAAGGTGATGTCCCCAAGGGTATTAACGGCGACAGCGATTGTTGGAAGGGGCTGGTCCGTCATTGGAGTAAGCCTGCAACCGTGGCAACCTCTTCGACGAACTTCCAGAACCGTAGAAGTCAAAGGAACGGTGTCAGGATGGCAATTCATAAAGCGGGAGCAAGGAGCACCGCATCGAGAAAGATTCTCTTTGTAAGTAATTTTTTTTCTATAAGTTTAGATCTTTTTAATTAGGAATTGTTTTTGCAGAAACAACGGGAGGGACGAGATCCGAATCATGTTGAGCTCATCGAGGATGACCACAAAATCACGGTAACGGGCGAAATCCAGGATCCAATTGCTCGGAGGATTGTTGTGTCGACGAAGAGGCGTTTGGATGAGGTGGTTACCCAATCCGAAGAAATTGGCTCAACGGAAGAGCTACCTCCCAAAAAGATAAATGAAGTCTTTCTCGAGGTAAATTTTTTAATTTAAATTAAATATGAATTAAGTTTCAAATTACTTAATTAATAACTTAAATACTTTACAGGAAACGGAGAAGAGAAGAGGCCGGGTTTTCGGATTGGGAAACTTGGCGGACAAAGTCTCGACACCGCATTCTCGTTTTCGTACAGAAAACGAGAACTTGGCCAAAATCTCAAGGGAGAAGAATCAAGAGATTGAAGCGTTGAAGGCAAGTCAGACTCGAATTGAAGCTCGGATGGCAGAGAAAGAGGCAGAAACGGTGAAGAAGATGGAAGAGATGGATGCTCGGTTCATGTACTTCATCAAGCACGTACATCTTCCAGAAGACGCACTGGCAAACCAGGGTGGGGGAAAGGGAAGGGAAAGGGAAAGGGAAAGGGGAAGGGGACGGGCTCGGAACCCTAATAAATATAATTTAAACACTTTTTTTAATAATTAAATAAATTTTAATAAATTTTAGTTTTTATTTATATTTATAATAATAATAATAATACAATAATTAGTTAATTTCCGAAATTAATTTTTTTAATTGTTTTTACTTATCTGTCGGTAAAACCGTCAGTAATGTTTCGTCTGTTTCATCCGTCGGAAATCCGTCGGTTTCATTCGTCGGCAAACCGTCGGTTTAATCCGACGGTTAACCGTCGGAATATTCCATCGGTAAACCGTCGGTTTATTCTGTCGGTTTATTTCCTCGGTAAACCATTGATAATTTTTGTCGTTAAACCTTCGAAAATTATCATCGGTAAACCATCGGTTTTAATCGTTGGTAAACCGTTAGAATTCCGTAGGTATTATTTTCGTCGATAACCGGTCGATATTCCGTCGTTTTTTGATCCGTCGGTAATCCGTCGGTTAATTCTGACGGAAAACCTGACGGATATGTTTTTGTGACAATTTAGAACTGACGGAAAATTTCGGTGGGTAATCCGTCGGAAATTGCTGTTTTCGACGGAACCCCGTCGATTTCTTCCCTCAGAATTGGCATGTTTTCTTGTAGTGAAACTAGGCACGATTTAAAAAGAAAAATGGAGAAAGGTAAGCTGATTATGCCTAGAATTATGACAATTTAGAAGCTTTGGTGATTATACCAACCTTCTCCCCTTCTTCGTCGCCAATCGCCAAAGCTTTCACCTTTTTCCCATTTTCTGTAAAAGTGAAGACGAGACCGCAATTATTGAAGGTTATCTTCTTTTTATTATTTTTTATTTAATTTGTTTTAAAGATATTAAGTCTACCACAAAATAACCTAATAACCGAACAAGTCTACGATATTGATCTATAAAAATCAAAGGTGAAATATAAGATAAATAACATAATCGTATAGCAAAATAAATCTACCTATAGAGATAAACAAATCTATCAAATAGACACAAACAAAATTCTACCATATAAGCAAAAAATAATAAAGCAAAAATAATTTATGCATCGCCGTAAAAAATAAATCTACCACTACATTGTCGGAATTCTCGCCGGAATCTTCACTTCGTCGTCGGAATCGCATGTTCACCGCTATCGCTCTCGCCGAAAAAAGAAAATTAAATATTATTTTTAATATATTTTATTTTATTTTTTTATTTATTTAAATGTATAAATATGTATTATTAAATTAATTTATTTTTTTGTTGGATGGCTTAACCGTAAATAAAACTTGACAACCTGGTTTACAAGTCTTTTGGTCAAAAATTTCTAAAACTCAACCTTGCCAAGGTTGTTTCAGTAATAACTATACTTTCTAAGGTTGTTTCAGCTAATTTTCCTTTTTCTAATCCTCCTTTATGTCGATTCTATATTTTAATATGGTGCTGGTTATGCCGCTTAGACTTTGGGTGCTGATTTATCTTCGTTTTTTTCAAATATTTTTAGTTTATTATGTTTTCCATTTTGTAGAGCTTTAGTCATTGGTAGCTATCTTCACGAGTATTTAGTAATGTGTATATTACTCTTCTCCCACTCACGATAGGTAAATCTATTTAAAATTTATTAATACGGCAAAGAACAAAATATTTACGAAAATATTCACATTACAATGCCTTGCATCAATTTTGGCAACAATGCACATGTGACTCTCCGCTGAGCTCTACAAATTTCAAGTCATGTAAAGAAAGTCCTAATGTATTTCTGGATTTGTTGTTTCCCTTTTAATTTTTCAACATGCAACATCTGATTTTTGTCAATATTTTCCTTGTTCTTGTGAGCAAGTACGGACATCCACACAGGAACTGCCCATTTCCCATTCTTCTCACATATATGATCGGAGCCTGTAAGGATCTTTCTTTCAGAGCCGTACAGAATGCTTTAAAGTTATTAACAGATGTGTGCGAGTGTGTAAATAGAAGAAACTAACCAGTTCCAAAACTCTCTTCCTCACAGATCAAACACATCCCGGCATCCATCAGATTACCCAAAAACTTCCAACCTGTTGGAACCTGATATGTGAATTTATAAGAGATGTGAATTCATCTTTGTAGTTAGGAGGAAAAGAAGCTTATAAGTTGCATGGTGACATATACCTCAATGAATTTCAAATTCAAGCTTTTAGCAGCGACATCAAGAGCAGCTGAGGTCGGGATGCTCCTAAGATACGCAGCGGAAGTTATAATATATTTAAAGAGCTTTATACAGGGAATTTTGCTAAAAGTAAAGAATGATTCTGATATAATACCTTGCAAAACCTTTCAAACCAGGAATGAAGTACTATATGGCTCCAATAGCATTTGCAGCAATTATGGATACTGAATCACGAGGAGTTACAAAGAACCTAGAGAAGGGGAGAGATACTTTAAGTTTAAAAGTATTTGGTATCCCCGTTCCATGTATGTATCTCGCTCAAAAGAGCATTAAGTAACCTTTTACCAAGGATCATGTTACGTTCTGCATCACCATCAGAAGCGGCACCAAACTCTGGAGGTTAACCCCCGTGTCAGAATTACCTAATCCCATTCGTGCCACAAGCTCCTTTGCATAGGTGAGATTGGGATCAGGATGCCCTCCTCCAAAGTCCTCCTACAATATGTTGTATACTGGTAAATAAGAAATTGGAGGTGTATTTGTGATCTTCGAGGAATATTATTTGTTGGTTAGACAAAAATAAAACATAAGGTACGCAGTTCAAAAAAGAACTTTCTTGCGCACCGAGTTCTTCGACAAAGATCCGATGTGCATAAACTCCAACAACTCCATGCATTGCACCATATCTTCATAGACCAGGGTAAAATATAATATTAGAGCGATGGAAAATATATTACTACAAAACTAAACGCAAATGGTAAAGGTTATGGAAGCAATTCAAGCGACATACCAGAATGTAAAGTTTGGAGACAAAAGCAATTTATGGGTGGATTAACAGTCGACGGTTGACCTTGAAGAAATGATAAAATAGTTTCAGAAAGATCATAGAGACTGCACATAGACCGTAGAGGGAGCAGATTCGGGAATCATGCTCTAAAAAAGAGGGGACTCACTTCATTATTTTAATGTAGTCTTCTGTGGGATCAAAAACCTCAACATCAGAATTTCCTTCAGGTCCTTCAAAATTGGTTACACCAATGTCAGTTATGTCAACCTGTTTCAATTAATTACATATACCGAATCAACAATGATTCAATTAAAAACGTTGATGGATTATATGTTATCAGATAAGAGGATTTTGCTTCTTTCTTTTTGTATGTTTAGAATTTTTTGTTCATACGACATGTCATGCACGTAGTTACTTTCTTGTCGAATGCTAGAACAAAAATTTAGAATTAATAATTAGTATTGAGATTACACATTTTTCTTCTTACTAGGTATATATCCGCGCTACGCAGCGGAATTATTTTTTCTAGCTATTTTAAGTTTTTTTCAATTGTTTTAATAATGTAATAAAGAATTTATACATATATGTTTTTAGAAAATCCTAATAAATGGAAGTTCTTTTTGTCGTACTCTTTATTTTTATCCGTTTTGATTATTTTATACATAGATGGAACAAATTCATATGTCACATATATATAGACATTTGTTAAACTAACGTTAACATTTATTTTTTCTCCTTTGAAAAATATAAGGAAACATTCACAAATATAAACATCAGTATGAGCTTCACAAATATAAACATTCACAAATATAAACATACATAAATTAGCTAATTAAAAAATTTGAACATATTATTTAATAAGGGGAAAACAGTTGCTTAAGCATGACCTTGAAAGTGATGCATATATCGACGGTAATGCTTTGGACATGGCATTGTCAATGTGAGTTGTCACCTTAGCAAACGTATATATCTCTGTTTGAGTAAAACCAATCTAAAGAACCTTCTAAAACATTATAATCCAAGGATCTATGTTACATCTTACGTTTTTAGTGTTGTACTACGGCACAAGTTCCACCAAGAACCTAGGGAAAAAGGCATCAAGGACACGCTAACAACAGGGAAAAGAAAACTATCAGCAACATATGTTTTCGAATGACTATGACTCAGTGTTCTAAAATGCGGCCTAGGCGGCCGCCTAGGCGGCGTCTGGGCGCTAGGCGGTGGTCGAGCGTCCCGATTTTACACTATGCGGTGGGTTAGGCGGTTTAAAAAAAATCGGACGCCTAATAACGTCTAGGCGGCCATTACGCGGCCTAGACGGGTTGTTGGGAATGTCCTGAAATCTACCGTACTATCTCTAGAAAGTATGATAAGTGTCGAGATCAGACATAAGTCATAAATACTGGGTGATCATGATGGCTTGCTAGAGTCCGCTCTTGATCTATAAGTTTAGGACTTATTACCAGTATTGTATGATCCCTAAGGGTCACACACCATAGCCAACGGGAAAGTTAAATGGAATTAATACGGTAAGATGCAATGTCATTTACTGTATTGGATCAGAGAATTGGGCCAGACAAAATGCAGGCTTTTGTCTGATTTGTGTCTTGGACCCAAATGATTAATGAGCCATTAGTCAAATGACTTGGGCCCATTAATGAGAGATAAGAAATCGAAAAACCCTAAGGGATAATACATCCCTGCGATTTTTCTCTTCCTTGGCCGCGAGTTTGCCTCTCTCTCTAACTTTCTCTTTTCTGATCTGATCCATCTCTTTGGTCTAGCAGCCATCCCGGCTTGTAAGAGTGTGGATACCAAAGGAGGAGCAGGTTGTTCATCTGTTCTAACTGATCTTGTCATTACCATCAATCCGCTGTGCAATCCATAGGTAATGTTACAGGTTTGTTTTATGATTCGTTTTGCAAGAACCTAGATCTGTTTAAGGATTTGTATTAGGTTGTAATTGAGAATTAAACCATGAAAACACCAATAATCCCTCAGTGGTATCAGAGCCAGGTTGTTAGGTATCTTGTAATTTGGATCTTTGAATAAGAATCACGATCGCTTATTGTTTTGATCATTAATAATCGATATAGAAACGTTTAGTTTGGGTTGGATCATTCAAGCGAATTGAATTATTGAATTGAATGATCATTATCGTTTGTTATAAAGAATCTTAAGTATAATGCGATTTGGAAATTGTCATATTCAATTTTGTCTTTAAGCGATGGAACATGATCGCTTGAACATGATCACATGATCGCTTGAACATGATCGCATGATCACTTGAACATGATCGCATGATCGTAACAATATGTGATTATATAAATCATTAATTATTTAATTAATGTATGGTTAAGGCGTTAACCCAAATCGCGGTTTGCTGGAAATAATTTAATACATGGTATTATTTAATTTCTGGTTAAACCGGATTTAAATTCATAAAATTGAATTTTAACCTAAACCGAAGGCTGGTCTAAGTTTGTTTTGGTTGGACCAAATAATTTAGAGCTGGTCTGGTTTAGTAAATAACCGATGGTTTTGATAGTTAATTTGGTCTTGGACCAGAATTAATAAACCGGATCGGTTATGTCAAATTATTGGGCCAGCTGGAATTCTATGGTCTTGGGCCAAGAATTGGGCCTATAATTTGTGACCCAACCCAAAATATTTATAAAATATTAAATTAGAAATTTCTATTTTTAGTAAGTTACTAAAATTAGAAAGTTTCTAAAATAAGAAAGTTTCCCAAAATAGTAATCTTCTATTTTTGGAAATAAAACTTAAAAATCCTCAAAAACAATATCAAGCTTGGATGTCTTTCCAATCTTGTCAGCTACTTAACGCTTACTTGATTACAGATATGGCTTACAGTGTGAGGTGTCTGTTTTCGCGTAAGTAAAGTAGTATATAGTCACTAATTTCATTGGGAGTCCCAGATTTTAGTGATTATTTGGCTGTAAGAGATTGGTTTCCTTGACTGGGCCATCGGGAGTCCCGGGCCTTGAGACATCTGGTGAATTTGGGCCTCGGGCCCAATTCACAACCGAGAGTTATTGGTTATAACTAGCTGTGTGTATGCTTACCAAGTATAGCTAATTCTGGGTGACGGCCAGTGGCCCACTTTGGATTTAGCTAAACATGGGTCTCGGAATCATTGTATTCTTATGAGGTTAAACAAAGAAATTTTGAATACAATGCGAGTTTTCTTATAAGTTGTTAAGATTACTCTTTTATGAACTTAATAACTAAATCTTTATTGTCTCATATTTTCAGCTATGTCAAGCACAACAACACAAAACACTTTCTCGATCCGGTCTGCCCTTGAGAAGGACAAACTGAACGGATCAAACTTCCTGAACTGGTCCAGGAACCTGAGACTTGTGCTCAGGCAGGAGAAGAAGGCTTATGTCATTGAAAGAGCTCTCTCTCCTAGACCTGCGAATAATGCCGCACAAGCTGTGAAGAATGCTTGGGATACGCATTCTTCAGATGCTAATGACGTGATTTGCCTGATGTTGGCGACAATGTCTCCCGAACTGCAGATGCAGTGGGAAGGCCTGACTTGTCCCATGGAGCTGATGGCAAATCTGAAAGCGTTGTTTCAGGAGCAGGCTCGTACAGAGAGATTCCAAACTGTTAAGAATCTCTTGGACTGTAAAATGGCTAAGGATGCAGCAGTGAGTCCACATGTTCTGAAAATGATGGGTTATCTCGATCATTTGACAAGGCTCGACTGTCCTATAAGCCAAGAGCTTGCTTGTGATATCGTTCTGCAGTCTCTTACTCCTGCATATGACCAGTTCATTTTGAACTATAATATGCATGGGTTGATAAAGACGTTGCCTGAGCTACATGGTATGCTCAAGACTGCAGAACCGAATCTGAAGAAAACCAAGGAGTCGTCTGTACTCATGGTGCAGAAGGGCAAGGGTTTCAAGAAATCCGCTGCAGACAAGGGAAAGGGCAAAGTAGTTGGCAATGAAAACGCCAAGCCCAAGCCCGTGTCCAAATCTGGGCCTTCTGACATCTGTCACTTTTGTAAAGAGGCAGGGCATTACCGCAGGGACTGTAAGAAATACCAGGAAAGTCTGAAGAAGAAGAAGTCCTTGGAGACTAAATCTTCAGGTATTTTTGTTATTGAAGTAAATACTACTACTTCTGATAATACCACTTGGGTATTAGATACTGGATGTGGGGCTCATATTTGTACTAATATGCAGGCGCTCAGCAACAGTAGAAGGTTGAAGCAAGGGCAAGTAGAGTTGCGGGTTGGCAATGGAGCGAAGGTTCCAGCACTGGCCGTTGGCACTTACTTGTTGTCTTTACCTTCTGGATTGATTTTAGAACTTGAGAATTGTTATTTTGTACCTGCTATAAGCAGAAATATCATTTCAGTTTCATTGTTGGATTTGCAAGGATTTGATTTTTCTATTAAGAATAAATTGTGTTCCTTTAATCTCAATGATATGTTCTATGGCTGTGCCCCTCTTATAAATGGGCTGTACATGCTGGATCAATCTGCTCCAGTATATAACATAAATACAAAACGGTTCAAATCTAACGAAGAAAATGAAACGTTTCTCTGGCATTGTCGTTTGGGGCACATTAGTGAGAAACGCGTCAAGAGGCTCCATTTAAATGGACTCTTGGGCTCATTTGACTTTGAGTCTTGTGAGCAGTGCGAATCTTGCCTAATGGGCAAAATGACACGGGCCCCTTTCAATAAACCCACAGAAAGGGCCAGTGAACTATTGGGCCTGATACATACTGACGTGTGTGGCCCAATGTCCACAAGTGCTAGAGGAAACTTTCAGTACTTCATTACATTCACTGATGATTTCAGTAGATATGGATATGTCTACTTGATGAAACATAAGTCGGAAACCTTTGAAAAGTTCAAAGAATTCCAGAATGAAGTACAGAACCAGCTTGGTAAAAGTATTAAGGCTCTTCGGTCGGACCGAGGAGGAGAATACTTGAGCCAGGAATTTCGTGATCATCTGAGTGAGTGTGGGATTATCTCCCAACTCACACCTCCTGGAACACCTCAGTGGAATGGTGTGTCTGAGAGAAGGAATCGGACATTGTTAGATATGGTCCGATCCATGATGAGTCACACAGACCTTCCTATATCCCTTTGGGGATATGCTTTGCTAACCGCAACGTTCACACTGAACAGAGTGCCATCAAAGGCAGTAGCAAAGACACCATATGAGATATGGACTGGAAAAGCTCCAGCAATGTCTTTTCTCAGAATTTGGGGTTGTGAAGCCTATGTCAAAAGATTAATCTCAGACAAGCTTACACCAAAATCTGACAAATGCTACTTCATTGGTTATCCTAGGGATACCAAGGCTTATTACTTCTATCTGCGATCCGTGAACAAAATCTTTGTTGCTCGGGATTGTACTTTTCTTGAAAGGGAGTTTCTCTCTAGAAAAGATAGTGGGAGTAAGGTACAACTTGATGAAATTCAAGAAGGACAGGAACCTGTTCAACCTAATGAGGAAGAACAGCAGGATGAATTACATGAAGTTGTAATAGAACCTGAACCTGCAGTACCTGAAGTTCGAAGATCCGGAAGGATCCGTCAGGAACCTGATAGATATCAGGGATTCCTTGTGACTAATTGCCATGATCTTTTGATCATTGACGGTGATGAACCCTCGAACTTTGCAGAAGCCATGATGGGCCCTGACTCCTTAAAGTGGCGTGAAGCCACAGAATCCGAGATGGACTCCATGACTGCTAACCGAGTGTTTTCACTGGTTGATTTACCTGCTGGTGCAAAAGCCATCGAGTGTAAATGGATCTTCAAGAAGAAGATAGACGTGGATGGAAATGTCCAGATTTACAAAGCCAGGTTGGTGGCAAAAGGTTTCAAGCAAATTCATGGTATAGACTATGATGAAACCTATTCACCAGTGGCAATGATGAAATCAATTCGGATTCTCCTAGCAACTGCCGCTTATTATGATTATGAGATTTGGCAGATGGATGTGAAAACCGCCTTCCTGAATGGAATCTTGGAGGAGGATGTGTATATGACACAACCTGACGGTTACATTGATCCTAAGAATGCTGGGAAAGTATGCAAACTTCACAAATCCATTTATGGATTGAAGCAAGCATCGAGGAGTTGGAATCTTCGTTTTGATGAAGCAATAAAGAACTTTGACTTCATCAGAAACCAAGAGGAACAATGTGTGTATAAGAAAACTAGTGGGAGAAAGTGGCGTTTCTTATCCTATATGTCGATGACATATTGCTTCTTGGAAATGATATTCCAATGCTGAAGTCTGTTAAAGACTGGCTGGGAAGTTGTTTTTCCATGAAGGACATGGGTGAAGCCGCGTATGTTCTTGGAATCCGAATCTTTAGAGACAGATCTAAAAAGCTGATTGGACTTTGTCAAGATGCTTATATAGAGAAAGTCCTGCATCGATTCGGAATGGATAAATCCAAGAAGGGGTTCACGCCAATGATACATGGTGCTACATTAAGCAAGGATCAGTGTCCTAAGACACCTGATGAGCTTAAGCGCATGAGTAGGATTCCTTATGCTTCGGCTATAGGATCTATCATGTATGCCATGATCTGTACTCGTCCTGATGTTGCTTATGCACTAAGCATGACGAGTAGGTACCAGTCTAATCCAGGTGAGAGTCACTGGATTGCCGTAAAGAATATCCTGAAGTATTTGAGGAATACTAAGGATAAGTTCTTGGTTTACGGAGGAAGTGAAGTGCTTGAAATCAGTGGATTCACGGATGCAAGTTTTCAGACAGATAAGGATGATTTCCGGTCACAGTCTGGCTACATATTCTGTCTGAATGGCGGTGCAGTAAGTTGGAAGAGTTCCAAGCAGAGCACCGTGGCAGATTCCACAACTGAAGCTGAATACATCGCTGCTTCGGAAGCTGCGAAGGAAGGAGTTTGGATAAGGAACTTCTTGATTGAACTCGGTGTATTCCCTAATGCCACTGAGCCTTTGGCACTGTATTGTGACAACAATGGTGCAATTGCTCAAGCCAAGGAACCGAGACATCATCAGAAATCCAAACACATTATGAGAAGGTATCACCTGATTCGTGATATAGTTAATAGAGGAGAAGTGAAGGTCAGCAGGGTTCCCACTGATGAGAACGTAGCTGATCCGTTGACAAAGCCACTCCCGAGACCTAAGCATGAGTTGCATACTGCTGCTGTAGGAATTAGAGATATTCAAATGTAATCTCTTTTTGAGTGGGAGTTGTGAGGGCTTTTGTTTTAGTTATTTTGATTGGTTCATGTAAACATTTTAAAATGTTAATGAAATTTTATTTCTGGATTATTTTTAACTGTGATATAAAATAATCGTTCCAAAATAATTCATGTCATTATATATGGGCCATCGAAGTACATGAGTAGACTTGATCCTGAAACCCCATATTTAACGAAGTGACATAAATTATAGTGTCCATAGTCGAAGGTTGTTGAAATTGGAACAACAACAACCTGTTGAGACTAGATTGTGTTGAGACTTATGACCAGGTTTCGAGGGGTCATAGATGCGCGGCATCAAAGTCGACACATAGGTATATGTAGGGGAGCATATGACCGGACATGGCCCGCTGATGAGAACTCTGCAAGATATTAATATCTGTGTCATAAGAAGTTCTCATATACGACTATAGAGTATAGTCCTTAGACCTGAGTTCGCATGCATGTGGCTGCACATGGAGTAGTGCGCTTTGATCATTGTCTAACGCTGTTTCGTAACTGGGAGCTATACGGACCTTGGTTGGGTGTATTATGAATTGTGTAGTTCATAGTGATGGAACAAGATGGGATTTGTCCCTGCCGTTTAACGGAGGTAATATCTCTAGGCCAATCGGAGATTTGATAGCTGGTAAGAGAATGGCCATTCCCAAACGGACTTGCCCAAGTCGTTTGAATTGTCAGTATCAAATCTGTTCCGATAAACATGGTCTGGCTATATAAGGATGACACGCATCTTGCCTTATGCCAGATCGAGATATTAAGACAAAAGGACTAGGGAATGTAGGATTCTAGTACAATCGGGAGATTGTTGGGAATGTCCTGTGTAGGATTCCAGTACAAGTGGGAGATTGTTGGGAATGTCCTGAAATCTACCGTACTATCTCTAGAAAGTATGATAAGTGTCGAGATCAGACATAAGTCATAAATACTGGGTGATCATGATGGCTTGCTAGAGTCCGCTCTTGATCTATAAGTTTAGGACTTATTACCAGTATTGTATGATCCCTAAGGGTCACACACCATAGCCAACGGGAAAGTTAAATGGAATTAATACGGTAAGATGCAATGGCATTTACTGTATTGGATCAGAGAATTGGGCCAGACAAAATGCAGGCTTTTGTCTGATTTGTGTCTTGGGCCCAAATGATTAATGAGCCATTAGTCAAATGACTTGGGCCCATTAATGAGAGATAAGAAATCGAAAAACCCTAAGGGATAATACATCCCTGCGATTTTTCTCTTCCTTGGCCGCGAGTTTGCCTCTCTCTCTAACTTTCTCTTTTCTGATCTGATCCATCTCTTTGGTCTAGCAGCCATCCCGGCTTGTAAGAGTGTGAATACCAAAGGAGGAGCAGGTTGTTCATCTGTTCTAACTGATATTGTCATTACCATCAATCCGCTGTGCAATCCATAGGTAATGTTACAGGTTTGTTTTATGATTCGTTTTGCAAGAACCTAGATTTGTTTAAGGATTTGTGTTAGGTTGTAATTGAGAATTAAACCATGAAAACACCAATAATCCTTCACGGGTGCCTAGGCGGATTCTAGGCGGCCGTTTTGAAATTTTTTTAAAAAAATTATAAAATTATATTTTATTGTGTATGTCAAAACTATTTAGTTTGAATAATATTTAATATAAGTTTTTAGACTAAGAAAATTTAATTCATTTTGGGAATAAGTTTAAAAACTATATATTCTTATTTATTTATTTTTTATAAAGATTATGATTTTTTATTATGGAGATCATTTATATATTTTAAAACTATATTTTTACTTTAATTTATCAAAGTTTATTCAATTTGTTAATTGAGTCTATGTTTTATTTTATTTTTCTAAAACTATAATATATAGAAGATTTATTCTCTATAAAAATTATATATATATATATATATATATATATATATATATATATGTGTGTATGTATGTTATCCGCATAGGCCCCGTTTAGGCGTCCGCATATACGGCTAGGCGCTAGGCGTTCGTCCACCGCCTAGCGAGCGCCTAGCACGTTTTAGAGTAATCACCTGCCCCGTAAGTACGGGAGTGTCGGCAGCAAGTCTGGATGCAACTGGCCTTGGAGTACGTACAGGCCAGCTCTGACATATTATCAAACAAACCAATTTTGCAAAGTGAATGAATAGCTAAACGTTTGTGAATAGGAAAATTAGAGAAGTGTTCAAACCTGAAGCATGGTGTACGAATTCTTTACCCCCTGGAATTCAAACTCTAGCATTGTATCCTGGTAAATAAAAAACGCAATCAAACAACCATGAGAAGAAATTCAATCTTTATTCTAACAGGAAGTAGTTACGAATAGATCATGTCAAACAATTAAGGAAAAGAAAAGATGTTGGATATATTTCTTTATCACGTTTGAATGAAAGAGGCTGAAAACATGAAAGTGGAAGTGAAACTGTACATATTAAACAAAGGAGCCTCTAGACGATCACGAGTGTTGGTTGGAGCGGTGAAACTCAAGTAATCATCTTGTGCATTGTGGTTTTGTTGACTGGAAAAAGTCTGTGCAGCTGCTGATTATCTCTTCTAATAGTTCATCAAAGATTATTTCACCTGTTTCAGAACCGATGCAGCCGATATCAAAGCGGAGGTCCATCCAGCTTCCATTCCTATCCAGGTCTTTCTGCACTATCTGATCTAACGTGTGAGGACAAGGTAAAGGTAAGAGATGTCAGTAAACCTCTTCTTGTATCACTTTAGAAGCATTTTACATATATGAGCAAAACCGGACTGATGGTTTGGCGAATGAGATTCAAGGGGCATGCCCACATAACTCCACAATAACTTCATTGATACAATCGAAGAGGAGTTTCTTATCGTTGCAGAAGTTTGTAGAGCACAAATCTATGTCATCCATTAGAGCCTGCTCAAGAAGCTGCTCCGAATAAAAGGATCTCGCCAGAAGCTCTTCCCAGTTCAAGTCTGAGGATTTCACCACGTCTTGAATGTATGCAAGTGCCAATTCCTTGTCATCCATTGTAGCTTTAACATCATTGTTGGGTCTTGGAGAATCAAGTTCGTCGAATCTTATGCACAGTGGTTGCAACCGCTTTTTAGCTAATTGAATCAATGAAAAAGGTCAGAAACTGAGCTATGAACAAAGGTTTGATTAATATACTGAGCTGGTGTAGCTAATTCTTTGTAGGCATACCCGAAGAGAACCTGGAGCTATTTGGACTTGTGTCATCATATGTAAAGAAAGGCTCAAGCACAGACACAAGACTTGACTTTCCTTGCACATCAGCGGCATTATTTTGGCACTCAAACATTTTTATTGAGGAACTTGGTGGTGAACACGGTTCAAATGTTTCCTGAGACATGGATAAAGCAAGTAATATGAGATATCCTTCAGGAAAATAACTGAAAACGTATCATGTACACAAGGGTTCAAACCTTTTCCAGGGGTTATGTGTGCTCATGTTCATCATGAGTTTCAAACTTATCCTCATCAACATATGTATCTTGGTGAATAATGGAAATGATATATGCAGACAACGAATCCTGGATAGTCTTGTCTTCCTTCCTGATCTCTGAAAGACATGTTGATTACTCATTAAAAACAGTTAAGTTTCATCTTGGCAACATGAAATAGCTGCCAAGGCTGAGAAAGAATTAGATCAAAAGAAAAGAATCACCTCCAGGAACTGGCATGTCACTCGTAGTTGTTTCTTCATGTTTGTTTAAATCCAGTCCAAGTGTCTCAGAGTAATCTTCTGTACTGCATTGTTGAATCCTTGGTTTCTCGGTTAGGTGATAATCAGAGCCGTAGCTGAACTTTTGAAGGCCACAAGCCTACAAAAAAATGGGCCGGACAGATTTGGGCCGAATATCGTGTGTTCTGTGTTTATTTGAAAAAAATGAAGAAATTCTCGCAAAACAGAAAAACACGGAACTGAGACTCGAACACGGGACATGAAACACATGTGAAGTTACACTAACACAACTAGGGTAAGGGAAATCTTATGTACTGAAGGGCCGAATTTTTTTTAAAACATTAACGAGGGCCGCAGCCGTCGCGTCGCTCGCGTCTATCACGCGACGGCTCTAGTGATAACCAACAAAGCCATGTGCCAATGTCACTCTTGGACTACTTTCTGGAGTGGAGAACTCAGGGAGAGAAAGAATCTTCCAGAGGATTCTTGGTACTTCCTTATCCGGTGAATCAACATTTGTGTCTCCTTTAAGAATCTTCCCGATAATAGTCGAACATTTGTGAATAGGAAAATTAGAGATGTGTTCAAACCTGAACCATGGTGTACGACTTCTTTACCCCCTGGAATTCAAGCTCTAGCAATGTATCCTGGTAAATAAAAAACACAGTCAAACAACCATGAGAAGAAATTCAATTTTTTTTTTCTAACAGGAAGTAGTTACCAATAGATCATGTCAAACAATCAAGGAAAAAAAAGGTGTTGGATATATTCCCGGTCCAAGCTCCACATAAAGAGGCTGAAAATTCAGGACAAAATCTATGTTAGCTTCAGACGAACAACCCTAGAAAAGAACCAAAAAGGCGAGATAAGGAACTCACGAACCTTGTGTGTTCGAAGAACATGATCATTAACTGTCAATCCAAATACAACTAAAAATTGATCTAGCTAAAACAATGCGGAAAACTTAGAGCGTAACTCATTCGACCTAAAAACCTTTGAATAATTGCTTTACCCAATACATATAATGAAAGCTTGCAAAATCATTCAGAGGAAAAGGAAGAGATTATTTTTACCGATACTGATATCAGCACCAGGAGCGACCGGAGGCGGTGGTGGAGATGCATACCCTCGATTATGAAGATTTGATCTAGATTTGTTGAAGATGATTCAAGAGGCGATGACTTTCAGAGATCCCGGACATGCTTCGATCTGGATATTTTTGGTTTAGGCTCAAGAGGCTACAAGTAGAAGGAGGATAGGGTTAAAGAGATTATTCTGAAGATGATTAAAGAGGAGACAATTTTCGAAGATGGATTACAAAGTTTCGGAGACCCCAAATCATACTTGGATCTGGATTTTTTTGGTCTTAGGCGCAAGAGGCTACGAAAGGAAGAGGATAGGTTTAGAGAGTTTTTTTTTAGGTTTGTTTTATGATAACATTTGATATTTTCGATGGAAGGAGTATATTGACGTGGATAAATTATTATTCTGATTGGTGTGGATTTTTTTTCCATTAATCTGAGGTGTCAACACCTCAAGCATTACAGGTGCTGAGGTGTCAATACCAGGAGAAACACTTCAACTATTATAGTATTGATGAGAGATGCCATACTATTTTTGTTTTTTGCCCTGATCTTCCTCATATGCCTCTGAATGTGAGTTAGCCTTCTTGTTTACATCTTTTTCTCCTCAGACACATCCTTCTTAGCATCCTCCTCCTAGTCAAGCAAACACGGTTTCGTTAAGATACTTACCTCAGAGGCAACAGGTTCCCAAAAGTTGAACTCCTAAAAGATAATGTTACCAGTGGAATCATCTCCATTCAGAAAGACAATATTATCGTGTGGACGTCTGATTCGGTGAAGTCTCAGAGTAGGCGATGCGAAGAGCAAGCGAGAATAAATAGAAGCCCCGATGAGAACAAAGCAAAATACAGCCCCTCCATTGATAAGAAAGCGCAGAGACAGATTACCGGAAAAGAGACTCGCAAGAAGGGAGACAATCCAGACCCTCTCCATTTCTCTGTCAGTTCAGTAGTCTGGTGCAGATCAACATAATCCTTTCGATGCTTCATCATAAACTGATCCAACTCCTTGATGTTTTCCAGCTAAATTTACCAGTCATAAACAGTTGGTAACAACACCACACAAGACTCAGTCGATAAATGCAATCTGGTCAAATAGAAGAAACCAAGGTTACCATTTTGAAAGCAGCTCTCGTGAAAGGAGATCTCTCCTTTGGTTTATGCATAATGAAAGAGGCCATTGTCGATGCCAATTTAGACTGCCACACAATCCAAACGAATGTGAACAGATAGTATCTAGAAACCCCTTAGGGGATGATCAAAATTGAGATGCAAACAAATCCGTAACTTGGAGAAGGGACTCGAACCGCGTTGTAGCCATTAGAAAAAACAGATTTCCGAAAAGAATCCTTGAAATCCTTCGTCATGTCTCAGAATATCGATATCTCACAGAAAATTCAGATCAAACAGTGCAACTTCCGTATCCTATTGCTACCCAATAGAATTAAAAGCACGCTTTCTTTGAATTGTAAGATGGGTTTTTGCTACGGCAAAGAAACGCAAGCGAAATCGAAGAAGAGGGTCTCAAGAGATCAAGCTATTTTACATAACAAAACAACAATTGAAATCCCTCTCTC